>CM064492.1:73633813-74156313 GCA_032716605.1 Paralithodes platypus | reverse complement strand
ATACTAGTGCTGAACCTTTTCAATTGTAACTGTCATCCATGGTTGTGTGTTGTATTCATATTGAGGCTAAACAGTTTGCTATGATCCACATTGTCAAATTCATTACATATTTGAAAAACTTAATTTAAATGACCTCATAGTCTGCGTGTTAGAGAGAGAGAGAGAGAGAGAGAGTACAAAGGAAATCAAGCAACAACAGGTCTAGTGACCCTTCTAGGCTGCTTGTCCTCCAAAACACTGAGGATCAAGTGTCCAAACAGTGGTTTAGAGTGGATAAGGGAACTACTGCCCTGGAACTAATGTCCGTGGCAGGATTAGGAAGTTAGTAGGGGACAGATGGGTTAGTAACTGAGGGGAAGATAAAACAAAGTTATTCATTTACTAACGCAGCCAGTCGCGGGTTTGATGCGAGATACTTGTCTAGGCGAAGTTTAAATGAATCAACGGTGCTGCAGAATATAACATCTCGGGGAAGCCCATTCCATAAGTTGACAACTCGATTGAAGAAGAAATTTTTAGTTTCGTGTGAGTTAAAAGATTTACCAATAATTTTGCACCCGTTTCCCCGCGTCTAATTAGATTGGTCGATAGTGAAGTACTTACTACAGTTCATATTGTCGATGCCTTTGATGATTTTGAACACTTGAATTGAGTCGCCTCTTAATCTGCGCTGGGTTAAAGGAAATAGATTTAATTCTCTAAGACACTCCTCGTATGGTTTGTTCTTTAGGCTAGGTATCATTTTGGTAACTCTACGTTAAGCTCGTTCTAGCTTGTCTATATCTTTTTGGTAATAAGGGCACCAGGATTGAACGCAGTATTCCAGAAGAGGGCGGACTAAGGAATTGTAAAGGGTTAGGATAACGTCTTTGGATTTATGCTCAAATGACCTGCCTATAAAGCCAATTATTTTGTTTGCCTTCTTAACAACTTGTGAACATTGTTGACTCGGTTTTAGGTTACTCGATATTGTTACTCCCAGATCGGTTTCTCTGTTTACATTCTTAAGCTGAGTGCCATTCATCAAATAGTTTGCTTTCTCATTTTGGTATCCGATATGTAGTACTTTACATTTATCCGCATTGAAACTCATTTGCCAAATTTGGGCCCAACATGACAACTTATCTGGATTGTGTTGCATATCGTCAACTTGTTCTTTTGAGAGTACGCTATTTGCAATTTTTGTATCGTCAGCAAATTTTGAGATTGTACAGGTGAGACCCTCATCTATGTTGTTGATGTAAATTAGAAAGAGAATTGGTCCTAGTACCGATCCCTGGGGTACCCCACTACTTAGAGAGAGAGAGAGAGAGAGAGTGAGAGTGAGAGTGAGAGTGACTGACTGACTGACACTTGTAACCCACGTTGTGTATAGAAACTCATTTTGAGAATACAGTAGAACCTCACTCTTTCGGACTAATTGGGGAGACCCCTGTCCGAAAGGGCCGAGTCCAAACTCACACTTCAGCCTTTCAGACAAATCCGAAAGGCTGAAATAATGTCCGAAGTTTATAAGTCCGAATGCTATCTTCATAGTCAGGCAGATACAGGAAAGATACTTACTAAAAGACCTGGAGAAGGCCTTTGATAGGGTGCCTAGAGATGTTGTGCAGTGGGCTATGAGGAAACTTGGTGTGGAAGAGTGGCTGGTGCGTGTGATAATGAAGATGTATGAGGACTCGCGAAGTGCGGTGAGGGTGAAGGGTGTACTGAGTGATGAGTTCGCAGTCCGTGTTGGAGTCCATCAGGGTTCAGTGTTAAGCCCCCTCCTCTTTATTATGGTCTTGGAGGCACTGTCTAGAGTTTTTAGAGGCGGACTCCCGTTGGAACTGTTTTATGCAGACGATTTAGTCCTAATAGCTGACAGTATGCAAGATGCTGAGGCCAAATTCAGAGAGTGGAGAGAGGGCATGGCGAGCAAGGGTTTAAGAAGCAATGTGGAAAAGAGCGGTGCATACCCGTTTGCAGTGTGTGGAAAGGGAGTGGGCGTTAACTCAATTCAATGTAGCATCTGTCGATGTTGGGTACACCATGGGAGTAAGCGCTGTAGTAGAATAAAGGGACCCCTGCCGAAGGATAAGTCAGAAATAGAGAAATTTGAGTGCGTAGTGTGCAAAGGCGAGCTTGTGTTAAGTGATGATCCTGTGGCTGTGAATTTTGCAAATGAGTCTTTGGAGCTGGTGAACAAGTTTTGTTACCTAGGAGATACCATCTCTGCCGGTGGTCGGGCCGAGGCTGCCACTGTTGCTAGAATTAGGTGTGGCTGGGGGTAGTTCAGAGAACTGATGCCAATCCTGACCATGAAAAGAATGCCTCTCCCCCTGAAGGGTAAGGTGTATGCCTCATGTGTTAGAAGTGCAATGACGTATGCCTCAGAAACATGGGCCGTTAAAGTAGAGGATGTCAATAGAATGGAGCGTAATGAGATAAGAATGGTGAGATGGATGTGTGGGGCCAGGCTACAGGATGGAATAACAAATGTTGAGCTGAGGAGACGTTTAGGTATAAAGAGTATTAGCGAGGTGATGCGTACAAGTAGACTGGGTTGGTATGGACATGTGGAGAGAATGGATGAACAAAATTGGGTGAAAAAATGCAGGTCTGTGATTGTGGAGGGAGCTGCACCAAGGGGAGGACCGAGGAAGACCTGGGATCGGACTATACGCGCCGATCTCAAATCCAAGAACTTGACAAGTGAAGCAGCCCTTAACAGGGTTGCCTGGAATGCCGCCATTAGGACAAGAGACTGAAACTGCACTTATGTGTGGAACACTCAATCTTAAAATTTTATGTATGTACTGTATGTATGTATGTACTCGGCTCTTCTGTCCGAATGCGAAATCATTTTTCTCAGCCTTTCAGACAAATCCGAAAGGCTGAAGCATGAGTCCGAAGTTTATAAGTCCGAATACAAAATCACTTAACCCGCTGAGTACCAGCTAAATATTTATAAATGTACCACCCAGGACCGGCTGATTCTGATTTTTTTTTTTATTCCAGAAACAATAGCAAATTGGTTAGGAATGAAGGAAAAAAAACAAAATTGTCAAAAAGTGCAAAAAATGGTCCTACAGAGCCCCCGAAAACGGATTTTACAAGAGTAAAAAATTGAAGGCAATTTCCCCAAAAAAACATGTTTTTGCACGCTCACGCGCACGCGGTTGGACTTTGGGAGTTTTCAACCATCGGCATGGGTGCGTGGGATACTTACACAGTTCCCATAAAAATCTGAGCCCTCTAGGTGCCATAGGACTGGAGTAATAGGGACCGGAGTGACACTGACGCAAACGAGGCGTCGCTGGGGTTTAGCGTTACATACATTACCCATGCACTGTTTGCGTCGCTGGGGCTCAGTGGGTTAACCAGACAAGTCCGAAACTCGGCTCTTTGGTCCGAATGCGATTTAATTTTTCTCAGCCGTTCAGACAAATCCGAAAGGCTGAATGAAGCATGAGTCCGAAGTTAAATGTAGTCCGAAAAGGATGGAAGTATTTTCTCAGCCTTTCAGACAAATCCGAAAGCCTGAACCATGAGTCCGAATTGAAATGCTAGTCCGAAAGTCTGAGAATTCCGAAAGATTGAAGTCCGAAAGAGCGAGTTTCTACTGTACAATTATAAAGTATATTGTATTAATAAATTCCTAATAAATATTAGATGTTGGCTATTGTAAGCATGTGCAATGTTGGTTTAACGATAATTTGCAATGAATGAGAACAATCGTAGCTAATCTCTAACTGCCAGCTAGAGAAGGAAGGTGGGGGAGTTTGGGATAGTTTTGGGGTGGAAGGTGAGGTAGACTTGGACCCGACTCCCCCCTTCCACCTGCCCAGGGTGGAGTACATTAATTGGGTTTAGATGTGAAGTTGGTTTGGTAAAAAACATAATAAATGATGCTGAGGTCTTTCATCATTGTAACTTTTTAATTTTCTGGCCAATAAGGTTGTATTCAAAGTTCTTATTGTTACTGCCACATTGAATTAATTGGCACTTATCAACATTGAATGGCATTTGCCACTTGACAGACCATCTTCAATCTTTTGAAAATCTGCTTGCAAGTTTCTACGCTCTTTTTCGTTTAGTATCGCGTTGTTGTTGTTGAAGATGTATTTATTTTATACTAGTCCTTTGGGCCTAAGCCTTCATAGGGCTAGTGTTCGGCAGGGAGTTAGTAAGTCAAGTCATATAGGTCACTGGTCAGATGTCATTATATAGATTAAGAGCTTTCAAGAAATGACAGATGGCTATGAAAGAGAATGAATCTGAGTCAGAAAGGATGTCCTTTAACCCATCCTGCCAGGGCAGCCTTTCTAAATGACAGCACTGAGAGCCCGGGGGATATGGCCGAAAAACGTTGTAATAGGCTAGCCCTATCTTTGTTATTTTAACTGCTAAAGAATTCACCCACATCTCAAAACGTAGCCTTGTTTCGTATCTGTAAACTGGTGTTGAGTAGAGCTCTCAACGTAGCCCTGTTTCGTATCTAAACTGGTGAGTAGAGCTCTCTATGTCAACTGGTTAACCACAGTTGTGATTACGATTTCCGTGGAGAGAGATTCGATGCGATGTTAGCAATATCAGACAATAACAAAGACTTGTTCTTGTTCTCCAAAACAATAACGACAAAAGTCGGACTTCTCCTTCTTGTTTTGCTTCGTGCGCGTCGCTCCGACCAGCTTGTTTACATACGGTTTGACGTATGGCTTTCAAGCTTACGGATTTTAAAATGACACCCGGGCTCCTGCCCATCTGCCGCGGTGTCATTTTAAAATGACAACCGGGCAGGAGGGGTTAACCCTCCGTGACCGGTTACGCATTCTATAAATATTCCCCGAAACCCAGGGGTTTTGGCCGAAAAACGTCTACGCCTAGGCTACCGTATCTTTGTTATTTTGACTTCTTCCGCATTCCCGCGCATCCCCAAGCGTAGATGTGTTTCGTACCTGTAGAATGGCATTGAGTTGAGCTCTCTAAGTCAACTGGTTCAGTTGTGATGACGATTTCCGTGGAGGGAACTTTGTGGCGATGTCAGCCATATCAGCCACTTTTCAATACTAAACAATAACACACAGCCACACACAAGCAAGCGACGCCTCTCCTTCTTGTGGTCGGAGATGCGCGGCGTCGGTCCAACCGGCTGTTGTTTACATGCGTCGGATGGACGGCTTTCAAAACAAGCTTACAGGCTTTCAAGCTGCCGGAGCCTCAGAGCCCTACCGGGTTCCGTGGGCCGCGTTTGTTATGGGTGCCTCAGAGCCCTACCGGGTCTGAGGGGTTAATGAGGTGCGTCACAAGAAGCAACGTCTTTCAGGGTCGTACATGGGACAAATGCAAAAAATGTGATGAATAGTAAGAACTGTGTGACAATGGTGACATTCTGGTGGTGGACTACGCGTTACAGTAGAGCATTTTAAATATCTAGGAGGAACGATAAGCAGGAATGGAGGTACGGAAATGGTGGTAAAACAGAGTATGTGAAGGAAGGAAAGTTTTTTGGAGCAATGGGAAGGTGAAGAGACTCAAACCAAGAGTGAGAGGAGTGGAAATGAGTTACTTGGGAAGTGCATGCAGAGTTACATGGAGGGATAGACAGACGAATGAGGAAGTACGAGAGAGGTGTGGTGTGGATGTAGATGCGCTGGAAAGTGTGAAAAGGAACACCTTGAGATGGTTCAGCCATGTGGAACATATGGGAAGCAAGAGAATGACTAAGAGAGTGTATGAGAGTGAGGTGGAACGATAGAGAGGGAGATATAGACCGAGTGAGAGGTGGAAGGATGGAGTTAAGAAGTATATGAGCGAAGAATCTGATGGATGGGAGGAGGGGCATCTAATGACTGGGGACAGAGGTGCATGGGGGCGTATCATTCGTGGCCACCCTTTCGGGGATTAAGGCGTCCGGCAATAGATAGACGGACAGAAAGAAGAGTAATAAAAAACTCGCTGGGGTCGAGCCCCAGTCAGTCCCGTCCCTGTTAGTGTCACCGCTGAGGTTTGAAAAAAAAAGCCTAATTGAGCCAGAATAAAACAAAATTGTGGGTTGTCTGCAAGGTCACCTCGAGCAGGTGGGGCGCAACTTGGTTACTCCTCTAGGAGAGGTAGACTCAAAAAAAATTCAAGGTGCCGCAAAAAACTGCGTAATATATTAAGATCTTGGTTGGAAAACTTATGTTGTTGTTGTTCCCTAAGCTGCCTGGCCGAACAGCCTCGAGTCCTTAAGGAAGGCCATGGCCACGGTCGGCCTCTCCCACAGAGCTCTCAAATAGTGTAAATTGTGTTGTTGGCGTAAGTGATTGTGTGAAATGCAGTCTTCTATGATGTGTTTTATGGTATGGGGTGCTGTGTTACAACCCGGGCAGGTGTCGACGACGGAGTCATCCAGCCTCTTCTGATAGCTTATGTTTTGAGCTTTTGTATTAGCGGCAGCTATGTCACTCGGAAGATCCCATTGGCTATGATACGGTCACTGCACAAAGCTTAATGATCTACCATTCATATTACACGCGGGGAAATGGTTGCAAAATCATTGGTATATCTTTTAACCCTTCCTCCCCGGGCTGGCCTTCTAAATGACAGCACTACGATCCGGGCGATCTGGCCAAAAAAACGTTGTAATAGGCCTAGGCCTAATTTTGTTATTTTAACTGCTAGAAAATTCACACACATCTCGAAATGTAGCCCTTACTTGTATTTGTAGATTGGCATTAAATAGAGCTCTCTAGGTCAACTGGTTCAGTTCTGATGACGAGAGATTTGATGCGGTTTTAACAATATCGGACATTTACAGGCACTAATTTTCGTTCTAGCAGACATCATCAACAAAGATCCGACTTCTTCTTGTTTTTGAAGCTGCGCGTCGCTCCAACCTGCTTTGTTTACAAACGTTTCAACGCACGGCTTTCAAACCACGCTTAATAGGCTTTCAAGCTTACAGATTTTAAAAGGATACCCTGGCTTCTGCCCTTCGCAAGGGGTGTCATTTTAAAATGACACCCGGGCAGGAAGGGTTAATTCACATGAGTTTAAGAATTTCTTCAATCGAGTTGTCAACTTGTGGAATGGGCTTCCTCAAGGTGTTATAGATTGCAGCACTGTTGATTTTCTTAAACATTGCCTAGACAATCACCTTGCCTCAAATCTGCAACTAACTGCATTTGTGAATGAACAACTTTTTGTTTTTCTTATTCTTTTTTGAGGATCACTAACTAAGATGTTACTCTTTCTTTTCCCCAGATACACAAAGGATCACATATTGCGGTGCAATGTTAATAACCCAAATTATTCCGTAACACCACCTAACCCTGCCTTGGATATTAGTCCCAAGGCCTTACTTCCATTTCCAATTGACCCTTGCCCACTCTAAACCACTATTGAACATTCTGAGCAGCAGTGTTTTAGAGGGCAAGCAACCTAGAATGGTCACTAGACCTGTTGTTGCTTGATTTCTTTTGTACTCCTTTATAATGTCACTGTTTCTCATGAACACTATTTATTTCGCTATTTTATGTATGTTTCAGCTTGACATAAAGGTATTGGTAATTGTTTTCAAGATTTTATTATATAAGAAACTTACAGCCTCTATTCCAAAGTAATTGGTTAATTTATGTTCTACAACAGATCCTAAAAACCTTGGAGTGCCTACCAATCACCAACAAAACTCAGCTGACCGACAGTCGAGTATTGGCGATTGTGGAACGATGGAGCATCCAACAGATAGACTCCATCACCACCACCACGACATCCTCCACCAACACAACTACTACTACTATTACTACCACCGGTCCTATCACTACCCCCACCACCATTAACACTACTGAGTTACCGCCACTGCCACCACCCAAGCCGGAAGAGTGCATGCTGCCACCCCCAGCAGTGTCATCAGATTCAGACAATAATAAAAAGTCGAGGTTAGTATACCTAAGGGACCTTTTTTGAGGTAACCTTTTCAGTACAATTATATCTATATTAATTGAATTCTGGCTAAGTTTAGATAATTTTATTCAGTGATGAAGTTGTCTAGAAATCAGTGGTAATAACGATCTCAATTAATTTTTCAACTCGCAGCTCCTTACGATGCTGTATAAAATATTCTAATGATAGCCTGAATACAGTATATGTATAATGAAAATAGCATGATCTTATGTGAAAATTGCTTGATTGTACGGAAGGGGTAAATATTTACTGCACAATAGTTTAATAATGACAAAAATAATTTGAATTAATTATAGTATCCTATGTTCTTATTTTGTGGAGTTTATGAATAGTCAAACAAAAATTTAGTTTGTGTTATTGCCACAGCAAATCTATAATTTGCATAATTCCTTGCCAGTGATACTTCACAAATGAAAAGTTTGACAGTGAGCTAAAAATGAATCAGGATTATTAAACCGAACACTTTCTCACTGTCACAGGCAACTAATAATGCTTTCCAAATTTGCCTTTCAGTGATACGAGTGAAGAGTCCGACAGTGAAGTAGACATGAAGGGTTCATCCAACGCCATCGAAGCCTCAAGTGCGGACGACAGCAGCCTGGACTCGGAGGTGGAGCAATCTGGAGGTGCGGGTGTCAAGCAGGGCGGCGGCGGGGAGGAAGAAAGCTCTGACTCCAGCCAAAGTGACGGCAAGGAGAACCCCACACCAGCTAGTAAAGACGATGATGAGGAGACTGGCGAGGCATCCAAAATCTCGGAGAAGGAGAAGGAGGCACAGGAATTGTGCAAGCTTCAGAAGTCTGTGGTGGAACTGGCCCTCAAGCTGCTGGATGTCTGGAAAAACCTGAATGAGTTCTTCAGAATACCGAAGAAGGAGAGAATAGAAATGATGAAGGAGCATGAGCGTGAAGTGGACCAAGGGTATAAGGAGTACCTGGACAGGGAGCAAGACAGTGACCGAGACTGGGAGAGAGACAGGAGAGACCAGGGCAGGTCAGTAAATAAACTTTCAGTAATAAGTATTTAAGCTTAATACAGTCCAAACCCGGTGTTCCTCAGGGTTCTATCCTGTCTCCAGTTTTCTTTCTTATATTAATTTATGATCTTCTCAACTGTACCTCTAATCCTATCCACTCCTACGCTGATGACTCCTTACATTATTCAACTAGTTTTCTATAACAACCCAGCATGCAATCACGCCAAAACTCGCATGATGAGGCCATAGCATTGATCTATGATCTATCAACTATATGCGATTAAGGCAGAGAAAATCTTGTTACTCTCAATGCTCCTAAACCCCAATTCCACCTTTTATCTACCCATTAGTGAGTTAGAGAGTCAAAAAGGAAAATTAGAGAAGCGAAAAAAGATGCAAACGAAAGGTGGGGTCAAAGGTTGAGTGAGAATTTTGAAGAACGAAAGAAGATGTTCTGGAAGGAGGTAAATAGAGTAAGGAAAGGAGGACAAAAGAGGGAAGAGTCAGTGAAAGATGTAAATGGAGAATTACTAGTGGAACCAGTTGAAGTGAGGAAAAGATATGCCAAGTATTTTGAATCTTTGCTAAATGCAAGAGATGGAAGAGAAGCAGTGATTGAAGCAGTGGTTGATGGAGATAGGTTACCCAGGCCACCCAGGTGGCAGGGAATGAATGAAAGGATTGAGGAAAATGAGGTGAAAGAAGCAGTGAAACAATTGAAAGCGGGAAAAGCAGAAGGTTTGGATGGTATTGCTGTGGAGTGTATAAAGAAGGGTGGAGATGTGATAATAGATTGGTTGGTGAGACTTTTCAATGTGTGCTTTGTGATGTCAAGGGTACCAATAGGCTGGAAGAGTGCATGTATTGTGCCGTTGTACAAGGGGAAGGGAGATCGGCAGGAGTGTTCAAGTTATAGAGGTAAAGTATTAGTTTATTATCAGTGGTTGGAAAGCTGTATGGCAGGGTGTTGATAGAGAGGATAATAAAATGTACGGAATATGCAATAGGAGAAGAACAGTGCGGTTTTAGGAGGGGAAGAGGGTGCGTGGATCAGATGTTTGCAGTAAGACAGTTATGCGAGAAGTATTTAGAGAAGCATAAGGAGATATTTTGGGCTTTTATGGATTTAGAAAAAGCGTATGATCGTATGGATCGTGAAGCAATGTGGAAGGTGTTAAGGATTTATGAAATTGGAGGAAATTTGTTGGAAGCAGTTAAGAGTTTTTATGAAGGGAGCAGAGCATGTGTTATAGTAGGAAATGGCAAGTTGAGTGAATGGTTTGAGGTAAAGGTAGGTTTGCGACAGGGTTGTGTATTGTCACCATGGCTGTTTAATATGTTTATGGATGGTGTGGTGAGGGAGGTGAAAATGAGAACTATGGGAAGAGGATTGGGTTTAGTAGGAAAGAATGGTAGAGATTGGGAGTTGAATCAGTTGCTATTCGCTGATGACACAGCGTTGGTGGCGGATTCTGAAGAGAAATTGCAGCGGGTAGTCAAAGAGTTTGGAGTGGTTTGTGGGAGGAGGAAACTGAAGGTGAACGTCAATAAAAGTAAAGTAATGGTGTGTAATAGGGGTGATCGTAGGGTGAATCTAGATGTGAGGCTGGATGGGGAAATATTGGAACAAGTAGACTGTTTTAACACCTAACGAGCGGCCTAAGCGTATAGGGTTGTTTACGTGATCATTTTCATGCCTAAATAAGACCCAGAGCGTAAAACAAGTATCTATCCCTGAAAGGGCATAAACAGAGCTTTCCAATGACACCCCAACCATCCTTGTACGACCGCTAGTTTTCTTGCAACAATCGCGCAACACGAGTGCAAAAACCATGTAATTAGGTACTTTCCCTACATAATTCCCTGTGTAGCGAGTGCGTGAGGGAGGGGCAGGGTGGCATTCATGTCAGTTGGCCCACCGCGGTGGTGTGCGACGGTCATAGCCTTACTACGCTCCTCACACCGCTCAGCTCTTTCTCTCTGCAACATTACGTGCTGAAAATGGCACACGACATAAGTTGTGAACCGCCACTTAGTCCAAATGTCTTTCACACGACATAAGTTGCGCGCCGCCAATAAAGGGTTAAATATCTAGGAGGATCGATAAGCAGGAGTGGAGGTATGGAAATGGAGGTAAAACAGAGAATGTGTGAAGGAAGGAAGGTTTTCAGAGCAATGGGAAGTATGTGGAAGACGAGAAATCTCAGAATGAAAGTAAAAAAGTGCAATGTATCAAGGAATTGTTGTACCAACAGTGATGTATGGGGCTGAGACATGGGCTCTGAAGAAAAAGGAGAGAAGAAAGCTGGATGTGATGGAGATGAGCTGCTTGAGGAGTATGTGTGGAGTTACCCGTAGAGACGGATTGAGGAATGAAGAGATACGTAGGAGAGTGGGGCAGCAGGAACATTTGTCAGCCAAAGTGGACAGAAGGGTGCTGAGCTGGTATGGTCATGTTGAACGAATGGGAGATGAAAGGCTTACAAAGAGAATATATGAGTCAGATACAAGGGGAGATAGAAGGGCAGGAAGACCCCCATTGAGATGGAGAGACTGTGTAAGACAAGGTTTGGATGATAGAGGAATGACTATAGATCAGGCAAAGGAAGTGGTAATAAACAGGAATGAATGGGGAATGCTTGTGAATAGTTGAGTGAACACGTGGTCATTTGGGGGAAGGGGTCGGGCGCAAGTTGGACTAGATAATAGTCCATCAGGCGCCTGGCCCTGGGAGACGATTAATATGAAGGGTCCGCCTGGAAGTGTGGTGGGCGGGCTTGTGGCTTTGGCTCCGCTGCATGTCTGCCTGCCGAGATCGGAACCTCTCCGGGTGGTCGGGGGCCGGGGGAGTGCTGGAGCGACCTTGGTGACCCTGGTCTCTGGGTACTCTCCTGGGTGACCTAGATGTGTGTGAATTTTGTGTTTTGTCTGTGTTTGTTCGTTGTTTTGTCTTGTGTTTTCCTGTTCTTGCTCTGTCTTGAGTCGGCCACCCCCAAGAAAAAACAAAAAACAAAAATACAAAAATAATAAAATAAGAGGTAAATAAAAATAAAAAATAGGAAAAGTGGGGATTGGGCCTGAGCATATAGATAGATATAGATAGATAGATCTATCCATCACCATCTTCCACATGACTTTCCCTTATATATATATACAGTAAAAGTCCTTTAATCCGACGACCGATGATTCGAATCTCCCAATAGTCCGAATTTTTCAATTTGAGGCCAAATCCGAATTCACCCGATGGTCCGAATTTCAAGAAGTCCCAAAGTCCCCTTTTTGAGGCATTAGTCCACTCAAATGACACATAATGGAGCACACACATATCATATGTTCATGAATTCACTTTAAAAGTTTACCATTGTCATTGTAGCCTATTACCTACTTCAAAACATTCAGATTAATGGTCAAAGGAAGCTAATGATATAAACGTAAACACCACATCGTTTGCTAGAGAGTTTGTTTTGCTCTTGAACGCATCCTTGGGACGCTCCGATGCTTGCACCGCATTTTCTGCAAGCGCATTCAGTCTTGAGCTTGAAAACACACCTTTGGACGTTCCGATACGCTACTATTTATAGTTCAGTGATCGAAGCGTCCCAAGGGTGCTTTCAAGACAACAAGACAAGGGTGCTTTCAATACAATATAATATAACAGAGCACGTCACAAAAGGAAAATCACAAAAAGAAAATTACAAGAACCTCTCAGAGAAGCGCCGTTGTTAAGGCATTACTTCCCGAACCACATCTGATCTGATCTTCAAGAGCAAGACAAACTCGCTAGTAGACGATGCGGACATATGGTGTTTACGTTTATATCAGCAGATTCCTTTGACCATTAATCTGAATGTTTTGAAGTAGGTAATAGGCTACAATGACAATGGTAAACTTTTGAAGTGATTTTATGAACATATGATATGTGTGTGTGTCATTTGGGTGGCCTAATGCCTCAATGTTTTCGTCAGGCCATTAATACACAGGTTCATAGGGGTAAAGTCCGATAATCCGAAAAATCCACTAATCCGAACGAGGGCCGGTCCGCTGCCCTTCGGATTAACGGAAGTTTACTGTATATATGTTTTAATCTCTCAGTGGGGTTCGAACCGTCGACCGTCAGGACGATAGCCGACGCTTTAACCAACTCCACCACGGCAGTTGGTTAAAGCGTCGGCTATCGTCCTGACGGTCGACGGTTCGAACCCCACTGAGAGATTAAAACATTTAGTGGCTCACGTGTATTTATGAGATATATATATACAGTGGGGGCCGAATGTGTTGTCGCGTATGGGGTAGCGACAACTCATACAGCTGTAAGTGGTACAGGGCGATTTTGCCTCGTGGTTTTCGTGGGATTCCCATTTTCGTACGTCTGGCAACTAGACCAGACCTCCCGCGTTGCTGGGAAGATGAGTAATTGTCCCTCAGTCCTTGTCTTACCACCGTGACGAGTTAATGTGCTCCGCGGGTGGGCCCCCTGGATTACCCAAATCTTGTACACCAGCGGTCGGTATTGTGCTTCTATCTACGCTATGCCCGGTGCTAAGAACTTGGAAAGTGCAGACATTGCAGCCATAGGAGCCCTCTACAGGGCTGGGCATTCGAATCCAGAGATTTCTCGCCTGACGGGCGTTAATTTGAGGACTATACAGAGGTGGACTAAGAAGTTTCGCGAGGCTGGCGACGCTGCCGACGTCGGCCATAAGCCGAAGCCTGGTAGGCCCAGAAAAATCAGTGCTAGGACCCTGCTAGTGCTTAAGCGACAGATTGAGGGCAATCCTCGTCTAACTGCACGGCAATTAAAACAAAATAACCCTGATTTGTTGGATAATGTGGCCATTAGGACAATACGCACAGCCCTTGCCACAAAACTCGATTATCGAAGTTTACGGCCCCTCAAGAAACCCCTTATAACTATCCGCCAAGCTAGAAACAGGAGACTTTTTGCCGCCAAGTACCTTCGTTGGCCATTAAGGAAGTGGAAGACGGTGTTGTGGAGCGATGAGTCTACTTTCACGGTCACTAGCAACCGTGGAGGAAATGTGAGGGTGCGGCGCGGTGGCAACAGGTTGGACCGCAAGTACCTGGCAACTACTGTAAAGTACCCAGACAGTCTCATGGTATGGGCTTGTTTCACCTACCATGGTGTTGGTGAGTTAGTAGTGCTACCTAAGAATATCCGTATGAACAGGTATAATTATTTAGAACTATTAAATGACCACTTGCCAAGTTCATACCACAAAACTAGGGCCACCTTTTTCATGCAAGACGGTGCACCTTGCCACACGGCCCGTTATGTCACTGAGTGGATGGATGATGTGGGTGTGAAGTACTTTATGGACTGGCCTGGTAATTCTCCCGACATTAACCCAATTGAAAACCTGTGGGCTATTATGAAACGACGCCTACGGGGGAAGGAAATAACTTCTGTACCGCATCTTGAGCAGCTCATTCGGGATATTTGGAATAATCTGGAGCCATCCGTGCTTCAAAACCTCGCTGCTGACGTCCCAAAGCGCCTTCAAGCACTGAAGAAAGCTAAGGGGTGGAACACAGCATACTAGTGGTGAGGTAAGTACAAAAAAAAATCAACAATGTGCCCAAATAATATGTTCATTCCCCCCATCTTGTTGACACAGGTTCAGACGCGCGCGGTTTGACGGGACGCGACAACACATTCGGCCCCCACTGTATATATACATACATACAGTATATATACAGTAAACCCTCGCTATCTCGGACTAATTGGGGGAAGACCCAGTCCGAAATGTCCGATTTTCCGAGATGTCCGAAGTCCGACTTATGTCCGACTTAGGAGAGGAAAATGTCCGAATTGGAAGAGGGAGTCCGAGCCACCAGAGAAAACAGAGACTTCCCTATGAATAACAATGTAGATTTAAGATAAATTACAGTACCTGTACAGTATCCAGCAGACATATATTATAAATATCACTTTCCTTCTCCATTTCACCGTCCTTCTCCACCTCACTGTAGCCTTAGATCTCGGAATTTGCCCTTAGATCTCGGAATTTTCCGAGATATATGACACATGTCCGACAGACCATGTGGGCCCTCGGAGTTTTCCCCTTACATCTCTGAATTTTCCGAGATATACGGCGAACTTTCCGAGAGGCCGATGCCAGTCCGAGAATTGCGGGTTTCCGACTTATAGAGGTCCGAGATAGCGAGGGTTTACTGTATATATATATATATATATATATATATATATATATATATATATATATATATACATACAGTATATATATAGATAGCGAGGGTTTACTGTATATATATATATATAACACCTAGGTTAGGCCATTTCTTACAAAGAGAATATGTGAGTCAGATAGAAGGGCAGGAAGACCTCCATTGAGATGGAGAGACTGTGTAAAACAAGCTTTGGATGATAGAGGAATTACTATAGATCAGGCAAGAGAAGTGGTAATAAACAGGAATGAATGGAAAATTCTTGTGAATAGATAAGTGAACACGTAGTAATTTGGGGGAAGGGGTCGGGCGCAAGTTGTTGTTGTTGTTGTTCCCCAAGCTGCCTGGCCGAACAGCCCCAAGGCCCCGAGCAAGGCCAAGGCCATTGGACTAGATAATAGTCCATCAGGCACCTGGCCCGGGGAGACAATTTATATGAAGGTTGCACCTGGAAGTTTGGTGGGCGGGCTTGTGGCTTCGGCTCTGCTGCATGTCTGCCTGCCGAGATCGGAACCTCTCCGGGTGGTCGGGGGCCGGGGGAGTGCTGGAGGGACCTTGGTGACCCTGGTCTCTGGATCTTCTCCTGGATGACCTAGATGTGTGTGAATTTGTATTTTGTTTTTGTGTGGTCATTGTTTTCTGTTATCCCTATTCTTGATCTGTCTTGAGCCGGCTCCCCCCCCCCCCAAAAAAACATGAAAAAAAAAACTGGGAAAAGTGGGGATTGGGCCTAGTAAATATATAGGCAATTTTTTTGCGGGGATATGAATACAGTACTACAGATTTGCAAAATTCAGGGAACTCTGCGATTAACCTACATTTAACTTACCCCAAAAAGTTGGGTAAAAGTAGGTAAATGTAGGTTAATCTCAGCAAAGAAATTGCCTAACCTAGGTTATATAAATACAGTATGAGGAGGAATAATTCGCTATTATCTTGCGAATGGTGAGGACTATACCATTATTAACTAAGTTATTCTTGTATGAGATGACTCCCGTGGGAACTGTGTTATGCAGACTATTTAGTCCTAATAGCTAACAATGTGCAAGATGCTGAGGCCAAACTCAGAAGATGGAGAGAGAGAATGGCGAGCAAGGGTTTAAGAGTCAATATTATCAAAAACCAAGGTTATGCATTGTAGATTGAGACGAGGCAATGTGGAAAAGAGCGGTGCATACCTATGTGCAGTGTGTAGAAAGGGTGTGGGCGCTAACTCGATTCGGTGTAGCGTCTGTCGATGTTGGGTGCACCATGAGAGTAAGCGTTGTAGTAGAATAAAAAGACCCCTGCCGAAGAATAAGTCAGAAATTGAGAAATTTGAGTGCGTAGTGTGCAAGGGTAAGCTTGTGTTAAATGATTATCCTGTGGCTGTAAATTTTGGAAATGAGTCATTGGAGCTGGTGGACAAGTTTTTTTTACCTAGGAGATACCATCTCTGCCGGTGGTGGGGCCGAGGCTGCCACTGTCGCTAGATTAGATGTGGCTGGGGGAAGTTCAGAGAACTGCTGCCAATTCTGACCATGAAAAGAATGCCTCTCCCCCTGAAGGGAAAGGTGTATGCCTAGTGTGTTAGAAGTGCAATGACGTATGCCTCAGAAACATGGGTTGTTAAAGTAGAGGATGTCAACAGAATGGAACGTAATGAGATGAGAATGGTGAGATGGATGTGTGGGGCCAAACTGCAGGATAGAATAACAAATGTTGAGCTGAGGAGATGCTTAGGTATAAAGAGTATTAGCGAGGAGATGCGTACAAGTAAACTGGGATGGCATGGACATGTGGAGAGAATAGATAAACAAAATTGGGTAAAAAGATGCAGGTCTGTGATTTTGGAGGGAGCTGCACCAAGGGGTGGACCGAGGAAAACCTGGGATCGGACTATATGTGCCGATCTCGAATTCAAGAACTTGACAAGTGAAGCAGCCCTTAACAGGGTTGCCTGGAACGCCGTCATTAGGACAAGAGACTGAAACTGCACGTATGTATGGAGCACTCGGTCTTAAAATGTTAGGCATGTATGTATGTATTGTAACACTTCTGATATCAGTGTCCTACTTTTATCCATTGATTTGGACTGCAGAATCTCATCGATCAATTGCTTTGGACTGTTACACAAGCAGGAGTCGGCTGACTGACTGACTATGTGTGTTGGTGTGTGTGTCATGGGCCACCCGCCATGATATAAAAAAGTTGGAAACTGGGGCTCAAAATTGTGACTTTAGGACGACCTAAGACTAATTGATAAAAAATGCCGGACCGTCGGGTTTGCCAAATTATTGGATGCCAGACTAGAGGAATTTTAATGTTATAATCTTGCTAAAACAGCTTCCCAGAAGTTAGGTGTGCTCAACTGTCTCTGTGGGTTCTTCACCCCCGCACAGCTTCTTGCTCTGTATAGGGGCACAGTGTGCCCATGTATTGTCTGCACTTCTCGAAAGAACAGAGTCAAAAGCATTTTGCCTCATCATCTCACTTCCTCTTACTAGTTCCCTACAAGCTCTTTCTATGCGCTGCAATGTTGCATCTCTTTCACTCTTCTATCACTATTACAACAATGTGTTCTTCAGAGCTCTCTCAGTGCATACCCCCTCCCTTACGGGGAGGGTATTAATTATCATAAATATTACTAGTTTGGTCTTTATATAATCTAAATAAAAATGTCTAAGGTGATGGAATTTATGCAAAAAATGTGTTTGCAGGTATGCGAGGCGTGACTACTATTATGACCGACGGAGACGCTCACCTGACAGAGATCGTCACGGCCGCACCAGAAGCTCCAGAGATGACAGATCCTCAGACTCACCAAAGATGTCCAAGGAGAAGCGCAGACAACTGTTTGAGTTAAAGGTATGTTTTTGTTCCATCTTTAACATATTCCAGGTGTATAGCTCAGGACCTTAATCCATGAAGGTTGACAACCTGAAGGGAAGGAAGGAAAACCTAATACCTATTAGTGGCTACATTATAATTTTATTTTATTTTATTTTTCTATATTCCAACTTACTCCCTCTCGGGCATAGGCTGAGAGCCTATACATAGTCAATGACGTATAGCCAAATATACTTAATATGATAAATGATGGCCAACTCAAGACAGAGCTTGAATAGGAACAACATAACAGAAAACAATGAACACATAAAAACAAACCACAAACTCACACACATCTAGGTCACGCTAGTCATACATATACATACCGGTACATAAATCAGACACCTTGCTTCCAGAGAAGCACCCCAAAAAGGGATGGCCATGGCAGACCCTGCCTCAAGGTTCACAGACATGACCCCACTGTCCTATTCCACAGTGCCACCTCCAGCGAATGGATTAAGACCATTAGGACTGAAGGAGCAGCCACTCACTCGGATGGCAGTTCCACCACTGTTTTGCTATTTTCTTTACCGCCATGGGGGCCCTCGCCAGAAGCGCACTGAGCACAGGAGTGTTCTGAAGTTAGGAACCAGTGGTCCACTGCTACAGAAGCTGATTGCACCATTGAAGTGTATGGGTGGTGGGGCTTCCGCATCCCTACGCTAAAATAGGAAGAAATTGGAATAATTAAGTTAGTGTAGGTTGTGTAACACTGATTGTTTTATGTAAGAAAGTAAGAGTGTATCATTAGATAAAGCTATAATTGCTCTTTATGTAATTGAGGCACATACAACAAGCAGCAAAGGAGGCCAGGTGATGAAACAAGATATCTAGCAATCCTTATACTCCACCTAAAGCTGTCCCCAGGAGTACTTCCCTGAATTATTGGTGCCTACAATTAGTCCCTGGCCTAGTCTGTTAAGCATAAACTTTAATACAGACCCTAAAAAATGTACAATATATTAGTCATTTGTAATGAACACATACAGTTCAATACATATCAGTTTTCATATGAAAACAATTTGTCAACAGCCTATTGGGCAGAAGCCCTCATCTATCTATCTATCTATTGCCTGACGCCGTGATCCCCGAAGGGGTAGCCACGAACGAACCGCCCCCATGCACCTCTGTCCCCAGTCAGTCGACGCCCCTCCCCCCAACCAGCACCGCCTTCGTTCATGTACTTCCTCACTCCATCCTTCCACCTCATATTCGGTCTACCTCTCCCCCTCTGTCCCTCCACCTCGCTCTCGTACACCCTCTTAGTCATTCTCTCGCTTTCCATACGTTCCATATGGCCGAACCATCTCAAGTTGTTCCTTTTCACACTTTCCAGCACATCTACCTCCACACCACACCTCCTTCTTACTTCCTCATTAGTCTGTCTATCCCTCCATGTAACTCCGCACGCACTCCTTAAGTAATTCATTTCCACTGCTCTCACTCTTGGTCTGAGTCTCTCAACCAACGTCCATGCTTCGCTTCCGTAAGTCAGTGTCGGGATTACCACACTGTCATGCAAGGACTTCTTCACTTCCATACTGACCACCCTATTTCTTGTTACTGCTTTTAGCGTTCCTACAACCCTCTTCCCCTGTTGTACCCTCTCCCGCACCTCTTCATCCATAGTCCCATCTTTACTCAACACACTGCCCAGATACTTAAAAGAGTTGACGATCTCCATAGCCTGACCGTTCAGCTTCACCTCACACTCTGTGACTTCACCCCTTTCGAAGACCATAACCTTGCTCTTCCCCGTATTTACCTTCAAATTCCGTTTTTCGCACACTGTTCCAAACTCATTTACCAGACCCTGCAACTCCCATTCATTATCACTCATCAGAACTGTATCATCCGCAAACAGCAGTATAGGTAGCTTCCACTCAATTCCCTCCCTTTTCAGCGATACACCAACATCCACTGCTCTTGATAGTATTTCTTTCATAACTCCATCCATATATACAGTAAACAACCACGGGGACATCACACACCCCTGTTTCAAACCAACATTCAGGTCAAAGAACTCGGTCTGCTCACTCTCCACACGTACTGCCGCCTTTGCACCCTCATACATGCTCTTCACTGCCTCATAAGGCTGGATTGTTCTGTAGTAGCCAGTGGTAGTGCTATAAGTATTGAAATGTCTAGAAAAGTGATTAAGGTTGTGAAGTGAGTTAACCCTCGCACTTCGGCAGGCCTCTTATACGCCACACCGAACCTTCACCGCGGAACTCGGTAGGCTTCTTATACTCCCGCGAGCGTAATATTCACGACCGCGTAACACAACAACCCGACGACATACTGTAGCGATGTCTGATCAAAACCAGGATCTAGATAACAGTATGTACAGTACTTCATTTTCCAATTAAGTATGTCTTTCTACCTATTACCATTGCTTAGCTATTAAGAAAATAAGGCTATACCGCAAAACATGCGCCGATTCTGTGGGTACGGAGCGTAAGAAGATCGCCGAGGCAGAAGGGTTAACACCATACGAGCGGGCCCGTCAGTTTTTTCCACTACGCGCCCAGCGTTTTTTTTTTACCCTAAATGGCCTTGTTTCCGTGCTCTTTTTCATGCATAAACAAGAGCCAGAGCGTAATACAACTATGTATCCCTGAAAGGGCGTAAATTGAGCTTTCCAATGACACCAGAACCATCCTTCTACGACCACGCGTTCTCTTACAACGATCGTGCAACACGAGTGCAAAATCCCTAAAATAAGGTAATTTCCTGACATAATTCCCTGTGTGGTGAGGTAGGGAGGGTGGAGTAGTGTGGAGTAGATGTCAGTAGGCGCGCGGGGTCCGTGCCGAGCGGTCATGAGGTAACCTACGCTCCTCCCGTCGCTCGTCTCTCTCTCACAGCCATTCTTGCTCAAAA
The DNA here is from genome assembly GCA_032716605.1 of Paralithodes platypus. Lineage (NCBI taxonomy): Eukaryota > Metazoa > Arthropoda > Malacostraca > Decapoda > Lithodidae > Paralithodes > Paralithodes platypus. Next base: position 74,135,453 of record CM064492.1, on the reverse strand, counting down.
ATTGCACATGGACTTAAGTCGGTCCCCGCCACATAGTCCAGGTTTTTAGATACGGACTTAAGTCGGGCCCCGCTAATAAGGGGTTAAACATACATTAATGACTATGATCCCCATGTGAGTAGGTCAGTCTTTTTGTTCACCTAATGGCGGCATTCCAGGCAGCCCGGTCTTTGGCGTCCCACTTAGTCAGTCCTTTGGCTGTGAGGTCGGTTTGTACCACCTGATCCCATGTTTTTCTTGGTCTACCTCTCCTTGCGACTCTTCACGTTCATAGACTTGCTTTTCTTAACCCGATTATTCTCATTCATCTTTCCACATGTTCGTACCATCTAAGCGCCCTCTGAATTCCACACTGGGGGTTCTGTCTTTCATAGTAGACCCACATATCTATCTCGCCATCCTTATTTAATTTTGCTCCATCCTATTTATAGCTTCCATCTTGACTGGCCAGGTTTCGCTAGCGTACATCATTACACTTCTGACACAAGTGCTATACAGTACAGTATAACCTCCCTTTTAGTTGTAGGGAGAGCCCTTTCATGATCAATAACGGCAGCATCTCTGAACTTCTTCCATCCACTTCTGATTCTCGCGACTGAGCAAGCCGCAACCCCACCGTCAGCAGCAATCATTTCGCCCAAGGAACAAAACTTATTGACACATTCCAGGTGCACATCCCTGATTTCTACGCTACCAGGTGGATCTGGTGCTGCCAAGACACCCTTTTATATGGCACATTCAAAGTTAACGGCCGGCAACAAGGGGCCCCTCAAACCATTACACCTCTTATGCACCCATCCCTGGTATTTGCCACACCAAATTGAATTACACCCAACCCCCAGGTTCTCGTGCCCCCAAGGAGGGGGCAAGGGTTGATTGTGGCGGTTTGGCTCCCAGGCCTCTTAACCTAACAAAGAACATTAGGCATTTGATCATGAATTGCTAGGTCAAGTTGCCTGGGCTTGACATCCACCAATAACATTTTGACAGTGCGGGCTCGATCAGCCAACCCTTTGATTAGCAGCCAACGCTCTACTGACTATGACACGGCTTGCGAAGAGTTAATACTAGATTATGTTGAAGAGTTAATCCTTGCTTATGTGAACGATTTAATGATATTGACTGTGATCTAGAGGTCTAGCATAATACATATAAACTTGAGGATTCTATATTGTATACTATTATTGTGCATTAGTCATACAAGATTAACCCTTAACTGGCGGCGCCCGGCTATAGCCGGGCAAGAGAACCAAAGACTATGTGGCGGGGCCCGGCTATAGTAGCATGCAATTTTGAGCACGTAATATGCTCTGAGAGAGAGCGGAGCAGTGGGAGGAGCGTAGGTTACCTCATGACCGCTCGCCATGGTGGCCGTGGAGCTACTGAGATGTACTGCACCCTCCTTCACCCTCCCTCACTCGTTTGACACATAATAATGTAAGGAAATGACCGTATTTTACCGATTTTGCCCTTCGGTTGCACGATCGTTGCAAGACAACCAGTGATTGTAGAAGGATGGTTCTGGTGTCATTGGAAAGCTGAATTAATGCCCTTTCAGGGATACATACTTGTATTACGCTCTGGCTCTAGTTTATGCATGAAAATGAGCACGGAAACAAGCTCGTTTATGGTAAAACCCCTCGCTGGGCGGCACAGTCAAATATACTCCACCACCCGCTCTTTGAGTATTAATACATCGGTACTTAATGTCGTCGCCCCATGTCCTTCGTCCGGACTGTCATTCTTGTAGTGTCCCTTTAACAGTTCGCCATATTCTTGTTGAATGCTCACTTTACGCTCAGTCACATACAGTACTCTATATTTTGGCAGGAAGACTTACTCTGACATTTTGATGGACTCACCATCTTTCTCCATCTATCGTATTGTTCGTTTGCTTGCATCCTGTTCACTTCTTGGTAAGATCTGATTATTATGTCTCATCCTGTACAGCTTCTAACGTTCACTAAGAGCTCGTGATATCTCCCTAATATTGTCAAATCCTAAGCTTTGGCTGAGGCCAGCCCTATAAGAGTTACGTTTTGTAACTCAGTGGTCTGGTTAAACTATGAAAAAAAAAAAAATCCTGTGTATTTCTGTGTTTTGTACATTATATGCCCAAACCCTTTGTTAATAAAACTTATTGTATGTTTGTTACCATTTGTTCATTTTATCCAGCTGAGCATGCATTAGACCCAAGCCTTAAAACAATTGCATAATGATTATAAATATAAAAAGTATATGGTCTAAAGACAACAATTTCAGCCTATCGTGTGCCCTCTTCAATTGTGAAGAGATGAAATTGTTGTGCGTTTATAATATATTCATTTTTCAATATATGGGTTTAGTTTTCAACTTTTTTTCACGGCATTTTGAATTTTTCAATCATAATTTCTAATGCTCTATTGTTATGATATCAAAATGTTGAGAATATATATATATATTTTTAAGATAATTTTTTTATTTATTTTTTATCTACGGAAACAGTAAAATATGTGTGTATATATATGTAACAGGTACAGAAGAAAGAAGAGGAGGCGAAGCAGTGTAAGATGCACTAAGAGAAGTGGACCATGCACTTGGACCGTTGCTATTTGTATATGGTATATACTGTAATAGCATAACTGTATGCAGATGCAGTTTTTAACGCTATGCACTCCCTTGATTGACAGGGCTAGGGCATGCCCTTGTTGCAGGGACTTTACTGGACATTTACCACAAATCGCTACACCAAGCTGCTCAAACTCTCTTCGTCCCCAATTGCATGGTTCGAACTGCAGACCCTTCGATCAGCAGTCAAACGCGTTACTGACCATGCCACAGCCCGTGATAACTGTATAACTGTATAATATTTTTATATATAACAGGTACAACAAGAGGAAGAAGAGGCCAAGCAGCGTAAGATGCAGGAGGAGATGTGGGCCATGCACGTGGACCGCTGCCAACTGTTGGGCCACGACCCCTACCTGACCCCCATCTTTGACCCCACGTATCAGTACTACTGGGACCCTGTGGCCGCCAATTGGCAGCCCTACACAGGATCCGGTCAGTCATACGGATACACAACGCCGTACTGTAAGCCCACACCAGCACAGTTTGTTCACCTATGGAGCTGCTAAGAATTCTGTATCTATCTCTCTCTTATTCTGCCAGCCTAATCTGTGCCTTGTCCAATTGAGTATCAATATGATTATCATAGCAAAAGAACTTTTTCAGTTATAGTGATGAATCCTTCACCTATTCTTTGAATGAAAACAAAGTACAGGTTTGCCAGTAATTTACGAGAAATAAAGTAGTGTTGCTACATTGTTTGTGCATAAGTAGTTTTCAAAAAGTATAATTTTGAAGTTACATTACAATTTTTTGTGAAGGTAGAAATAATTATATAATTAATCCTGATGACAAATTTCTGACATCTAGCTCTGTAGTTAAAGCTAATGAGGGCTTACTGTACCGTGGAAATTTAAATGAAGTATTATTTGAAATATTTATGAAACTTTATATAAATGTGGTGTGAGGTTTTAAACAAATTGAGCTTATGTAAATATGTACAATTTTGGTGCATTTATGTTGCTTATTATGTTTTTATTTTTCTGTTTGAACTGATTGACATGGCTCTCTCTTTATTTTCTATAACTGCATTTCTTTCCATTATCTTTAGTTTCTAGTACCTGTTGATATTGTTAGTAATAACTAATAGTTGTTGAATATTTATTAAGTTTGATTTTATTATTTCTTTTGTAATATATTCAATACTACAGTATGTAATAAATCAAGTTTAATTTAAGATTATAAAATACTTAATTTACATATGTTTTACTGTATTTATTTCAATTAACTTTATACATTAATTTTCATTTACATGTACAGTGTATTTTTGTAATTTTAATTTTTTAATTAATTAACATTTTAATAAAAACTTATTAATAAGAGAAGTAGTTTATCAAAAAGTATTTAAGATGTAAATAATTAAAAGATCCTATGTAACTTTATGCCAGACCCGAACATCCCAGTGCCAGCGGTATACGGTCAGCATAAAGGTGAAGGCGAGGAAGGGTCCCCGCTGACTGTACTGATCCCGGGTCAGGGGGGTCATGCAGGGTTCTTCCCACCCAATGCTCACCCCGCCCCTGACGACCCCCTCAACCCTGCCAACATACCTCTACCGGGGGAGATACCCACCCTCTCCCAGGCCTCACCTAACCAGCCACACCCTGGCCAAGCAGTACCAGCAGAAGGCACACCACCACAGGGAGCCAAGGTCAGCTTAAAAATATAACCCTACAGTAACACACATCAACCACCTGTGTCTTTCGGCCACATTTTGGTGCCGTAATCATTAAATATAAATGCAATGGTTTATCATATAGAATATTGATCCAAAGACCAAAGATCAGACTATACTGTATATCCTGTACCAGTATTGCCAATGTTTACTGTGGGTATGGACATAATTGAGAGCAAAGAGAGGCTAATGACAAAAGTGGCACCAATATTGTGGAGGTTGGCTATATTTGTTACTATAGGATCTCTAGTTAGAAACAAGAAGCATAAGCACTTTTAACCACTTCAGTGTAATGGTCAACATTGATTTTACTCAGTTTAGGAAAGACCTTTAGAAATCAAAGGATTAAGAACTACCTAAATTAACCAAAATTCTAACTCTTGACAGATTCTTCTTAACCCCTTCTTTACCGGCAACGTTTTTTAAATTTTAATCTTGCTATATTTAGAAAATTTAGCGCAGTTTAACCCTTCCAGCCCGGCTGTCCTGTTATAAGGACACCGCGGAAGTTGGGCAGGACCCCGGGTGTCCTTATAACAGGCAGTAAGCTTGAAAGCCTATTCAGCTTGGTCTGAACGCTGTGCGTCCGACGCATGTAAACAAAGCCGGTCATTGCGTCACCGCACCTCCGAAAACAAGAAGGAGACGTCATATCAATGTTGTTGTTGTATGGTATGACGAAATTAGTGTCTGAAAAGCTCCGATATTGTCAACATCGCGGAAAAATTCGCTCCACGGGAATTGTCATCACAACTGAACCAGTTGACTTACAGAGCTCTACTCAACGCCAGTCTACAGATTGGAAACCGCACTACGTTTAAAGATGCGTGGGAAATTTCTAGCAGTTAAAATAACAAAGATACGGTAGCCTAGGCCTAGACGTTTTTCGGCCAAATCGCCCGGGTACCTGACACTGTCCTTAGGAGGACGACCCCGGGTCAGAAGGGTTAAGAAGGATCTGTGGTAGTAAAAAAGGGTTAAGTGATATAGTTCGAAGTTTGTTAATTGCGGGAGACCCTTTTTTAATTGAGTAAAATCGTCTAATAGTAGCCAAAATAAAATAAAAAAACATTAGGCTCGCATATCTCGATAAATCTCATCTCGATATTTCGCATCTCGATGCCAAATTCAAGCTCGCCCTGGTCACAAATCTTGATGAAAAAACTTTGTTGTTGTTCCCTAAGCTGCCTGGCCGAACAGCCCCGAGTCCCTGAGGAAGGCCATGGCCACGATCGGGCTTTCCCACAGAGCTCTCATTGAGTGTAGATTGTGTTGTTGCCGTAAGTGGTTGTGTGAAATGCAGTCTTCTATGATGTGTTTAATGGTATGGGGTGCTGTGTTACATCCCGGGCAGGCGTCGACGACAGAGTCATCCAGTCTCTTCTGATAGCTCAGGAGAGCTGGATGGTGTCCGCATCTCAGTCTGGCCAGGTGGACTCTGTCCTCGCGAAGAAGGGAGGATTCGGAAGGATGGATTTCGGGAGGTCGTGCTTGCAGCTGCGTGTTGTCTGTGAGTGAGTGGATGGATCGGCGAGAGATGTGAGTATGGATGTGCTTCTGGAAGTTGGTTCGGGGTGGGCAGGGAGGGAGAGAGGACAGTAATTGTGTGTGATACCGTGTGCTGGGTGTTGTTTTGATATTTCTTGGTGTCTGTGGGTGTGTTGCCATGTAGTTTAGTGGGTGGTCCTGGTTCGTGGAGGCTGCTGCCAGGAATTGAGTGCCTCTCATGTCCAGATGGTCTTTGACTTTGAGGATTTTGGTTTCTTGATGTAGGTGAACAAAACATTAATATCGATAGCTATTGTGGTGGGTATTGTGGTGATCTGACTCTTTTTCTGAGTGAGAGTTGGTGTTCTCTACTTCCCATAGCCCCTTCTATCTTTTTTTCCCTCTGCATTTCTAATTTTCAAATGACGTAGGGATGCGGCGACCCCAGCGCCCGCCACTATCTAGTGCAGATAGGGGAGGTGTGGTGGAGTGGTCATGCCACTGGATTGCACTGGATTGGTAATCCAATGGACCCGGGTTCAAATCCCGATATGTCAATGGGAAGATATTATTGGGATTGAATTTTTGCTGTACCTAGTATCAGTGCATTACCACAAAGCCCACCAAAATGCCAAAAAAATACCCTCATTGTTCCCTGATTAAATAACACTGTATGAATATTCCTGTAATGCCCTCGAAAATGTCCCGCACCCACAATAATACTAACCCGAGTTGACGTCAGGTATAGCGTAAAATAGTCGTAGATGGTAAGTCCAATAAACTCATCACGTGATAACACCACGAGACTATCACCTGGTTCTTAAAAATCGGACTAAGGTTGCTATACTTTTAGTACGTCCGTGGTAGTACAGTGGGTTAGCGCGCGGGCCTGGTGGTGATGGTTGGGTCACTAACCAGGGTTCGAACCCCACCCAAGGCATCTCAAAACCTGTGGGTTTTTAGGGGGGTTAAATTCCCTTCAGAGGTTCGTACCCCGTGCCAGGTACCAGGAAAAGTTGATCCTAAAGGTAGCCTGGGGAGATTTCAGGAGACCATGAATTCCCTTCACACCCAGCATTTCAATTCCCATATTCAAAATATGTTACAGGGGGACAATGCCTAGTGAGTTCACTGCTCAATAGGTGGCATTCTGAGAGTGAGGGTCTGAGTCTGGAGGGTGAGACGGTGAAGCACTTGAGCGAAGCAACCGGCCGCTTCAGAGATGGAGCTGCTTCGAGCCATGATGGATGCTTCACATGTCTCACTCCCCAGACTGGAACAAGACCTCACGGGCTTCACCGTGTTGAGCGGTGGAATGTACAGGCTCTCAGCCTATGCCCGAGAGGGAGTAGTTGGAATATAGAAAAAAAAAAAAAAAAAAAAATAGCCTCCTCTGTGGTGGAGTGAAAATTTTCCAGCACCGCTTTTCTCCTCCGAGGCGTAGAAGATAGCTAGAGGGGATCGGGAGCGAGGGGCCTGGTATCCTTCTCACCTTGAATTAATCTCCCCCCCCCAAAAAACAAAACAAAAAAGAGAGACAGAGATGGGGGAGAGGGAGCGCGTTCGTGGTCCCAGACCCTAAGAATAGGAGTTATAAATGTACGTGGATGTAGTACGAATGAGAGGCGAGAGGACATTGGAAGGTTATTTGAAAGAAGGAAGTATGATGTGGTTCCACTGAATGGAACAAAAATGAAAGAAGAGGAAGAAGTGGATTTTGGAAATGTGAAAGGTAAAAAGTCTGGAGTAGATGAGGGAGTCCATGTGAAAGAGGGAATGGCTATTATTGTGAAGGAGGAGTTGAGAGAGTTTATAAATGAGTGGAAAGAGGTGCCATCAAGGCTAATGTTGGTGGAAAGAGGTGCCATCAAGGCTAATGTAGGTGCGAATGTGGTTTAAGGGTGAAAGGTGGGTTTTTGTAAGTGCATATGGGCCAGGAAGTGAAAGGAAGTTAGAAGAGGTGGAGGGTTTTTGGGAGGATTTGAGGGATTGTCTACAAGGGTTTGAGGAAAATTAAAATGTTGTAGTTTTTGGGGACCTAAATGCTAGGGTAGGAAATGAGCCTGTTGAGGGAGTCATCGGTATTTTTGGTGTGGATGGTGTAAACGAGCTTGGAGAAAGACATTGATGTATGTGAAGAGTGTAGAATGAGTGTAGGTAATACGTTCTTAAAAAAAAAGACATATACAATACTCAAGTAGGCCTACACATGGCATAGACTTGTGAGAGGAGTGATTGTAGAGAGGGCATTGATGTCTTGGTGACAAGGGAAAGATTGTAGACTGCTGGATGTGAATGTGCTGAGAGGTGAAGCGGAGGGTATGTCGGATCATTACCTGGTGGAGGGAAAGCTAAGAGTTAGGAGTTACAGAAGAATGCGAGACAAGCGTGAAGTAGAGAGGTAATAAAAGCTAGGGAGTTAACACTTAAGCCGCGGGGCCCGACATATGTCGAGCGAGAGAATCATGGCCACCCCTGCTGGGCCCGACATTAATTGGGCGGGATTTTGAGCACATTATCGGCTCTGAGAGAGAGTCCATGCGTTGGGAGGACGATAGGCGGAATCTCAGACCGCTCGGCAAGGACCCAGTGCCGCAACTGACAGTACCTCCGCACCATTCCACACCCACGGCCTCGCGAGACCAGGAAAAAACTCAGGAAATTACCGTTCGTTTAGGGTTTTTCCCCTCGTGTTGCGCGATCGCTACAGGATAACCCATGGTTGTACAAGGATGATTCAGGTGTCATTGGAAAGCTCTATTATCGCCCTTTCACGGATACATAATTGTATTACACTCTGGCTCTTGTTTATGCATGAAAAAGAACATGGAATGAAGCTCGTTTAGGGTAAATATGCCCGCCTGCCAGGTAGTAGAAGTTACAAACATCCCCGTTGGACAGGGGTTGAAGAAGAATACAAAAGAGAGGGAGTACAAGAGGAGTTACAGGAGAATGCGAGACTAGTGTGAAGTAAGAGAGGTAATAAAAGTTAGTGAGTTAAAGAAGAATACAAAAGAGAGGGAGTACAAGGAAAGACTAAATGAAAAGTGGATGGGAGTGAGAGAAGTAGAGGATGAATGGCAACAGTTTAAGGAAGGAGTGAAAGCAAGTGCAGAGGAAGTATGCAGCAAAAGGAAAGTAGGAGGCAGAGGTATCGGGAAGGGAAGCGAGTGGTGGAATGATATGGTGAGATAGGCAATTGAGGAGAAGAGACAGTGTTTTGAGAGGGTTTTACAGGATGGTAGTGTTGAGGTATGATAGAAGTGCAAGGAGAAAAAGAGAGGCAAAACGGAAAATTAGAGAAGCGAAGACAAATGCAAACGAAAGGTTGAGTAAACATTTTGAGGAATGAAAGATGATGTTCTGGAAGGAGGTAAATAAAGTAAGGAAAAGAGGACAAAAGAGGGAAGAGTCGGTGAAAGATGCAAATGGAGAGTTACTAGTGGAAGGAGTTCAAGTGAGGAAAAGATATGCCGAGTATTTTTAATCTTTGCTAAATGTAAGGGATGGAAGGGAAACAGTGATTGAAGCAGTGGTGGTTGTCGTTGTTGTCGTTGTTGTCGTCGTTGTCGTTGTCGTTGTCGTTGTCGTTCCCTAGGCTGCCTGACCGAACAGCCCCGAGTCCCTAAGGAAGGCCATGGCCACAATCAGGCCACAATCGGGCTACACTCTCAAGGAGTGTAGATTATGTTGTTGGCGTGTGTAATTGTGTTAAATGCAGTCTTCTATGATGTGTTTAATAGTATGGGGTGCTGTGTTGCATCCTGGGCAGGTGTCGATGATGGAGATATCCAGTCTCTTTAGATAGCTCAGAAGAGCTGGATGGTACCCACATCTCAGCGAATGAAAGGATTGGAAAAAATTAGGTGAAAGAAGCAATGAGACAAATGAGAGCAGGAAAAGCAGAAGGTATGGATGGTATTGCTGTGGAGTGTATTAAGAAAAGTGGAGAAGTGATAATAGATTGGCTGGTGAGACCATTCAATATGTGCTTTGTTGTGTCAGTGGTACCGCTAGACTGGAGGAGTGCATGTATTATGCCGTTGTATAAGGAGAAGGGAGACTGGCAGGAGTGTTCAAGTTTTAGAGGTATTAGTTTATTATCAGTGGTTTGAAAGCTGTATGGCAGGGTGTTGATAGAGAGGATAATAAAGGGTACGGAAATTGCAATAGGAGAAGAGCAGTGCGGTTTTCGGAGGGGCAGAGGGTTTGTGGATCAGATTTTTGCAGTAAGACAACTATGCGAGAAGTATTTGGAGAAGCATAAGGAGATATTTTGGGCTTTTATGGATTTGGAAAAAGCGTAGGATCGAGAAGGAATGTGGAAGGTGCTTAGGATTTATGAAATTGGAGAAAATTTGTTAAGAGCAGTTTAGAGTTTTATGAAGAGAGCAGAGTGTGTGTTAGTAGGAAATAATGAGTTGAGTAGATGGTTTGAGATAAATGTAGGTCTGCGACAGGGTTGTGTAATGTCACCGTAGCTGTTTAATGTATACAGTGGAGCCCCCATTTTCGCTTCATCAGTCTTCGCTGATTCAATTCTCGCGCCACACACCAAATATTCCCAATTTAAATTCTCGCGCCAAAAGCCTCAATTCTCGCATCAAAATCCCAGCCGAAACCCGAAAAAATAGCAAAAATAACGAAAAACTCAACATAAAACTAGAAAACAAACAAAAACAATAATTTTGTTTTAACATAACGAAAAGAATCTGCCAGGTGCTTGCCGTTTAGAGACGAAATCCGAGTGAATCCGAGATCCGATCGTCAAATGCACAAGATGCCGCCATCTTTGTATGACGTCATCACTAAGCAGACGCTTGCAGTTTAGCTAGTATCTGTGTTGACAAAACAACCGTTTGCAAGCTTTTTTGTGCCTGAACCCCTTATCTCTCACGTTTATTATAACCTCTAGTACATCTAGTGATAGGGATGGTTGGCCTGGTGGTAGCAATGAAGGAATTTCATGCTCAAAACACAGAGCAAAGACCAGTCCATGTCGGACGAAAGCGATTGAAATGCCTAGCCTAGACGATGTTAGCCTAGGCTAGGCTAAATATGACAATGATTTATAATAAAGTCTGAGTGGTAAGTAATCTTCTCATAATATGTATTTATACGTAATTTCCTCATAATATGTATTTATTGGATGTATTTGGGGCGAAATGGGTACTTTAGGGGTGGCTGGACGAATTTAGAACCTAGGCCTAGGCTAGGCCTAAAAAAATTTGCATGATAGAAATAATGCCCCAATCTACAGTATTTATGGATAGGACTGTCATTTAGCCATGTCTACATTATTATTTACAATGCATAAGATTTAGGCCTAGGCTACTTGATGTAGCCTAGACAAAAAACATGTTTTCATAGCCTAACACTGGGAAAAAGTGCGGTAATTGTTTAGATTTGGGCCTTTTTTTTCTAGTTATTAAAAACTTATTCTATGGTGTATTATATGATACAGTATAATGCATAAAATTTAATTTGTGTACAATAAAACATGTTTTCATAGGCAAAAAATAGAAAAAGACGCAAATTTTGGCATGAGCACGGAACCGATTGAATTTTCCCCATAAGAACAGTGCCCCGATCTTGGCTGTTTCAATCCTAGCTCTATTTCTGCGGAACCGATTAGCAGCTAGGATGGGGGCTCCACTGTATATGGATGGTGTGGTGAGGGAGGTGAAAATGAGACTGGGTAGAGGATTGGGTTTAGTAGGAAAGAATGGTAGAGATTGGGAGTTGTTGTTGTTGTTCCCCAAGCTGCCTGGCCGAACAGCCCCAAGGCCCCGAGCATGGCCTTGGCGCCCCCACAGAACCCTCCCTGCCGACCACAATAAAGCCTGGGTGACCGAAGCCACTCCATGGCGGGGAGCTGAGAAGGGTGTGGAAACGCCCGGGAAACCAAAGCCCCACCCAGGGCCCTGTGCCCCTCAGCAATTATGAAGAGAAAGTTGAGGGGCAAAGGAAAAATGTGACGCTTTGGCTTCCAATCTTGGTAGATTGGGAGGTCAATCCACGGAAGAGACGCCGTCATTCGAGATCTAGAAAATATATAAGTAAAAGGAACAGTCAGAGTAAGCTATGGGTATGGCAGAGATTGCTCAGTTCTCACTCTGATAGACCAGCCCATCACCACATGACTAGAACCCAATCCTCTCAGCATCAGCTAGGAAAGGCCCTAGAAAGCCGCCTTTGGCGGGGGGATAGCTCCCCTATTTCAACCCCTTTCGGGGTTGGGCACCCGCCCAGAGATTGGGAGTTGAATCAGTTACTCTTTGCTGATGACAGCATTGGTGGCGGACTCTGAGGAGAAACTGCAGCGAGTAGTCAAAGAGTTTGGTGGGGTTTGTGGGAGGAGGAAGCTGAAGGTGAATGTCAATAAAAATAAAGTGATGGTGTGCATTAGGGGTGATTGTAGGGTGAATCTAGATGTGAAGCTGGATGGGGAAATACTTGAACAAGTGGAGTGTTTTAAATATCTATGAGGAACGATAAGCAAGAATGGAGGTGTAGAAATGGAGGTAAAACACAGCGCACTATCTGCGATAAGAACTAGATCATCTGCATATATCAACTCCCATGGGAGTCCTGTCTTAAAATCATTTGACAGAGCCTCCAGAACCAAAACAAACAGTAATGGGTTCAGCACTGAACCTTGTCAAACTTCAACTTTCACTGGGAACTCTTCACTCAGGCCCCCATTCACTCTAACTGCTGCCCGTGACCCCTCATACATTCTCATTATCACACGCACTAGTCACTCTTCTACTCTGAGTTTTCTTGTAGCTCACTGCATTACTTCCCTTGGCACCTGGTCAAAGGCCTTCTCCATATCTAGAAAAACTAGGTATAACTCCCTGTTTTTCTCTAAGAACCTCTCTTGCAGTTGCCTAAGAATGAAGATAGCATCAGTTGTGCCACGTCCCGGCATAAATCCAAACTGCATGTCGCTGATGGCAACCCTTTCCCTGATCATGCATTCAAAGACCCTTTTGCTGACTTTCATGATTTGATAGAGCATTTTCAAACCCCTATAATTTCCCCTGTTTAAGGAGTCACCCTTGCCTGTGTATATATTTACTATCACACTTTTCTGCCATGCATCTCCAGCTGCTTTTAGCATCTCGGCGACAATTCAAGGCAAACAATGAAAGCAGGAAGAAATATGCGCATCTTTTGATGTGACCTGGGTGTTGGAGGTATTAAACCAATGAAAATTCATCGGTTTTAGATTTAGCTAATGCCATCTTCTGGATATACTTCTATAAATTTGAACAGATAGGATTGGATTAAACCTATGCAAATTCATCTTTTAAATGTAATGCAATCATTTTGATAATCCTCTATGAATTACAGGTGGTGTCAATACCCCTCCCTGGTGAGCTTGGTATAGGTGGCAGTGTGGTAGTGGACCCTTCAGCTACTACCCTGGACATAGAGGATGTGGAGCCCCCACCGTCACTGCCTGGACCTATCACCATAGAGCTTCCTCCTCGCTGGAAGATCGCCCGGGATAACCAGGGTCATGTGTACTTTTATCACATCAAGACCCGGACCAGTCAGTGGGAACCGCCGTCCTTAGACCAGCACAACCAGGTCGAGGCGGAACTGGGATCAGACTCGGATACGGACTCCAGTTCCTCGGACACAGATTCCACCAGTACCAGCGAAGTGAGTCTGTCTGTCTTTCAATCGACCACTTGCGAGTCTCAGGCTACAAGGAAGTTCAAGCTGTTGACATCAATATTTAGATGAAATAAAAGTTAAATTACATATGTACCTACTTACCTACTTGTTTATACATACAGTATAAGTAAATTAAATCATTATCAATATTTCCATCCACCACAAATCCACATAATTTTGTATTCAGCTTATTATTTATATCTATAGCTTGAATTTTCTTAAAAAGCTGAAACTCACATGTCGTCAATTCTCTTGGAATAGCATTTCTTACATACTCTTAAGTGCTTTTTATAGTTATTTATTTTCTTAGGCATAAGTTTTTTGTTTTTTGTTCCTCAACCCTTTCCCTGCTGACCTGAGGTACAGCCCTTTCTCCCCATGCCGGCTAAGGAGGTATTTTTCACATTTTATCATTACCAAAATTTGTCTTGTAAGCTAATATCAAAGTACTATATCTGCCAAACCTAGTCCTATATATGCCCCACAAAATATATACACTGTACTTTAAAAAAAAAAAAAAAAAAAAAAAAAAAAAAAAATGAAATAAATATAAATCATGAATCGAAGCCAATAGCAGTGGCCTTCTAAAGTGTAATTGGACGCCAGCGGCAGGGAAAGGGTTAATCTGTTTGCATGAATGTCATAATTGTGGAAGAGTTTCCTTAGCTTTGTTCCTTTGGGTAATGCGGCTCCTGTGTCATCCATCTGGTTCAGAGCGAAGACTTCTCAAGTGAGGAAGAGGAGGAGGAGGTGGTGGAGACGGTGACGCGGGGAGAGGTGTCCCGTGAGAAGATGGTCAGGCGAGTCAAGGGCAAGAGGCGACGCTCAGAGGCATTGGTGCAGGAGAGAGTCATCAGTGTAAGTCTTAACAACACCTGCCCTCCTACCTATATCCTGGACCCCCACCTACTTATCTACTTGTTTATACACCTTTTATCTTCATTCTGCTCTACCTTTTAACTTGACTCTTTTCTTTCATGATATTTAATTTCCTATTTTAATATTCTCTTCCTTAAACCGTGGCTATCAAGTGACCAAGGAATACCGTGCATAACATAGACCAGCCTTTCAACCGATACCAAAAGTCTTCTTGATTCTTCTCTTCCTTACTTAGATTTGATCGCATTTTCTTTTCATAAATTAATAGGTACAGTGAAAATCAATGTATGTATGTATATACTCAGGCACATACCCCATAGCTGGGGGTGGCCGACCCGAGACAGAGCCCGAAGTGGGATAACACAACACAACACAAAAACAAAACAGAAAATACTCACACACATCTAAGTCGCCCAGGAGAAGACCCAGTAACCCAGGCCCATTTGCTGTCCCCAGCAAGATTCCCAGGTTCCAGACCTCCCGGAGAGGTTCCGGTCTCAGCAGGCAGACACACAGCGAAGCTGTATCACCACAATGCCCGCCATCCAGGCATGACCCTTCATATACACCGGCTCCCCGGGCCAGCCAAAATCAAAAGTTTGTCAAAAATCCTACTCATATACTGGGTAATTTTAAGTTTACTACAATGCACCTTCTCTTATTTCGCGATAGTGAGACCATGAAATCGTGCACTAATAAGAATCTCACTAAATACAAGTATTAATTAAAATGGAAATATATAGATCTAGACCGTAAGCTAAAATTACTCGCCCAGATGATTGAAATTGAGACCATATTCTATAAAACCTCGGCCATGAATATTTTATCCGCTTCATTTTACATATATGTATTTGTTTATAAAAGGTATGACTAATGTACTATTCACTTCAAATACTCCATAAGACTTTTCAATTATCCTATGAAATCATAAATGAAGACGTAGGCATATCATGTGGTCACAAACGTGTTGTAAACAATAACACAGCTGATAAGCATCATCAACACAATCTATGGAGACGATGGAAAACCACGATTGGAATGCAGCCAGCCATTCACTTTAAATATTTATTTGCATTCCCTCTCACTTTGCCAACCTTAATTTTCATATACAGGTATAAGGTAAATATAATAACTTTTACTCAAGGCTAGACAACATAAAACATGCATTGTGTTCATCTGATCATAACAAAATTGCATGGATCTCACTATTTATCCTAATTTGCTTTTAAGTTTACAGTCTGGTTTCCTTTTCCAAATTGCATTATGTAACTGAGGCTACATAATACACAACTCATAAAGTGTTAACTGTTCCTACATCTCTTTTGTTTTCGGCAGTTAAATAACTCATAATTTCACGTCTAATATTCATATTTATCGTAACTCACCTCAGTAGTCATGATATTTTGACGATATGCATATCCAAAAATATATAAACTAGACTATGGATGATAAAACAAATATTAGCTCAAGAATGGATTTGATAATGATTCGTTACAGTTGCTCTATATAGAGATATGCATGTATGTATCTAAATACTCAGGAGGCACATACCCCATTGCTGGGGGTGGCCAACACAAGACAGAGACCAAACAGAACCTACATATAAAGTTCCTATTCTCAGGATCCGGGACCATTTCCTCGCCCCTTTCTCTGTCTTGTCGAGTACAGTAGGAGAATTATATATTATATATAGAGAGCTAAATAGAGGTAATTTTTTATCATCACACGTTATTGAGAAATCCTTGTTTAGAATCGCGAAATACAGAGAGTGTACTTTATTGCTTCCCATTGAGAGTCCTTGTGTGTTTCTAATAGCCCATAACTAGTACTATTTGTTTCATGTAATAGAAATGTTGGAGTTAATATCTTTCTTTCTAAATCTCACACTTATTATCATCAATGTTTTTGGCAAGCTATTGCTTTTGACTGTACAGACCATATAGTTCTAGACAATATTCTTGTCTTGGTTGGATGATAAAACAATAAGCATACATTAAAGAGACAAAACTGGTTGTCCAACTATCTCAAAGCAAGGGACAATCAAGATACCAAATTAATTTGGCACGTCATTCCTGTCTTATCATATCTTCTGCCAACCGAGTCGAGAAACTAGTGATTAGTAAATATGTATAAGATAGAAATTATACATTCAATTGTTACCTCATTAACCCGGGAACTGCGGGGAGACTCTTAAGAGTTCCCCCGGCGGACTGCGGGGAGACTCTTAAGAGTGAGTGAAAAAAAAAATCAACTTTTGACATAGATTTTTTTTTTTTTTTTTTGTTTTTTTTTTTTTTGGCCCCTGGGCCAATTTTTTTTTGGCCCCTGGGCCATGCAAAATCTCAGTCCTCTACCTCCCCTCCTTCCCCACTTTCCTCCTCTCCTTCAGTTATCACCTATTTTCCCTGTTATTCCCTTATTCTGAGGTATATTTTCGTGCTAACATTAGGGAGTTGCAAGCAGGGTGTTGTCATCACTGATGGCAAGCGAGTGCAAGAGAGAGAGAGAGAGAGAGTATCGATCGACTGTGTCTCAGTGGCCTTGGGGGAAATTGGCGGGAAAGCAGCTTGCCTCACCCATACATTATACAACTCGCGGGCTATATCTCCGATTTTGACCATCCAAACGCTGTTTTCACTCGTTTTATTGTTGTTTCAGGTTAATACCTTTATAATCAACCCATAATAGGCGCATATGGATAAGTATTAATGCTATTAATGGCACGATGAATATTTTAGTGACGGAAACACCTCAAATACGTCAGCACAGGGGGACGTTTCCAATTACCCCCATGCGCACTTCAGGGGTTAAAAATGGATGAATAAAATAGGTGTGACGACTGAAAAGGGCAGCATTTCACTGATAGGTCAAGGGTCAGGATTCATGTAAATTTTATCTAAAAATCAAATCAATAAACAAAACTATTAGCCATCGGTGACAAAATTGGTATCATATTGTAAATCTTAGCACTCAAATTATTGTTTATTAAATGTTTCTGGAAATAATATTAACCCTCTCCGACATATGACGCGATTTTGAGCCTATTAGGGATACTTTAACCCGTTGAGTCCCGGCTAGTTATAATATTTTGTTCACCCCAGTCCCAAGCCATTTTCACTTCTTATTTGTGTTTGCTAAAATGGAAGACAAGGATGAGAAATGAAAAAAAAAAAAAAAAAAAAAATCACCTCGGATATTATTTTTGTGTGGGGGGGGGGCCTCAAAAAAATTTGTTGAGCCAAAATGGAAGAGAATGGTGAGAAATGAAGACAAAAATAAAAAAACTCACCTTGGTCATTTGGGGGGGGGGGGTCGAAAGTTCGTCTCCCCCGCATGACCACCCGCCCGGGAGCACTAGGGTGAAAACTGAGTATGGCATTGTACGGCATACATCCTAAGGAGTGTTTCACATAAATCTCAAGCCTCTAGCTCCCATACGACCGGAGTAATGAAGGTTCAAAGTGGCGGTGAACTAAGGGTGTAAAGTATCCCCACTAAGCCCACCACCACCAGCCGCGCGGCTGTCTTGGCCCGCTCACACCTACCGGCCCGGCTCCCACACACACTACGGTACCTCCCCCTCCTATTCTCCCGCCATTTCCTACCTTACGAGCCACGTAACTGATTTTAATATGTCGGACGCACGTGATGCATCGCTGGGAGTTGGTGATCAAACACTGCCGACGCATCACGTGCGACGCTGGGTCTCACTGGGTTAACCCGTGGAGCCCCGGCTAGTTTTGTAATGTTTGCGCACCAGAACCCGGCCGGTTTTCAAAAAATGGTTTTATTCCAGAAACAATAGCGAATGGGTTAGGAATGAAGGAAAAACCACGAAAAACCGCTCAAAAAGCTTAAAAAATGGTCCAACAGAGCCCCCGAAAACGGATTTTACAAGAGTAAAAAATTGAAGGCAATTATCCCAAAAAAACAGGTTATTGCGCGCTCGCGCGCACACATGTGGACTTTGAGAGTTTTCAACC
The DNA here is from genome assembly GCA_032716605.1 of Paralithodes platypus. NCBI lineage: Eukaryota > Metazoa > Arthropoda > Malacostraca > Decapoda > Lithodidae > Paralithodes > Paralithodes platypus. Next base: position 74,117,132 of record CM064492.1, on the reverse strand, counting down.
ATCGGCACGGTTGCGTGGGATACGTACACAGTTCCCATACAAATCTGAGCCCTCTTGAGTGGCTACACCTGAGGTTACGGTCGGCGCAATTAGGGTGACGCGCCAGGCGCGTCTCTGGGGCTGTGCGTTACATACATCGCCGACGCGTCAGACGCGTCGCTGGGGCTATACGGGTTAAAGCCTTTGTTACCATCAGGGGTATTTAGAAACCTTTAGTTTATTACTTCAACCTCTGCAGTTGTCTTTGAGTTAGCTGTGGGCAGAAAACTAATTTTGGAGAGGTATTTATAAGTGAGAGAACTCTATTTGTTATTGCTAATCTGGCAACCTCTGCGTCATATGAGTCTGAAGGGGTTAAGTTTGATCACCATTGCAGATCCATCGGTGACGTCCTCAGGGTGTTGCCATATCAACTAAATATATATATTTTTTGTTTTATTATAATAGCTTATATAGCATATAGTTAGTTGTTATTATAATGTAAAACTTGCAAAATAAACAAACCAAAACTGGGACGACACAAGATAAACGCAAAGGAACTAATCAAAATCGCTATGTGGAAATAACGCTTAATAAAATCAAATTTGAAATAAAAGAACACAATCCACCACATAATAATAATAATAATAATAATAATAAGCATGTTACTTATTTCTCATAAGTGCCAATTTTTCCGAAGAAATCACTAGCGCTCGGAAAGAGAAAGAAAAAAGAACAAAATCAATGCATCAAAACACATTATATACAACACACATTTAACAATCACTAGCAGTGGCAAAATAGCCTAAACTCTATAGCCATCTGTCATGACACCTCTCTCAAGATCATAGCTTCTCTCAAAGAGAAAAGTCTTAAGTTGTCTCTTGAAGCATTCAACAGAACTCAGTTGTCTCATGGACAGCGGCAACCTGTTATACAACCTCGGAGCCATGTAGGAGAATGACCTCTCAAAGAAAGAAGACTGCTGGAAAGCCTTTGGTTCATCAAGACGAAAAGGGTCATTGTCATGACGCACAACTACACCAAGGTGTGCCGGTGGGCGCCTGAGCAGCTCCGCAAGGTACCTAGGCTCACCAAATTTGAGAACCTTAAAAGTCACCAAACACAACTTAAATTCTATTCTTGCTCTTACTGGCAGCCAGTGCAGTTCTATGTGAAGAGATGTAGTAGGAGTTCTAGGTGGAACACCAAAAATTAGTCTTGCGGCCCTGTTAAGAACAGACTGAACTTTCTTTAAAATATAATTTGGAAGACCCACCAACAGGGCATTGCAATAATCAACACGAGAGAAGACCAATGAGTGAACCAACGTCAGGAGGCAACGTCTGGTTATAAACGGCTTCACCAAATAGAGATTTCTGATGTGCAAGTAACAACTTTTAACTATCTGGTTTACATGCTCTTTGAAATCTAATCGGGAGTTCACATATACACCCAGATTTCGAACAGAGTTGGCCGGTCGCAGCCGAGATCCACCCACATTGATGGAGAGGGCACCTACTATATCATCAGCTCTTCTATTTCCTCGGATGATGAGAATATCAGTTTTACCATCATTTAGTTTAAGTTTTCTCGCTCTCATCCACTTCTTGATATCAGACATCAACAATTCCATCTTACTCCGTATATCAACTATATTTGTGATTCTCACATAAATCTGGGTGTCATCTGCATAAAAGTGAAAGGTGACATTATGTGCACGAAGCAGAAGAGACAAACTGCTGATATAAATTATAAATAGGATAGGACCTAAAACTGATCCCTGCGGAACACCATACTGCAGGGGTGTCGAGTCCGAGACCACTTGATTTACCATCACACTCTGGGATCTACCTGACAAGTACGACCCAAGAAGCAAGAGAGCGGAGTCACGCACACCACAATCATAAAGATCACTCAATAACAACTCGTGATCCACTGTGTCAAAGGCCGCAGAGAGATCAAGCAAGACCAATAGTGAGGCCACACCATTGCAAATGTTCTCAACTAGATCATTATGTACTCTAATCAATGCTGTTTCAGTTGAATGATGCTGTCGGTAAGCAGACTGAAAAATTGGGATAGTTTCATTCTGCTGAAGTAGTGGTTGTAATTGATCAAGTATTGCACGCTCTAATATCTTTGATATGAAGGACAGGTTGGAGACAGGACGATAGTTCAACATGTTCTCAACATCAAGTCCAGGTTTCTTTAGAGTAGGTCGGAGTAGTGCATGCTTTTCAGAATGTGGAAAGCTACCTTCAGAGAAGCACTTATTAATTATTTTGGAAATAAACTCAACTGTGTGATCATAGACTCTTGGTAGCTTGGAAACATTTATGGGATCCAACGGGCAAAATGTTTTATTGAGGTTTCTTATGTAGGACGAGATCATGTCCACCTCTACTGAGTGAAAGGATGAGAGGACATTATTAGGAATGTGTCGGGGTTGGAGTACAACTGAAAGTTCTTCACCAACAGAAGCATCATCCAGTTCCTGTCTTATGCGAGTTATCTTGCCAGCAAAAAATGCCACAAAGTTGGCAGCCAACTCGGCATCGGGCACAGAAGGTCTTAAGCTGACTTGTTTTTCCAAGTAAACTGTTTACAATTGAAGCCAACCTCCTCTGGTCGTTACCACATGAGTCAACTTTTCCCTGATAATACACTTTCTTTTCATCTTTGATTGTGTGGACACATAGGGTGTACATCACTACATGCGCAAGTTAATCTGGTTCCCAAGCAAACTAATCGCACACATAACAATGCACTATCGTCATGTTCAAGGAATTAGTCAGTTTGGGAATTTTGTATATTATAGTTTATAGTTTAGTCAGTTTGGGAAGTTTACATATTTTACATATTATAGTTTATAGTTTTACATAGTTTACATAATTATTATTTATGTATTTGTTGTGTCCCACATGATCAAGGTGGCCCACAGCAGCACAAGCTGCGGAGAAAAACAAACAAAAGACACATCCGCTCATATACTCCCTTCCTTGCCGTTTATATAAGGCAGTAACCCAGCATAAACTGTAAAACTTCCAATATCAGACACCGCAATTCTTGGTATATCCCGACCCCTTAATTCGTGTTTTGTCTATCTCATTCTCTGGTGTGTTGTCCCTCCCTATATACCATATCACTCAAATTATTTTAGTACATTGATTTATCTCTTGCATGCCATTCACCCTTCTGAATGCTTAGGCCCCTTTTTGCCAAAGCGTCTTTCACACCATCTCTCCATTTCCTCCTTGCTTCTCTTTTTCCCTCTATCACCCCCTGCCTCTGTGTTGTAGATTCTATGTCATACACAATCTCTGTGGATGAAAGGGTCTTTAAACTTGTATGTATGTACTGTACACTGCTCAGTATTAGTTGACCTTGGTTTTTCTTTCATCCTCTTCAACGTTTCTCTTCCTCGCTATTATTCTTTATTTGCATTTTCTAGTTTATTTATCCCTTCCTTGTTTTGTAAATGTAGGTTATTTGTAGGGTAGTATTTGGTAGGGGTCAACTGTCCATGCTATGCTGACAGGTACCTACCCGATAGCATAATCGTTAGTGTGTGCTGTATGTACTGTATTTTGTACTACAGGTATTGTTAATATCTTTTCAAATTGCAAATTTTATTTTAATAGAACATTTTGACATAAATTGTAGTTTCTTTATTCATACAGAATTTAGTAAAATTTACCAGAACGTCCCGGACTTCCCAAATTGACTAATTCCTTGAACGTGACGATACATACATACAGTACATACATGAAATTTTAAGACTAAGGGCTCCACACATACGTGCAGTTTCAGTCTCTTGTCCTAATGGCGGTGTTTCAGGCAACCCTGTTAAGGGCTGCTTCACTTGTCAAGTTTTTTTATTCGAGATCGGCACGTATAGTCCGATCCCAGGTCTTCCTCGGTCCACCCCTTGGTCCAGCTCCCTCCACAATCACAGACCTGTATTTTTTTCACCCAATTTTGTTCATCCATTCTCTCCACATACCCATACCATCCCAGTCTACTTGTACGCATCTTCTCTAATACTCTTTATACCTAAGCGTCTCCGCAGCTCGTCATTTGTTGTTCTATCCTGCAGTTTGGCCCAACACATCCATCTCACCATTTTCATCTCATTATGATAGTGCGTTGTTATATGTGCGATTAGTTTGCTTTGGAAACAGATTAACTTGCTCATGTAGTGATGTACACCCTATGTGGTGGATTGTGTTCTTTAATTTAAAAATTTTATTTTATTAAGCGTTATTTCCAATTAGCAATTTTGATAAGTTCTGATGCCTTTATCTTGTGTCATCCTAGTTTTGTTTTGTTTATTTTGCAAGTTTTACAATTTAATTTTATGTATTATCTGGCCTTCCTTAATTTTTAGAAATCTAATTTCCCACATATTCTCCTATTATACTCCATTTAACCCACATCCCTTCTTTCTATGTAATCTAATAATTGGGTGAGAAAAGTTACAAGCATGTATGTGGAAGGTAGTGAACCTTAGAGTAGACCAAGGAAGAATAGGAGGGAAGAATTGCACAGTAATCTCCAGACTTAATATGGAGAAAAATATGAACTGGCACATTAGAGAGCTGCTTCTAGGTAGAATACTTACTCATGGTAACATGAATAAGTGTCTGTATTTACACAACCCTCAAACCCTCTAGTTTTTCACCTATTATGCTCTTATCAATTCATTATTATAGGGCACTCAAATTTGTTCAGCTCTTTCATTCTTTATCAGACCACATACTAGAATTTTATTATTTCTTACCCCTTTAATTTGTCAGTCTTCCTGCTTCCTCAAGCCTATCCTTGACATTGTGTCCATCCTTATCACTCCCTTACAGTGTTAATCTATTCCTCCATTACTTACCTCTCTTACCTATCTTCCTTTCCTTATCTATTAATCTCTCCCATATCGATATATCTCCTTTGCATATTTATCTCTCCTTTACATAATTATATGTATCCCTAATCTGTAATTTCCTTCCTTACCTATTTATGTCTACCTTACCTATATACCTTCCCTGTTGATCTATCCCTACCTTACTTTACCTTACCTTACCAACTATTTCCCTCCCTTACCTTGCCAATCTGTTAGCTTTTGTTGACTAATTGTAGCCCCTGGCTCAGGAGACTCACTCACACAACCATGGGGAATGTCTTTACGAATCTTATGTTCTCGTCTGGTCCCAGATACTCAAAGTATTTACCACATTGCACTTCACTATGATAGTTGCATTGTAGCATTCTACATAGTCAATTCTGTACTAGTATAACTCAAAACTTGATTAATTAGGATTACATAATTATTTGGGGTATGATAAAATGATGAAGTAACTAACTAATACCGGTAGGTTGCTATGTCATAAGCTCTAATCATGTCGTAACTAATGAACACCTTTGAGTATCCAGGCCCTGGTTTATGATTCACTTCGTAAAACTACAATGTGAATTGTTATTGAATCTTTGCAGTCAAGTCCCCAATCACCCATGGTTGAGCATGCCTTTATCTTATGACAGTTTTGTTAGCATGGCTATGTTTCAAGTAGATGTAAAGCTGCATGTCATAAACACTCACAATACTGTATGCTATGGTTTCCTTATGTCTTTGGCTATTCATTATTATACAATTATAAAGAATTTTGGGAGAGCTATACCAGATAACTATTTGTTTGATAATAATAATAATAATAATAATAATATAAATATATAATAATTTTACTTATTTAAAAGAGCGCTCAATCTTCAAAATGAATTCGCAAGCGCTCGAACACAAAACATTTCAATAAAACTACATTAACATATTTACAACACAATTTACACAGTTATTAATACAATAATTATAACCACTAAACTCTATAATCATCTGTCACTACACCATTTCCCAGGTCGTAACACTTTTGAAACATAAGGTCTTTAAATGCTTCTTGAAGGACTCAACAGATATAGACTGCTTAATACAGTCCGGCAACCGATTATACAACCTTAGAACCGTGTGGGAGAAAGCACGAGATACAAAAGCAGACTGATAAGCAACGGTAGGCTCATCCAATCTCAAAAGATCATCCCCACTGCGCAGAGACATACAAGGTCGATCCCGTTGGGGGAGCAAAAGTTCAGCCAGGTATTTAGGCTCACCATACTTAACCCCTTTGAAAACCATAAGACAAAGCTTGAACTCAATTCTGGCCTTGATCGGGAGCCAATGCAACTCAATCAAACTCGGTGTTTGAAGGGTAAGATATATTTTCTATCCTACATATTTGTACAGTTAGGGGAGGTGTGGTGGAGTGGTCATGCCACTGGACTGGCAATCCAATGGTCCCGGGTTCGAATCCCGATGTATCAATGGGAAGATATTATTGAGATGGAATTTGTGCTGTACCTAGTATCAGTGCATTACCACAAAGCCCACCGAAACACCCCAAAAAATACCCTCATTGTTCCCTGATTAAATAGCATTGTATGAATATTCCCATATTCAAAATATGCTACAGGGGGACAATGCCTAGTGAGTTCATTGCTCAATAGGTGGCATTCTGAGAGTGATGGTCCGAGTCTAGGTGGTGAGACTGAAGCACTGGAGCGAAGCAGCTTCAGAGATGTGGCTGCTTCGAGTCGTGGGTGGGCAACCGTGCATCTTGCGGAGGCAAGATATCGGGGGCTGGTTGTATCCCAAAGTGCTTCACATGTCTGACTCCCTAGACTGGAACGAGACCTCACGGGCTTCGCCGTTCAATGTACGGTTGAATGTACAGGCTCTCAGCCTATGCCCGAGAGGGAGTACAGTAGTTGGAATATAGAAAAAAAAAAAAAAAAAAAAATAGTCTGCAATTCGAAACTGGATGGAATTATTGAAATAATTAATAGTAATATACATGTCTCCCTCATTATCCGATGCCCCAATTTATGATATTATTATAGGTTTTTAGGTGTTTGGGTTTGGGTTTTGGCTGGACCCTGAACGCATCTCCATTTACCCCGTAAATTTTAGGGTTCGCTATACGATTTCTCTATTTATGATTGGGTTTTCAGGAATATAGACAATCGTAAATCAAGGGAGACCTGTACTGCAATATGTGCCATTTAGAAGGTTTCTTGTTTTGGATAACTATACTACACGGTATAACACAGGTATTGCACCTTTTTTCAATAATGCATGACCTGGGTTATGTCATATCCAAAATGTAATAATAATAATAATCGTCTGGTTACTTATATAGCGCCTGTATCTCCTTCGAGGATTCACAAGCGCTTGGCTTTCTTTAGTCTACCAGATACCATTACCCATCCCCCTTGCTCATGGGGAGATGGTAACCACCGGCTATATCCCAGAAAAACTTTTCAATCTGAGCGGGGATCGAACGCGAGACCTGCAAGATGGGAATCAGGCACGCTGTCAACTGAGCCAGACCGGTAGTCTAAAATGCAGTACTATACAGGAGTCCCGTAATGTTCGCGGATTCTATGTCGGCGGACTCGCTTACTCGCGGTTGGCTCCTAGAATAGGCTATATTATAATATATAGGAATAATAAAAATAAAGGTTGGAAATGTTTTGAATCGGGTGCGCCTGCCAAACGTTTATTTACCGCCCGCCAGCCAGTTCGCTCCCTCCCTCCTCTTTGTTATGGTTCAGTAGACCAGAAAGTAGACAAAAAAGTTAAGACTTATTGAGAATGCATAACTATTGAATAAACTTAAAAGTGTATGTTTTTTGGTCTCTATATAATCTGTAAATAATTTCTGATATGATGGATTTAAAGATTTTGTTTTTTCCACCAACTCATAATCAGCAAAAATGACACAAATGTCAATTAAAAACATGTTAAAGTAATTTCCCATAATTTTGTTTAGACACACTTTCAAGGCGAAAATATACTATGACAAAAATAATAAAAGGTAAATCCCACGGTGGTCGAACGGTCACACCCATTTGCTCAGCGTCTATCTGGAGAAGATGGGGGGGGGGGATCTTTTGTTGACTTTGTTATTTTTTTTCTATCTATGTGCTGGAAGGATATTATATTTTTCAATTCCATTGCATTAGAAATTATTCATAGATTACAAAAAGACTAAACAAGACATAATTATGTTAATGTAAAAGGCAGACAGATAGATACATTAGATAGATAGAGAGCTGTTGGGTCCAAGCGATCGATCGATAAAATGCGAACATACAGTAAACCCTCGCCATCTCCGACGTCTAGAGGTCGGAAACCCGTACTAGCCGGACTGGCTACGGCCTCTCGGACATGTACTTCCGTATTTCAGACATTTCCGTCATCGTTCCGACAGTGTCCGACGTTGTCGGATGATGCCCTCACGTCACCGGGCAATAAGGGTGAATATCCGACAAACAGAAGGGACGTCCGACGCCATTTACATCCGGGGAAAATATTTGTTGCGTGAACTATTAGTTATATGGGATTAATTAGGTTAGGTCCGAACCATCAGGCATATACCCCTATAATATTCGTAAACACCAAATAAAAGTTATAATAAATTGTTATAATTAATAAATTATATACAGTAAACCCTCGCTAACTATAAGAGTAGTATTTGTCATTAATATGGAAAAAAAAAAAAAAAAAAAAAAAAAAAATCCCCATGCTGTAGGCCTAATCCCTCCCCTCCCTGTCCCAAGCCTCAACTCCGACCCCTTTACTGTGATGATGTTGATAAGCCTATCTTATTTATTATTTATCTATGTGCTGGAAGGATATTATATTTTTCAATTCCATCACATTAGAAATGATTCAAAGATTACAAAAAGTCCAAATAAGACATAGTTATGTTTATGTATAAGGGAGTTAGGTAGATGAATTAGAGAGATAGAGAGATAGAAAGAGAGTGTATATCGAGGGAAAAAAACAAAACAAAAAATCTAGCAAACGTAAATCTTCTGTCTCTGCTCGCATGGAGGGGAGAGTTGAAATATTTTGTTAACTATCTTATTTATTATTTATCTATGTGCTGGAAGGATATTATATTTTTCAATTCCATCACATTAGAAATGATTCAAAGATTGCAAAAAGTCCAAATAAGACATAGTTATGTTAATGTATAAGGGAGTTAGGTAGATGAATTAGAGCGATAGATAGATAGAAAGAGAGTGTATATCGAGGGAAAAAAACAAAACAAAAAATCTATCAAAAGTAAATCTTCTGTCTCTGCTCGCAAGGAGGGGAGGGTTGAAATATTTTGTTGACTATCTTATTTATTATTTATCTATGTGCTGGAAGGATATATTTTTCAATTCCATCGCATTAGAAATTATTCAAAGATTACAAAAAGTCCAAATAAGACATAGTTATGTTAATGTATAAGGGAGTTAGGTAGATATGCATTAGAGAGATAGATAGATAGAAAGATAGAAAGAGAGTTGCAGAGGGGGAGTGAGCGATTTTATGTGGAAAAAAGCTAAAAATACCCTGGCAAAAAACTTGCTCGGTATCTCGGTAAAAAATGTGTAAAGTCGAGCCAAAGTGTTTGTTGTGCGGGCAAGGGCTAGTACTATGCAACCTTCGGTAAAGTGAAAATTCGTTGCAAGAGTGTTCGTTGTGCAGGGGTTTACTGTACTGTGTTTTGTATTACAGATTATAGGGTTCGAATAGGGTTGTCTTCGTTTTCTAGGTTGACGCGGACGTCTCTTGAGGTCGGATATTTTCCGTAGTCTCCGACTTCATTGTTGTCTCGGACGGACATTGGTTAGGTCGGATTTTATCCTCTGTTAGGTCGGACACAAGCCGGACTCCGGACATCTCGGATTTTCGGTCATCTCGGACTGGGTCTCCCCCCAATTAGACCGAGATAGCGAGGGTTTACTGTATATGAGATAGACTTAACTTATTGAAAAGACAAAGGAGGAATTATTTGTATGCTGGAAGGATATTATTTTTTCAATTCAATTGCATTAGAAATGATTCATAGATTAAAAATAGACCAAATAAGAAATAGTTATGTTAATGTATAAAGAAGATAGATAGATAAATAGATAAGGAATAATTTGTGGAATCCGTAATGAGTATTTGCGGATTCAGCAATGTGGCATTTTTGGGAACGTAACCCCCGTGAATATTGAGGGACCCTGTACTGTACTAAATTTTAAATGAGGCATTTCATATTAATTAATAAAGAAAAGATATTTTTTACTATTATACATACCGTACATATATACATACAAGTTTAAAGACCGTTTTGTCCACAGGGAATGTGGTTACAGTCTCACGTCCTAAATGGCGGCTTTCCACACGGGCTGCCTTTCTTGTCAAGTTCTTTATTTTGAGATCGGACCGGAGTACCTGATCCCATGTCATTCTAGGTCTACCCCTACGTGCAGCTCCCCCCACGTTCACAGTCCGGCATTTCCTCACTCACTTCTGATCATCCATTCTCTCCACATGTCCAAACCAACTAAGTCTGCTCGTGCGCATCACTTCACTGACACTCCTAATGCCCAGACGCCTTCTTAATTCCTCGCTCGATACCCCGTCCCTGATATTAACCCCACACATCCATCTCACCATTCTCTTCTCATTCCATTCTATTCTCATTCCGTTCTATTCTATCTATATCCTCCGCTTTAACCGGCCACCTCTCCGAGGCATAGGTCATCGCACTCCTAACACACAAGGTATACACCTTCCCTTTAAGGTGGGGTGGGAGCCCTCTCATGGTCAGGAATGGCAGCAGCTCTCTAAACTTTCCCCAGCCACTTCTAACTGGCAATGGAGCCAGCTTCAGCGCCACCTCCGGCGGAAACCGTATCGCCTAAATAGCAGAACTTATTCACACATTCCAGCGTTACGCTGTCGAAATCAACACTAACAGGCGGATCATTTAACACAAGATCTCCCTTGCATACTGCACATTCAAAATCTATGATTCTTATCAAAGGTCCTCTAGCTCCACTACATCTCTTGTGTACCCAGTCACTACAGACGCAACATTGGATTGAGTTACTTCCCACACCCTTCCCACATACTGCTCATGGGTAGTCGCCGCTTCTTTCCATAGTTCCGCACCCTACTCCACTAATCATGACCTTTGTTTGATCTATGTTAACTCTTAGGCCCTTATTTGCCATACCCTCCCTTCATCTTTTGAACTTTGCCTCTGCTTCCTGCGCACTATCTGCGATAAGAACTAGATCGTCTGCATGTGAAATCTCCCATGGGAGTCCCTTGACAGAGCCTCCAGAACCATCACAAACAGTAATGGGCTCAGCACTGAACCTTGGTGAACTCCAACTTTCACTGGAACTCTTCGCTCAGGCCCCCCATTCACTCTAACTGCTGCCCGTGACCCCTCATACATTCTCATTATCACACGCACTAGCCACTCTTCTAGCCCACTGCATTACTTACCTGAGCACCCGGTCAAAGGTCTTCTCCATGTCTACAAAAACTAGGTATAACTCCCTGTTTTTCTTAAAAAGAACCTCTCTTGCAGTTGCCTAAGAATAAAGATAGCATCAGTTGTGCCACTTCCCAGCATAAATCCAATCTGCATGTTGCTGATGGCAACACTTTCCCTGATCATGCATTCAAAGACCCTTTCGCTGACTTTCATGAATTGATCAAGCATTTTCAAACCCCTATAATTTCCCCTGTCTAAGGAGTCACCCTTGCCTTTGTATATATTTACTATCACACTTTTCTGCCATGCATCTTTTTCCTCCTTTATGATAGCATTAATCAGCTCCATGACCAATTTTACCCCAATATCTCCAGCTGCTTTTAGCATATCGGCAACAATGCCGGAGCTCCCAGCTGCTTTCCCAGACTTAATTTTATCTATAGCAGTGCTGAGCTGTTCTCGGTTCCATTCAAACTCCACATTAAGCAGTCTTTCATAATGCTCCTTCCCTGCCTCTCTAATTTTGTTTTCTGTGTAAATAGTCATGCCACTGTCATTATTTATGCATCTTACACCCACAACATCCTAACTGCAGTCCCTCACATTCTTAGCTAATTTATAAACCCCATTGGTATTATTAGTGCTACAAACTTATTTTATCACGCTATCCAGTATGGTTTTCTTTGCCCTGTAGACCTCTCTTCTAGCATTACGTTTGGCGGACAGGTGTTCTTCCTTGCTGCCACTTTCCTTCCATACTTTGAAACATCTCTTCTTCTCTCTGACTGCAGCTTGTTGTTGTTGTTGTTGTTCCCCAAGCTGCCTGGCCGAACAGCCCCAAGGCCCCGAGCAAGGCCAAGGCCACAACCGAGCGCCCCTACAGAACCCTCCCTGCCGACCACAATAAAGCCTGGGTGACCGAAGCCACTCTATGGCGGGGAGCTGAGGAGGGTGCGGAAACGCCCGGGAAACCAAAGCCCCATCCAGGGCCCTGTGCCCCTCAGCAATTATGAAGAGAAAGTTGAGGGGCAAAGGAAAAATGTGACGCTTTGGCTTCCAATCTTGGTAGATTGGGAGGTCAATCCACGGAAGAGATGCCGTCACTTGAGACCTAGAAAATATATAAGTAAAAGGAACAGTCAGAGTAAGCTATGGGTATGGCAAGAGATCGCTCAGTTCTCACTCTGATAGACCAGCCCATCACCAGCTGCAGCTGCAGCTTCGACATCGTTGTTCCACCACCAGGAGAACTTATGTCTGGGTAGCCCCTTTGTTTTGCCACAGACTTTGTCTGTGGTATCGAGGAGGCTGCGTTCTATAAAGTTCCATTTGCTATCAACATCATTTGGCCTAGCACCCATTCTCCTTTCAATTTCCATAATTTTGTTGTGGAATCTATCTCTGTACTCCTTTTTTTCCAACAAACATACTTTCCTTTTGGGCAAATGTACTTTCTTGCTAATAGGAACTCTGCTTAGGCACATATCACACACTAGGAGCTTGTGTTGGGGGATGCATTCTTCACCTGGTAGCGTAATTCATAAATGCGCGAATTTCGGTGTGAGTATCCTAATTACAATGTAAAACTTGCAAACTAAACAAACCAAAATTGGGACAAGGACAATATAAAGTCAAATTAAATTATCAAAAGTTTGAGTCCTTGGAGTGCCACATGTATTTGTTGATTTCATTAATTGAGTTTAGTAGTAAAGTTGGTTGGTGAAAAAATATGAATGATCTTAGTGTCTCTAACCCATTTCCTGTCAGAATTGCTGATCAGGAAGTAGTCATGATTACATTTACAATTTTATATACCGTATATCTCAATGATACCAGTGGTCATTGTACACCCCATCACATATTGCATTACTGGTTACGTATTAACATGAGTACAGTACAAATGATGAGTACAGTTCTGATGAGCGATAATGAATGGGAGTTGCAGGGTCTGGTAAATATGTTTGGAACAGTGTGCGAAAAACGGAACTGAAGGTAAATGCGGGGAAGAGCAAGGTTATGGTCTTCGAAAGGGGTGAAACCACAGTGTGTGAGGTGAAGTTGAACGGTCAGGCTATGGAGATTGTCAGTTCATTTAAGTATCTGGGCAGTGTGTTGAGTAAAGATGGGACTATGGATAAAGAAGTGCGGGAGAGGGTGCAATAGGGGAAGAGGGTTGTAGGAATGCTGAAAGCAGTAACAAGAAATAGGGTGGTCAGTATGGAAGTGAAGAAGTCCTTGCATGACAGTGTGGTAATCCCGACGCTGACTTACGGAAGCAAAGCATGGACGTTGGTGGAGAGACTCAGACCAAGAGTGAGAGGGGTGGAAATGAGTTACTTAAGAAATGCGTGCAGAGTTACATGGAGGGATAGACAGGCAAATGAGGAAGTAAGAAGGTGTGGTGTGGAGGTAGATGTGCTGGAAAGTGTGAAAAGAAACCCCTTGAGATGGTTCGGCCATATGGAACGTATGGGAAGCGAGAGAAGTTATTATATGTTATATTATTTCTCCATTTGGTGCCCCTCTCCCCACACCAGCCCATCATGGAGATCGACCGTGAGGCAGCGCGGCGTGAGCGACGTGAGGCCAAGGAGCGAGCCCGGGAGGAGGCACGTCAGGAGCGGCAGGAGTGGCAGGAGGACAAGGAAGTGGTTGAGGCAGTGGCAGAGGTGCGAGCCAGTAGTAGGGACTCATCAGTCACAACGGGTAACAGGAGCCGGAGAGAGAAGGTAAAGGTGGGTTGCATGGAAAGGGACACAGCGGGCCTTATTTCCTTGGTTTGTTATCATTTTTGGTTTTGTTATCTTGTTTTAGTAAGTTTTGTTTCTGTAGTTTTTTTAAATTAGTTTTTGCTCTTTGTTTTTTAGAATTAATTTTCTTATTAGCTTTGTTAAATGTAAAATGATTTTAGACATTTTTATGGTAGATTATGTATTTTGTTGTATATGTACAGTACTGTACAGTATTTGTTTTTATCAAATATTTATTTATTTTATTTAAATTAGTCTTGTTAGTTACAAAAGGGTCCCAGCAAACATATGTTCAACTAAAACGATTCGCAGCTATTACGAGCACCCTAAATATTTACTAAAAAATTTCTCTATAAGCAATCTGTGGAAAATCCATTATCAAAGTAAAGTTCAGCCCCCGGGAGCGAGGCTGACAGCACTCACAGTTATCTTGTGATTATTGATAACTAGAACTCTACACAAAGTGGTTCAGTTTTGATCAACAAGGATCGTCGTTGTTTTGATTGTAAAAATACTAGGGAAAGATTTTCCGCGTTAGGGTAATATCGGAAGTCTCTCAGGATATTTTAGTGGGGCTTAGACCTTGTGACCTAAGTCGTTTGATTGCTCGACCGCTGCTGAGGCGCCTAGAGCTTTAGCTTGTTTATTCTCGTTCAACTATTGATTATGGATTATGGATTATAATTTATATTGATTATTTATTTTTATTTATTTCACCATTATAACCATTCTTTAAGCCACTGTCTACTGCTTTTATGCATCGATTCGGACTATAGAAAATCATTGACCGAGCAGTGACACGAGTCAGCTGACTGACTGAGTGTTTGTGTGCGTTGTTGTTGTTATGCGTTTTGTGGGTCTCTCGCCATGACAACATCACTTTCTCACACGGTTTTAAATGCTTTTAGAAAAAATTCAAGCCAGTGCCTTTTAGCTATTTTGTTATTATTTATTAGAATTCTTAGATATATTTTAATGTCGGTTTTTGATAGCTATAATAAGTTTGAGCTCTAAAGTCAGGCTCGGCCATCCACCTAATTCGGTATTTCCTTTAGGTTACATGTTTCAAGATAGACTAATTCCACTTCAGCGTGTATCTCAGGACCCTACTGTTTTAACTATAAATACTGTTACAGTACTGTAATTTGTTTCTACTTAATACATTTATTTATATTTTAACTTTATGGGATAAGTAAAACTTAATTATATTTAAAATTTTGCTATTTTTAATCTAAGTGTCTTAGGTGCTAGAAATTGTATTATTACACGTGCTGAGCCCTGTTATCATATATGTACACTGTGTGATGGTTCTTCTTTACCACAACCTCGGAACTACTGTTGGATTTACTGTACAGTACACCCAAACTTAAATCATAGGACAATACCCTTTGTTACTCCAAGGCCGAGATATTGTACAACAATTTTGGTTGTTTTACATTTGTATTGGTCCAAGATCTTGAGAAGAGGCTGCAGCAAGGCACACTTCTGAAAAAGAGCACGGAAACAAGGCCATTTAGGGTAAAACCACCCGCTTGGTGGGTAGTAGAAATTCCTTACGGGCCCGCTCGTAAGGCGTTAATATTTTAGTAATAAACTCGGCTACATGGTCGTAATCAACTGGCATTTTAGATACATTTATGGGCATCCAATGGGCAAAATATTTTGTTTAGGTCTCTAATGTATCATAAAACCTTGTTCACATTCACTGGGTGGAATGATGAGAGAACAATGTTTAGACTTTGCCATGGTCGGAGTACAACTAAATTTTCATCATTGAAGGCGACCTCGTTGTTGTTCCCTAAGCTGCCTGGCCGAACAGCCCCGAGTCCCTGAGGAAGGCCATGGCCACGATCGGGCTTTCCCACAGAGCTCTCATTGAGTGTAGATTGTGTTGTTGGCGTAAGTGGTTGTGTGAAATGCAGTCTTCTATGATGTGTTTAATGGTATGGGGTGCTGTGTTACATCCCGGGCAGGCGTCGACAACGGAGTCATCCAGTCTCTTCTGATAGCTCAGGAGAGCTGGATGGTGTCCACATCTCAGCCTGGCCAGGTGGACTCTGTCCTCGCGAGGAAGGGAGGATTCGGAAGGATGGATTTCGGGAGGTCGTGAATGCAGCTGCGTGTTGTCTGTGAGTGAGTGGATGGATCGGTGAGCGATATGAGTATGGATGTGCTTCTGGAAGTTGGTTCGGGGTGGGCAGGGAGGGAGAGAGGACAATAATTGTGTGATACCGTGTGCTGGGTGTTGTTTTGATATTTCTTGGTGTCTGTGGGTGTGTTGCCATGTAGTTTAGTGGGTGGTCTTGGTTCGTGGAGGCTGCTGCCAGGAATTGAGTGCCTCTCATGTCCAGATGGTCTTTGACTTTGAGGATTTTGGTTTCTTGATGTAGGTGATCTGTGGGTGCAGTAGCTGTGCAGCCTGTAATGATCTTCAGGGCTTTGTTTTGAATTGTCTGTAAGGTTTTATGATGTGTTTCAGCTAGGTTAGGAGACCTCGTTCAACTCGTTTGTTATGCGAGATATCTTGCACATGAAAAATACAAATACAGTCAGAAGTCAGCTGAGCATCAGATATAGAAGCGGGTCTTGCAGTCATGTTCTTTTGACCAAGCAAACTATTTACTACTACAGCTAACTTTTTCTCGTCATTACCACATAAATAAACTTTACTTTGATAATAGTTTCTTTTGAGCTTTCACTGTGGAGACCACAGCTCTTCTTGCAGATATATACTGAGACCATGTCAATTCTGTTCTTTGAGAGTGAGAGTGCCATTTCCATTCAGCTTTCCTACGTTCTCTTCGGAGGGATTTGACAGATTGGCCGTACCAAGGTGAATCATTGCACACCGTAATTGTCTTCTCAACCTCAGGACAATGATGATCAAAGGTTGATTTAACCCCCCCTGGGGGTTAGGGAATAGAATATGCCCCACGTGCCTTCTGCGTGTCGTAAGAGGCGACTAAAGAGGTTGGGTCGGTGGGCTTGCGACCCCCACCCGGAAAAAATATCGAAGCAAGGAAAAACGAACGAACAGCCTCGGATGCGGACGGAACCAACGTTGACGAACCACGACCGACTAAGGACATGCCTTCGGACATTCTGAGAATGGCTACGTGGAATGTTAGTGGCATGAATGATGGCACAAAAGAGAGAGAGGTTCTGGAAGTGTTAGTGAATGCCAGGCTGGATGTATGTGGAATGACAGAGACCAAATGGAAAGGTTCAGATGTGAGAGAGTGGGAGTGTGGAATGGGTGTGTGTGCTGGAGTGAGTGAAGGAACAGCGAGAGAAGGTGCATGTTTGTTTGTAAGTAGCAAATGGAAGGAATGTGTAAGAGAGTATGGGTCTGTGGGTTCAAGGATTGTGTGGGTGAGAATGAAAGTAGGAATACAAACGTGGGTGATTGTATGCGTGTATGCCCCGACAGAGGATATACTTGAAAGAAAGAAAGAGGAGTTCTGGATGAATGTGGAGGCGTGCCTGGAGAAGTTTGACAAGAACGAAAGAATATTTCTGATTGGGGATATGAATGGTAAGGTGGGTGATAGGAAAATTGAGGGAGTGGTGGGAGGGTGGGGGGTACCATCAGAGGTGAATGGGAATGGTAGTGCACTTGTGGACGTATGTGTGGGGAGGAGGCTGTGGATAGCCAACACCTTCTTCCGACACAGAATGATCCACAGGTACACGTGGAAACGGATGTTGACGATGAAGGATAAGACAGTGGTGGAACGAAAGTCATTGATTGATTATGTATGTGTGGATGAACGAATGAAGAAATCTGTGATGGATGCTAGGGTGTATAGGGGTATTGGAGGGGGTCTGTCTGATCATTATGTAGTGGTAGCTAAGGTTAGGATACAAAAGAAGTGGGTGAGGAGAGCGGGAGGGAGGCGAGAGGAGGGTGGAATGGTGAGGAGGGTGGAGAGGTTGCAGGAGGAGGAAATCAGGGAGGAGTACAGGAGAGCAGTGGAAAGACGACTAGGTGGGTTCGACCTGGAAGTTATGGAGGAAGTGGAGGAGATGAGCAAGGTGTTTAAGGATGAGATCTGTGCAGCATGTGAGGAGGTGTGTGGAGTGAGGAGAAGAGGGAGGGGAGTGAAAGGTACAGCATGGTGGACAGAAGAGGTACGAATAGCTGTGGAAGAAAAGAAGAAAGCATATAGAGAGTGGTTGGGTAGCAGAGGGAATGAAGATTCCGAGAGACAGAAACGAGCGAGGTACGTGGAGAGTAAGAGGGTGGTGAAGAGAGTAGTGAAGGAAAGTAAGAGAAGAGTAGATGAGGAATTTGGAAGGAATCTGAGTGTAAAATGGAGGGAGAGTAAGAAACTGTTCTGGAAAGAAGTCAAGAAAGTTAGGGAAGGTAGCAAGGGAAACAGTAAGGGTGTGAAAGATAAGAATGGGAGAATGCTAGCCGAGAAGCAAGAGAGAGTCGAAAGATGGAGGGAGTACTTCAGTGAGTTGCTAAATGAAAGGAATGAAGAGCCAGCAAACATAGCTGGATATGGTATGGGAGGGAGAAGAAGAGAAGTAGTGGAGGAGGAGGTGGGGATCAGGAGGTCAGAAGTGTGGGAAGCCATGAAAAGAGTGAAGTTGGGGAAAGCACCAGGAACAGATGGAGTGTGTGGGGAAATGTTGAGGTATGGTGGTGAGATAGTGATAGAATGGGTATGGAAAATGTGCAAACTAGCATGGGAGAAGGGGAGTGCACCCGATGACTGGAAGACTGGCATAATAGTCCCCCTATATAAGGGCAAAGGGGAAAGAGGAGTGTGTGGTAACCACCGAGGAATATGTCTTCTAAGCGTAGTAGGGAAGGTATACAGTAGGGTAGTGATTGAGAGAGTGAGAGTGAGAACGGAGAAATGGATAGGCGACGAGCAGGGAGGTTT
This sequence comes from Paralithodes platypus, assembly GCA_032716605.1. Classification (NCBI taxonomy): domain Eukaryota; kingdom Metazoa; phylum Arthropoda; class Malacostraca; order Decapoda; family Lithodidae; genus Paralithodes; species Paralithodes platypus. Next base: position 74,098,133 of record CM064492.1, on the reverse strand, counting down.
TAGGAAGGGAAGAGGATGTGTAGATCAGATTTTTACCCTGAATTGTGTTGTGGAGAAGTATCTGGAGAAGAAACAAAAGGTGTATGTTGCCTTTATGGACTTGGAGAAGGCCTATGACAGAGTGGATAGAGAAGGTTTGTGGAAAGTACTTAGAATATACGGAGTAGAGGGCAAGTTGCTGAAAGCAGTGAAGAGCATGTATGAGGGTGCAAAGGCGGCAGTACGTGTGGAGAGTGAGCAGAGCGAGTTCTTTGACCTGAATGTTGGTTTGAAACAGGGGTGTGTGATGTCCCCGTGGTTGTTTACTGTATATATGGATGGAGTTATGAAAGAAATACTATCAAGAGCAGTGGATGTTGGTGTATCGCTGAAAAGGGAGGGAATTGAGTGGAAGCTACCTATACTGCTGTTTGCGGATGATACAGTTCTGATGAGTGATAATGAATGGGAGTTGCAGGGTCTGGTAAATGAGTTTGGAACAGTGTGCGAAAAACGGAATTTGAAGGTAAATACGGGGAAGAGCAAGGTTATGGTCTTCGAAAGGGGTGAAGTCACAGAGTGTGAGGTGAAGCTGAACGGTCAGGCTATGGAGATCGTCAACTCTTTTAAGTATCTGGGCAGTGTGTTGAGTAAAGATGGGACTATGGATGAAGAGGTGCGGGAGAGGGTACAACAGGGGAAGAGGGTTGTAGGAACGCTAAAAGCAGTAACAAGAAATAGGGTGGTCAGTATGGAAGTGAAGAAGTCCTTGCATGACAGTGTGGTAATCCCGACACTGACTTACGGAAGCGAAGCATGGACGTTGGTTGAGAGACTCAGACCAAGAGTGAGAGCAGTGGAAATGAATTACTTAAGGAGTGCGTGCGGAGTTACATGGAGGGATAGACAGACTAATGAGGAAGTAAGAAGGAGGTGTGGTGTGGAGGTAGATGTGCTGGAAAGTGTGAAAAGGAACAACTTGAGATGGTTCGGCCATATGGAACGTATGGAAAGCGAGAGAATGACTAAGAGGGTGTATGAGAGCGAGGTGGAGGGACAGAGGGGGAGAGGTAGACCGAATATGAGGTGGAAGGATGGAGTGAGGAAGTACATGAACGAAGGTGGTGCTGGTTTGGGGGAGGGGCGTCGACTGACTGGGGACAGAGGTGCATGGGGGCGGTTCGTTCGTGGCCACCCCTTCGGGGATCACGGCATCAGGCAATAGATAGATAGATAGTTATGTATCTTGATTAATTTGTTAAAAGAAGGTCAGAAAAGTCCATGCTGTATAAATGCTGATCAACTTCACAGTAGATCAGATTCTTGTCAATATTCCCATAGTTTCTAAATCATATTACTTTCTTATAAGAAGGAGGCCTTGGAATTTCAGAGCCAAGGGTAATCAAAGGCAAGGTCGGAGATAGCAGGGTTATTCATATCAACCTCAACATCTTCTACATGGCTACAATTGATAGGAGATAGAATTAAGTCGAGAATATGACCCGAGTCGAGTAAGACACACGATTAAAGAAATTATTCTGGTCTAACAGTTCAAGGAACTTTAAACAAAAAATTGTTACAATTGAGGGTTGTCAATCCAGTAATTGAAGTCACCACAAATCAGCAATTCCCCTGGTTTAGCTGACAATCCTTCAATTCACAGACCAAACTCATCCATGTAACTTCTATCAGTACCTCGATGGCCAGGTTGATAAACAACTGCAATTCTCAGGGTTTGTTGGTGAAGGTTTATTACCACTTCTATGAATACAAAAGAAAGTGGGACAAAGTCACAGTTTGTCCAGGAAAAGTTCACTAGTTCCGTGGAGTAGATAACTGCCACACCACCACCCGGATGATCTGTATGAAGCCTGGGGACACTCATTAACCTGTTGAGTACCGTAGGATACAGTAATAAAAGTCCCCAGTAGTCCCAGGCACTGTGGCCAAAATGGCATGAGAGACCACCTTTTCACCTCCAGAGATGAGGCAAGACTGGATCTCTAATGTTTTACAAAGCTTTAAAAAAAAAAAAAAAAAACTTGTACAGGCAGTTACAAGAAAAGTACATTACTGACGGCTATAACCGTCGCTGGGACTGTGGAGTGACTTATCTATTGACGGCTATAGTCGTCGCTGGGACTGGAGGGGTTAAGGAATGTGTCCCAATAAATAACATCAGTGTCAGATTCATACAACTAGGTCTCAGTAAGGCACAAAATGTCGAAGCCTGAATTCTTTCAAAACTTATTTACTTGATCCATCTTTACCCTCACTGAACAAACATTCAACAGACCAATATTCAACTGGTCTAAGGATAGGCCTGTCAACAAATTTTAACCAGAGAATTTTATGTCTTTTGTGTTTTTGAGAAATCATCACAGGACAAGTTGAACTGGATACAAAGTGAGCAACCAATTCAGGTGGCGTCCTAAGAGATGAGCAATATACACAACAAGGTGAATTAATCCTTGTGCGAGCTGGACTTTAAACGTTCAGTGTAGAAGACACAAACTGAATCACATGACTTGTCTGGGCAGTCAAAGGAAAGGTGACCAAGTTTCTGACAGTGGTAACACTTGAGTAACCCAGAATCTGTCATAAGCCTTATACCTATTTACTGCAACGAACACATATCCCTGGAACTAGTATAGACTTTCGTATATTGGTTGACATTTTCAATACAGTACAGCATACAGCTTTCAACTTTTTCCTTTGAAAAGAGAAAGTCCAGTTTAGCACCCTGTTTCAAAATCTGTCCAATCTCCATGTTTTTGTCAATAAATATGTGCAACTACTGTATTTCATTGTCAGGGATCATGGTGGATGTACAACATTAGTCATCTTAGGCAAAACGTTTGAGGTTTTAGATACAATAAAGTTTGACTATTCACTGAAAAAGAGCTGATTACTCTATTAGCATCCTCTTTTGCTTTCATAGTAGGAAGTTTAGCTATGAGGGTACCAGCATTTGTCTCCTTGCAGCTGCTGACAGGAACAGTCCTAAGGGCATTCTTAATGCTTCCAGCAATCACAGACACTATGCCCTTGTCAGGCTTGGATATGTTCTTTGTCTTCACCACCACCAGTACGTCCCTGTCTGCCTCTTCCTTTTTTAGTTGCTGAAGATCAACCTTGACAATATTCGCAAACGACTCGATGGAGAGGGAAGCAGACTCAGAAGCTGGTCTAGAGGCATCTTATCTTTTCTCTAGGGTCTCAAGCCTCTGGTTGACTCCCTCCACCCCCCTAGTACTACGCTCCTTGTCGCGGTAGGGGGGCTTCAGGGTTGGTGACTGTGGCTTGATGGGGCAGGGTTATTACCCTCTCCCGTCGAGCTTTCGTCGTTGGCTTAACTAATTTTGCTTAGTATTTATTTCCTCTTTCTATTTGTTTCCCCTTCTGTTCTTATTCCAGGTCATCCGGTTGTCCTCTAGGCGACCTGTATCGTATGCCACCCTGTCGGGCCCTCTTAGTTGGCCTGGCTAGGTTGTTGGCTCCTGACCTGGTTTGTCTCTTCAGTCGCTGGTGCGGACAAGCTGACTCGATTTCCTTCAGTAGTGCATTTTTTGTTTGGCATCACGCTGTGATTTTTTTTTCCCTTAATCCTGATATCTCGTTCTTCGCCGCTGTATGTTTGTTTGTGCTGCAGTGTAGCAGTTCTTGCCTCATCCTTCGGCCCTGCCCTATAAGAGTTCTGCTGTGGAGCTCATGTGGTTTGACTGATTTGATGACATGACGAGAAATGTCTGCTTGTGTTCACCTTCGTAGATTTGTTCCCGTTCTAAACCTTTTGGCCAGCCCTATGAGAGTTCTTTTGGAGTACTCAATGTTCTGGTTAAACTAATTTATATATATATATATATACACAGTATATATCGAGGGGTGACAACCAGAATTGGTCATGTCCAATTTAGCCATTTTTGACCAACTTTTTCAGTTTAGGAATGTGTTTATTCTCCAGTCTCATAGACATTTATATCATGAACATTTCCAGCAAAAATTTCAAATATTGATTCAATTTTCGATATTTCATGAAGATTTTAAATCTTTAACCTCTGAAGTGCGCATGGGGGGTATGAGACACCTCTGCCTGTGCGCATGTATTTGAGCTGTTTCCATCACTAAAATATTTATTTTACCATAAATAGCATTAATACTTCTCCATATGCACCTATTATAGGTTGATTGTAAAGGTATTAACCTGTTACAACAATAAAACAAGTGGAAACAGCGTTTGGATGGTCAAAATCGGCGATACAGGCCGGGAGTTACATAATGTATGGCTGAGGCAACCTCCTTTGCCGCCACTTTTCCCCAAGTCTGGAGAGACACTGTCGATCGATACTCTCTCTCTTGCACTCGCTTGCTAACAGTGATGACAATGCCCTGCTTGCAACTCGCTAATGTTAGCACGAAAATATACCACAGAATAAGGGAATAACAGGGAAAATAGGTGATAACTGAAGGAGGGGAGGAAAGTGGGGAAGGAGGGGAGGTAGAGGAGTGATATTTTGCATGGCCCAGGGGCAAATTTTTTTTTTTTTTTTTCTTTTCGGTGTTTTAAATTGATTTTTTTCCCCCCTACTCTTAACCCTTCCTACCCGGCCTGTCTTACCTAAGGACGGTCGCCCGTACCCGGGCGAAATGGCTGAAAAACGTCTAGGCCTAGGCTACCGTATTTATGTTTATTTTATTTTCACTGCTAGAACTTTCCCACTCATCTATTAGCGTAGTGCGGTTTTCAATCTGTATTTTGGCGTTGAGTAGAGCTCTGTAAGTCAACTGGTTCAGTTGTGATGATGATTTCAGTGGAGCAAATATTGCAGAGATGTTGCCAATATGGGGGCTTTTCAGACACTAATTTCGTCTGACGTCAGAACAATAACATTGAAGAGTCTTCTCCTTCTTGTTTTCGGAGGTGCGGTGACATAATGCTTGGGTTTGTTGACATTACAGTTTCTTACAGTTTCTTACAGTAGATCCTCTGGAAAAAGGCAAACTATGCCTGTGTATCCAGCTCAGTACCAGTGCTTGCACTGCTGCGGTCGTTCACGGTGTTGGCGGCGGCGGTAGCAGACGCAACATTTTTACTATTCTGTATTTTTGTTTTATAATCAAACTTCAAATCTTGTCTTCCCCATGCTTTATCAAGATTACTTTCAAACTCCCTTATTGATTCGGAATCGACTACATACTGGGGCAGTGCGTTCCACTCATTTACCACTCTATCACAAAATGAGTTCTTCGCCTTCTCAAGCCTATTTCTTTCTTTGTAAATTTTCTTAGAGTGTCCTCTCGTTCTTGTTCCCTCCCGCATCAAGAAGATACCTTCACACACATCCTCATCGTACTTTCCTGACACTATCTTAAAAGTCTCTATCATATCCCCTCTCTTTCTCCTATATGCCAGTGTCGGAAGTCCCAGTGTCCTCAACCTCTGCTCATAGCCCGCGTTCTTCAACGTTGGTACCAGCTTGCTAGCTCTTCTCTGCACTTTCTCCACTGCTTCTATATCCTTTACCATATATGGAGCCCACACCTGGTTTGCATATTCCAGGTGTGGCCTAACCAGCGCTGTATATAGATTCCTGAAGATTTCTTCGTCAAGTGACACAAATGTCCTCCTTATCAGCCCTACAATTCTATTGGCTTTGTTTATCTTTTCCGCTAAATGTTCTGAGAAATTTAACTTATTATCTATCACTACTCCTATATCCTTTTCTGCACTCACTTCCTCCATCGCTTCATACATACTGTATCCTACCTTGTCTATCTTGCTGGTCCCAATCCGCATGTACTTGCATTTTTTTGGATGAAAAGGCATTAACCAATGCTCAGACCATCCCTTCATGCCCTCCACATCTCCTTGAAGCAAACCCATATCTTCCTTACTCCTCACTCTTCTATACAGTTTAGTGTCATCCGCATACAGGTATACCTCACTTCCATTAGTTATAACTTCAGGCAAGTCGTTGATAAATATAACGAACAGCAATGGTCCCAACACAGATCCCTGAGGTACCCCACTTGTAATTTCCCTCCACCCCGAGCCTATTCCATTCACCAATACCCTCTGTCTCCGATCTTTCAGGAAGGCTTCTATCCATTTCACACATTTCTCCCCTATATTATAGCTTCTAACTTTCTCTATTAACCTTTTATGTGGGACCTTATCGAAGGCCTTCATAAAATCGCAATATACCACGTCTATTACATCACCATCTTCTAGAATTTGCATCCAATCATCTACCACCTTAATTAGCTGTAGTACCGTCGACCTCCCCGGCAAGAATCCGAACTGTCTCCCACTGAAAAGTTGGTTTGACTTCATATGATCCATTATTCCTTCTCTAATTACCGTTTCCATTAGTTTACACACAACACTTGTCAAACTGACTGGTCTATAATTCCCTGGGTCATTTCTCTTTCCCTTCTTAAATATAGCTGTTATGTTCGCCTCTCTCCAGTCCATCGGGATTTGTCCTGTATTAAACGATACCTCAAATAACATTTTCAATGGCTCTACTAACATCTCCCCTCCTTCCTTTATGATTCTTGGGTGTATCCCATCCGGTCCCGGTGACTTACTTCTATTCATTTTTTCTATAGCCCTTCTTATTCTAGCATGGGAAAACTCTACTAGTTCTAGTGCCGGTGCCTGTTTTACGACATACGTCGTACGCACGGCGTTCAGACCAAGCTTAATTAGGCTATTAAGCTGCCGTCTTAGGTAAAGACGGCCGGGTAGCGGCCCTTCTGCCGAGCTGTCCTTACCTAAGGTAGCCCGGGTAGAAAGGGTTAAGAGTCTTCCCGCAGTCCGCCGGGGGAACTCTTATGAGTCTTCCCGCAGTTCCCGGGTTAAGTGTGATTATCTACAAACTGCATTTGTGGACATAACCACTTCTGGTTGTCACCAATCGATATATATATATACAGTGTACAGTATATATATATATATATATATATATATATATATATATTGTGTATATAGCCTATTAAAAAAAAAAAAAAAAAAAAAAAAAAACAGACTTTCTCTACGGCCTCCATAACCACCCTTTGGATCTGGTCGGCCAATCTCTCGTTGAGGTGACTCCTTGATGCCATATTATGTTCATCAAACTTGGATATGCAGTCCACACAGAACCATTTGAAGCTAGGTAGACAATTTTATGTAGCTTAGGAAGGATTTATAGGAGTCAAAAGGTTATTTGAACAAGTTTTTACTTGCCGTGGCATGGTCGGTAATGAGTCTGGCTGCTGATCGAAGGGTCGGCAATTCGATCCCAGACCGTGCCATTGGTAGATGTCAAGAGTTTGGACACCCAGTCTAGCGATTTGTGGCAAATGTCCAGATAATTCCCTGTAACAAGGGCACACCCTAGCCCTGTTAATCAAGGGAATGCATGGCGTATAAAACTGCATCATCATTAATTGTCCTTCCTAAGCTGAATAAAATAATCTAATGATTACCCGAATAAACAAGAAATGGCGTCATTGTACGGTCGAGGTTAATAAGTGTTGTCAGATATTTCACAAAGTTTCGGACATTGACTAATACTTAGCACTTTTCCCAGTAAATATAAAGATACCATTAACACTTTTTGAGCGAAAACCACTGGAATCTATGACAACACTTAATACCTCCGATTTTACCTGATTTTAGAGCCACAGATTGTTCTCTGATTTTGAATTTAATCAAACTACTAACACTAATCTGAGTTTTATATTTCAGAGTAAGGAAAGAGCAGCAACTGCAATTGCTGACAACAGTGAAATTGCAAGAAAACTAAAGGAAAAGTTCCGATCAAGAATGGCAACCTTTATTGTATCGGTTTTGAACCCATACAGAAAAGGAGATTGTAAGGAAGGCAAAATAACCTGCACTGAAGACTTCAAGTACCTGGCCCGCAAGGTGAATTTAATTTATCTTTATTTAACATAGAATGAATGTTTCAGTAACTGTATAACTGCTAACATATTTTGTCTTACTATAAACTTATATCAACATGGTTTCCTCTGGCATAAAGGGGTATAGTAGGCTACCTAGTCCAAGAAAAGGGTCTTCATTCCTATGGTTTATTAAATAAAATATACAGTTCCTTATAAATTGCAAGGCAAGAGATCACCTTCAAAGTAAACCAGGCAAAGAGCACATGTATGTTAGCAGATTGCTCACAAACCAAAAAAAAACAAAAAAAACATAAATAAATAAATAAAAATAATAATAATAATAATAATAATAATAATAATAATAATAATAATAACATTAATAATAATGTATGTATGTATGTATGTATGTATGTATGTATGTATGTATGTATGTATTTACATAGGCACATACCCCATAGCTGGGGGTGGCCGACTCGAGACAGAGCCCAAACAGGGGCAACACAACACAACAAAAAAACAAAACAAAAGCACAGCACAAAATCACACACATCTAGGTTGTCCAGGAGAAATACCCAGAGACCCAGGCGCATTTGGGGTCTCGGCAAAAGATTCCCAGATCTCCCAGAGAGGCTCCGATTTCCGCAGGCAGACATGCAGCGAATCTGTACCACTACAAGCCCGCCCACCATGCATCCAGGCGTACCCTTTATTACTACCAGATCCCCGGGCCAGGCGCCTGACAGACTATTATCTAGTCCAAATGGTGCCTGACCCCCTCTCCCAAATGACCGCGTTTACACTCATCTATTCACTAGCATTCTCCATTCATTCCTATTTATTACCACTTCTCTTGCCTGATCTATAGTAATGGGGGACAGGAAAACGTCGTCTGCTGCTCTTTCATTTACACCCAATAGTAATCAGTTTCCATCCAGCGAGTCAAAATATATAAATCGAAGTCATCGGAATATTACTCATTTCTATATTCATTAATGTTACAGACATATTTTTCTCAAATTCTATTCAGTACATTGCCCAATATACAAAGTGTATATGATGAATAAAACAGAATATATTAGACCTACAGAGACCTAGGGGAGGTGTGGCGGAGTGGTCTTGCCACTGGACTGGTAATCCAATGGACCCGGGTTCGAATCCCAATATGTCAATGGGAAGATATTATTGGGATGGAATTTGTGCTGTACCTAGTATCAGTGCATTACCACAGCACACCGAAATGCCAAAAAAATACCCTCATTGTTCCCTGATTAAATAGCATTGTATGAATATTCCCATATTCAAAAATATGCTACAGGGGGGCAATGCCTAGTGAATCAATTGCTCAATAGGTGGCGTTCTGAGAGTGAGGGTCCGAGTCTGGGGAGTGAGACTGTGAAGCGCAAAGGCGAGGCGACTTCAGAGATGCAGTTGCTTCAACCCGTGAAGCTTCGCATGTCTCACTCCCTAGACTGGAGCAAGACTTCACGGGCCTCACCGTGTTCAGCGGTAGAGTGTAAAGGCTATCAGCCTATGCCCGAGAGGGAGTAGTTGGAATATAGGGGAAAAAAAAAATAAAATAAAATAAATATGGCAAGGATTCGTATCTTTGTATTTGACTCACATATTCTCTTTGTAAGCCTTTCATCTTCCATTCGCTCAACATGTCCAACATTGTCCATACCAGCTCAGCACCCATCTGTCCACTCTGGCCGACAAATGTGCCACTCTCCTACGTATCTCTTCATTCTTCAATCTGTCTCTACGAGTCGCTCCACAAGCATCTCATCTCCATCACATCCAGCTTTCTTCTCTCCTTTGCCTTCAGAGCCATGTCTCAGCCCCATACATCATTGTTGGTACAACTATCCCTTGATACATTGCACTTTTAACTTTCATTCCAAAATTTGTCACCTTCCACATACAGTACTTCCCATTGCTCCAAAAACTTTCCTTCCTTCACATACTCTCTCCTTATCATTCCTCCTAGATATTTAAAACACTCCACTTGTTCCAGTATTTCCTTATCCAGCCTCACATCTACAGTAGATTCACCCGACGAGCATCTCTAATATACACCATCACTTTACTGTACTTTTATTGACGTTCACCCTCAGCTTCCTCCTCCCACAAACCACACCAAACTCTTTGACTACTCACTGCAGTTTCTCCTCAGAATCCACCACCAACACGGTTTCATCAGCAAACAGCAACTGAATTAACTCCTAATCTCTACCATTATTTCCTACTAAACCCAATCCTTTACCCATAGTTCTCATTTTCACCTCCCTCTCCACATTTATATATACTTTTCACTAATTTTACACTTCCTTACAAATATTATCTAATGATTAATATTATCTAATGTTTTTTTTTTTTTTTTTTTTCAGCTAACCCACTTTGTAATGGTGAAGGAGCTGAAGCAGCTACACAGTATAGAGGCCCTTGAATGCAGTGACAGTGTCAAACATAAGACCAGAGACTTTGTTCGCAAGTACATGAGTAAATACGGATCTATTTTCAAAAGAGATCCAAATGATACAAAAGAATATTGATTATGTGAATAAACTGTATCTAGAAGATGCTTGATGTATGATACCAAATTTTTATTTTGGAGATTGTATCTAATATCTATTGTATATGGATAAAGGATTTGCATAGAATATGTTGTATAAACTATAAATAGATTGTTGTTATGATCAAGATGCAAATACAGTATAGATTTAGAAAGTGTTGCTGAATAGAGGTGTGTATTATGATGAGCATTTAAGAAAGATTTGACAAGGAAAGTAAGTTCTTACACATTTGTAAAACAAAAGTATTATAAATTACTAGGAAAGGGGTAAATCCATGAAAACATACACAATTTTCAATATTTTTTGAACTGTATCAATAATGTTTTATTGATAAATGGGTACTACATTATTGACACGTAATATTGTCTTACAATATTGCAGACATTTTAAAGAGGATATAAATTTATTGTTTCAGGAATCCGTTTAAATATACTGTATATGCAGAAGTCATTTTAATTGTATTTTTTATCTGATCTGAGTCATGTGGTTAGTTGATATTCATTAGATAATTATATAGTGTACACACAGATTCAAAAGTCCTATGACAACCATGATAAGAAATAGATAGTGTAAATTCCAAAGATAAATATCTCATCTGAAAACAAACAAAAATAAATAAAGGGTTACTGGAAACAAAGTGAAAACTGTCAAGATAAGGTGGATCATCTTTTAATAGTAGGGTGAAACGGGATAATTTCACCGTGAACTATGGTTTCTGCTAAATACAAACCACCACATAAGGAATGTTGACGTTTCTATTGACGTACAGTATCTATACATTCAGCCTTTATGCTAAAGATTCCTATAATAGTTTTTGTCAAAAATATAATATTGAGCCATGCCACAGATTTGTTTAAAATGTCTCGTAGTGAACCATCAAAATTTGGCTTATTGTTATAAAAGCATAGTACACTTATACACAATTGAGTATAGCTAGGCTACTTTACAGTATCAAATTTGGCATAGACCTATGTCATGCATTGTTCAAACTTTACGTTGATGGCCGCCATTGCTGACTTTTCATTAACTAAACCCTGGAACATTAATTTGCACAATGGATTGAATCTTCATGTTATTACTCACTATACTTTGTTAGGTCGGTATTCCTCTAAAACCTAAAACCAACAGCAGCCGAATCCATGCAATAGTTTCAAAGCTCTGTGCTTTTGAATTTGAATTATTGCCGTCGCTACGGAATTTCCCCGTTTTGCCATAGAGTTTATCTAGGTTCACAATAACATTGAATCTGACTGTACCGCTATCATATTTCACTTATTTCCAAATTATTAAAATGTAAAACTTGCAAAACAAACAAACCAAAACAGGAACCACACAAAATAAAGACAAATGAACTTTTCAAATCACTGTGGAAATAACGATTTATCAAAATAATATTTTGAAACAAAAAACACTAAACCACCACATAGAATGTACATTACTATAATGAGTAAGTGAATTTGTTTCTTTAGCAAATTAGTCGCACATACTGTATATTAAAGTACAGTACTCTCGTCATGTTCGAGGAATTAGTCAATTTGAGAAGTTCTGGACGTTTTGCTAAATTATATATGAATAAAGAAAGTACAATTTAAGTCAAAATATTCTATTCAAACTAGTTATATTATAAGAAGATAATACTGCATATTGAACAATATTAATAAAATAACAAACAAGGCAAAACATAACAGATACAGAAGAGTGGTAAAGATAAAACCAAACTCCTATGAAGTATTACATTTAGAAAACTTTGTGGGTAAGGTAGGTATATTACTATGGCATGTTAATAGCCAGCAGCAATGAAAGAAGTGTGGAAGGGAAATAAGATTTTTTGTTAAAATGAGTGACATTGTAATGTAAAGCAATTGGATTTGTATTTATTTACTTAGTGCTGTAGCTGAGGCAAATCTAATTTAAGAAGTTTATCAATACGATCTTGTAAACTGTAAATAATTTTATTGATAAAATATTAAAAAGTTTACACTGCCTATTATGCTTACATTTTTATTTATTGACTATATCTACAATTGTGAGCCATACACCCATTTGAGTATGTAGTAGCATTATATTTGGGACCCTCAAGAATGAATTTTTTCAACCAAGTTCGGAAGCATCTGGTATATTTTGAAGCACTATATTGTCTGATTGGAGTTTTAAAATTTCAAACTTGCAAAACAAACAAACCAAAACAGGAACTGCACAATTTAAAGACAAAATAAATTATAAAAATCACTGGAAATAAAGCCTTGAAGATTTAGTAAAACAATATTATGAATATTATTCTATTAGCCATATTCCAATTACACCAAATGCCATCTGGATCCCGTGTTGGTACTAAGTTACGATTTTGACCATCCAAACGCTGTTTCCACTTGTTTTATTGCTGTAACAGGTTAATACCTTTATAATCAACGTAAAATAGGCGCATATGGATAAGTATTAATGCTATTTATGGTAAAATAAGGATGTTAGTGATGGGAACAGCTCAAATACGTGCGCACAGGCGTATGGTGTCTCATACCCCCCATGTGCACGTCTTAGGTTAAGGAAGAGATCTGTGCAACATGTGAGGAGGTGTGTGGAGTAAGGAGAAGAGGGAGGGAAGTGAAGGGTACAGCATGGTGGACAGAAGAGGTAAAAATAGCTGTGGAAGACAAGAAGAAAGCTTATAGAGAATGGTTGGGTAGCAGAGGGAATGAAGATTTGGAGAGACAGAAACGAGCGAGGTACAGTAGGGTCCCGCATAAAACGTGTTCGCATAAAACGATCGACCTAAAATATTAATATTTAATTTTCGATCAGAACGAATGTGATCACATAAAACGAGTCCGCCACCAAAGTAGGGCAAATCCGAGGAGTTCATATAGAGCGCCGAAATATTGTACAAAACGTACGAAATATCGTACGCTTTCATATAGAACGCCGAAATATCGTACAAAACGTACGAAATATCGTACGCTCCTGACGGAAATTTACGCTTCCAGTGAACATTGACGATATTGGGCCACCAAAATGCTGTGTTCACATGAAACTAAATCGCATAAAACGCCCTCGTTTATCTACCATAAACTCGTTTTATGTGAGACCCTACTGTACTTGGAGAATAATGAAGGAAAGTAAGAGAAGAGTGATGAGGAAATTGGAAGGAATCTGAGTGTCAAATGGAGGAAGTGTGAGAAACTGTTCTGGAAAGAAGTCAAGAAAGTAAGGAAAGGTAGCAAGGGAAACAGTAAGGGTATGAAAAATAAGAATGGGCAATTGCTAACTGAGAAGCAAGAGAGAGTCGAAAGATGGAGGGAGTACTTCAACAAATTGCTGAATGTAAGGAATGAAGTGCCAGCAAACATAGTTCAATCAATCAATCAAATATGTTTATTTAGCCATAAAGTATATAATAAGTTAACAATATTATTAACCCATTGGCTGCGGGTGACGTTCTAGAATGCATAGGCAATTTAGAACAATTTCCAGGCTTTAAAAGCCTGTAAAACCGTATAAATCGAGTGTCGGGGCGGGAGCGTGAGGGACCTCCGTACCCTCAGAGCAGCCAGCCGCTCACTGAGGTAGACTGTGGTCTCGCGCGGCTGTCTCGACAGTGTTGCCGAGCAAGCGAGAGCTAATAATCAGCGAGTTTTCCCGAATGTCTATGGCAACGCTGCAGGTGAACCCCGCCACCTACGAAGCTCGTCCTGGTGTCATTTTGAAGCTATTTTCGCCTAGTTATCGGCAGAATACAGTTCATTTAATGCAGATACTTTATTAATCATTCAGGAGTGCCTAAATATGCTCTAAATAGTGCAAATAAGCCCGCAGCGTAAGGGTTAATACATGTTGGACATCGGCTGAGCCTTTTGAGAGAAACTCTCAGGCACCTTGCATTTAACCCAAATTTATTTACATTTTACTACAAACTTTTATATGTTTTTTTGTTTTTTGTTTTTTTTGCTAATACAAATTATAGTGTTATTATATGTAACATTTACCTTCATAAAATAGTGTATGAAACCATCCCTACACACAAACACCCACTACGTAAACATACTCAACACAAGACCTACACAGTTAATTGATGTTGCAAGCATTTAAATTCTGGAGGAAATTTACATTATATTCAATTGCATTTAATATTTGCTCAACAAATATGATTTGAGGGATATCTTAAAACTAGACAGGGAGGAATTATCTTTAATATGTCAAGGCAGTTCATTCCAGACCTTTACACCATGATAATTAATAGATTTTTGAGATTGAGTTGATGTCATTTTTGGAATGTCTAAATCTCTTGTATTTCTTAAGTTATACCTTTCGTTTGAGCGGAAGTTAAACAGTTCCATATTATTATAATTGTTATAATAATAAGATAGTTGGATGAGGTATGGGAGGGAGAAGAAGAGAAGTACTGGAGGAGGAGGTGGGGATCAGGTCAGAAGTGTGTGAAGCCATGAAAAGAGTGAAGTTGGGGAAAGCACCAGGAATAGATGGGAGTGTGTGGGGAAATGCTGAGGTATGGTGGTGAGATAGTGATCAAATGGGTATGTAAAATGTGCAAACTAGCATGATGACTTGAAGACATGCATAATAGTCCTCTTATATAAGGGTAAAGAGGAAAGAGGAGTGTGTGGTAACCACCGAGGAATATGTCTTCTAAGCGTAGTAGGGTAGTGATTAAGAGAGTGAGAGCGAGAACGGAGAAATGGATAGGTGACGAGCAGGGCGGTTTTAGGAAGGGAAGAGCATGTGTAGATCAGATTTTTACCCTGAAATGTGTTGTGGAGAAATATCTGAAGAAGCAACAAAAGCTGTATGTTGCCTTTATGGACTTGGAGAAGGCCTATGACAGAGTGAAGAAATAAGATATGTGGAAAGTAATTAGAATATACGGAGTAGATGGCAATTTGCTGAAAGTAGTGAAGAGCATGTATGAGGGTGCAAAGGCGGCAGTACATAGGGAGAATGAGCAGAGCTAGTTTTTTTATATGAATGTTGGGTTGAAACGGGGGTGCGTGATGTCCCTGTAGTTGTTAACTGTATATATGGATGGAGTCATGAAAGAAATACAAAGAAGAGCAGTGGATGTGGGTGTATCGCTGATAAGGGAGGGAAACGAGTGGAAGCTACCTGTATTGCTGTTTGCTGATGATACAGTTCTGATGAACGATAATGAATGGGAGTTGCAGGGTCTGGACTCTTGTAAATATGTTTGGAACTGTGAAAAACGGAATCTGAAGGTAAAATGCAGGGAAGAGCAAGGTTATGATCTTCGAAAGGGGTGAAGCCACAGAGTGTGAGGTGAAGTTGAATGGTCAGGCTGTGGAGATTGTCAGCTCATTTAAGTATCTGGGCAGTATGCTGAGTAAAGATGGGAGTATGGATGAAGAAATGCAGGAGAAGGTGCAACAGGGGAAGAGGGTTGTAGGAACGCTGAAAACAGTAACAAGAAATAGGGTGGTCAGTATGGAAGTGAAGAAGTCCTTGCATGACAGTGTGGTAACCTCGACACTGACTTACGGAAGCGAAGCATGGACGTTGGTGGAGAAACTCAGACCAAGAGTGAGAGGGGTGGAAATGAGTTACTTGAGACGTGCGTGCGGATTTACGTGGAGGGATAGACAGACGAATGAGGAAGTAAGAGGGAGGTGTGGTGTGGAGGTAGATGTGCTGGAAAGTGTGAAAAGGAACACCTTGAGAAGGTTCGGCCATATGGAACGTATGGGAAGCGAGAGAAGGACTAAGAGGGTGTACGAGAATGAGGTGGAAGGACAGAGAGGGAGAGGTAAACAGAAAGAGAGGTGGAAGGATGGAGTGAAGAAGTATATGGATGAAGGCGGTGCTGGTTGGGAGGAAGGGCGTCGACTGACTGGGAACAGAGGTGCATGGGGTTCGTGGCGACACCTTCGGGGATCACGGCGTCAGGCAATAGATAGATCGATAGATCTGAGGGAGGAAAATTTCAAGAATCAATGCTCATAAGAACTAATCTGTGAGGGCAGGACAATGCATATCTAACATAAGAGGACAAAAATATACCCACACCCAAGTATCATCTAAAGTCCCCTTAAATCACATCTTCCTCTGACAAAGCTGAACTTTTTGCTCAAAATTTTGCTAGAAACTCCACTTTGGATGATTCCGGTGCTATTCCTCCCTCTCCACGCCCCTCTCTCCTACTTATGCCTAATATCTTAATCTCTTCTAAAGTTATACTTTCTACCCTCTCTGGGCTTAATACTAAGAAGGCGTACGGTCCGGACGGCGTTCCTTCTGTTGTACTAAAATACTGTGCTTCCGTGCTGACTCCCTGCCTAGGCAAACTCTTTCGTCTCTGTCTCTCCTCTATAACGTCTTCCATTCTTGCTGGAAGTTTGCTCTCATTCAACCTGTCCCAAAAAAGGGTGACCGCTCTCAACCCTCCAACAATCGTCCAATTGCTCTCATCTCTTGTATCTCTAAAGTTTTGAAATTATTCACGCCATGCGCCTCTGAGTTAACATGACCGCACGGACCTATAGTCCAGCTTGGACTTGTTAGACAACTCGTACCAAAGATATATCGAGCTCAATTACCACACTTTTTTCTAATTACAAATCAATATTAAATCTTTCTAGGCC
Source organism: Paralithodes platypus (assembly GCA_032716605.1). NCBI lineage: Eukaryota > Metazoa > Arthropoda > Malacostraca > Decapoda > Lithodidae > Paralithodes > Paralithodes platypus. The sequence continues at coordinate 74,081,083 of CM064492.1, read as the reverse complement.
TATAGGCAATATGCAATAATATACCAAGTGTATAAGCTTTTAGTATATTTATGTTGATGGTGTGTGGTGGTTATGTCTATTGATCTGCACCTCTTTGCCTTTTTTTGAATCATCAAACCTGTTCCTATCACTGGTGCCAGGCAGTTTATAGACAGGTTGGAGTCCTCGTACTAGACATATACTTACCATCAGAATGGACTAGTTTATAAATTAATAAAGAATACTTGTTCCGTCGGGTAAGAGTTGGCGAGCACTGTGGTTGGCGAGGTATGAGTTGTCCAGCATTCATTATTTCCTACTCTAACTCATGCAGCGACATGCTCTGCCCTCTTCGTAAAACTATTGACTGCTCTTAACAAATTTCCTCCAATTTCATAAATCCTTATATAACACCTTAGATACATTCACAAATTTCAAGGCTACATACTTTTGCATTGTACATTAGGCAAGATCAGCTGAGGTTGTGTGAACCTTACAAATGGGTGGCACGGTCTAATCTAAGAGAGTGGAATCATCTAAGGATGGCTCTTCCTGCCCAAAAATATCCGGCGGAATGGTCCTAGCTGAGCGGGTGAAATAGTCTTATCGGAAAGGTGTAAGGGCGGGAAAGCCCTGCTCCCTTCTGTCCCAGCCTGTTTGACGTTGGCAACTCCCGAATCTCACAACAACAATGGCGAGGATAGAGGAGACTTGCTTGTGAACCTCCTCATAATGACGACAATTTCACGATGTTCTGGCCTTTACCATTGAACTATACTAACATGGAATGGCTGGTCTCTTATGTTGATATTCAGTGTGAGCGTCCTGGATTCGAATCCACGGACTGCCACATGTGTTTGTAATATTTCATTAATCGATTTTAGGAGTAGAGTTGGTTGTTGGATAGAACATAATATTTGAGGCCCAAGTTTTTTGGGGTTACCAGCGGACATTTTAGATCATCCATCGGCGTTTGAACCCATGCACACAAACACTGTACACTGGCATAAAAATGGTTACAGTGGTATAATTAATCAATATGCGTGATATTACAATAATGACGATAATGAGTGAATGAAGGCATGAACCTATACATACAGATTATATTACCATATGCTTTCTATAATGTTCCTACATTGATTTTGAAACCATTGAACATATAAGTCATTACTTTAATACAGTACTTTAACCCTTCCTGCCCGGGTGTCATTTTAAAATGACACCCCTTGCGAAGGGCAGGAGCCCGGGTGTCCTTTTAAAATCTGTAAGCTTGAAAGCCTATTAACCCCTTAAAGGCGAGCTGTGTGTAATAGATACCTTACCGCCAGGCGACAATATTAGGCCTCATTCCCACCTAAAATCGTAATTTTACGATAAATATAGTTATTCTTAGGGTAAGGTGGGGTAAACCGAACATGGGGGTGTAACAAACAGTGTCCATAATTTCTGCCCTATCAATGATGAAACAGTTCCCCCAACAAATCAAAAGAAGAAAATGGGTAGCTTGGAGATGGCGGCAGAGCAACGTTTATATCTTGACGGACGCAGTTATCAGGTACGTATTTCAATTTTTTCGATGCTCATTATATTTTCTGTTTCTATTATAGTGTTTCTTGACTGTGAAAACGTGCTGATTCTAGTGGTGTGATTTTACACACCTCTCCTCTCCGCTGCGCAGCCCCTATAGTATACAGGCATCCCTGTGCGGAGGTATGACGATTTGGGCGCCCCTTGCAAATATCGATGAAAAGTACATCAACGTGTAGGGAATGTTCGCGTGCATCAAGCCATATATATTTGACCCCACAAAAAATGTCTTGGGGGGGGGGGGGGGGCGGCGGTCCGTAGTTGAAAAAAGTGGAGTGAATGGCATCGCGGGGCCAGATTGTCATCGCGCGGCCAGATTGTCATCGCGCAGCAAGATTTCCCGAGTGAATATTCACGCGCCCAGGGGGTAGGAGGAGAGGGAGGGGAGGGTGGGTTAGGGCGTAATTCCGCGTATTTATCCTATTTTGAGCACTGTTATGCTATGTAGAGTATGTGTACGTATGTAGGCCACCCATATACCAAGGAATATGCCGCATATAGACCAAATAATAGACCAAAGTGGGTGATTGTATGCGTGTATGCCCCGACAGAGGATATACTTGAAAGAAAGAAAGAGGAGTTCTGGATGAATGTGGAGGCGTGCCTGGAGAAGTTTGACAAGAACGAAAGAATATTTCTGATTGGGGATATGAATGGTAAGGTGGGTGATAGGAAAGTTGAGGGAGTGGTGGGAGGGTGGGGGGTACCATCAGAGGTGAATGGGAATGGTAGTGCACTTGTGGACGTATGTGTGGGGAGGAGGCTGTGGATAGCCAACACCTTCTTCCGACACAGAATGATCCACAGGTACACGTGGAAACGGATGTTGACGATGAAGGATAAGACAGTGGTGGAACGAAAGTCATTGATTGATTATGTATGTGTGGATGAACGAATGAAGAAATCTGTGATGGATGCTAGGGTGTATAGGGGTATTGGAGGGGGTCTGTCTGATCATTATGTAGTGGTAGCTAAGGTTAGGATACAAAAGAAGTGGGTGAGGAGAGCGGGAGGGAGGCGAGAGGAGGGTGGAATGGTGAGGAAGGTGGAGAGGTTGCAGGAGGAGGAAATCAGGGAGGAGTACAGGAGAGCAGTGGAAAGACGACTAGGTGGGTTCGACCTGGAAGTTATGGAGGAAGTGGAGGAGATGAGCAAGGTGTTTAAGGATGAGATCTGTGCAGCATGTGAGGAGGTGTGTGGAGTGAGGAGAAGAGGGAGGGGAGTGAAAGGTACAGCATGGTGGACAGAAGAGGTACGAATAGCTGTGGAAGAAAAGAAGAAAGCATATAGAGAGTGGTTGGGTAGCAGAGGGAATGAAGATTCCGAGAGACAGAAACGAGCGAGGTACGTGGAGAGTAAGAGGGTGGTGAAGAGAGTAGTGAAGGAAAGTAAGAGAAGAGTAGATACATACATACATACATTGGTTTAACGTCATTTTTCCATTACATGCATTGTAACGGCTCAGACGGGGTTGCCTTTCAGTAGTTGGAGTGTACTGTAGTACAATAAAGTCCTGCCACAGCACTGCCCCAACAAGTCATCACTGTGGCTGATGTTGGTATAGTGCTAACCATGCCTCAGCAAGACTCAACAGAGTCCCACTGCAGCACTTGCACCTGCAGTATCTGCAACCACACCAGCCTTAACAGTGTTACAAATAGACAGCACCATAACAAGACTCTACTGTATATTAGGCAATTGGACTATAGAACAATAAAGTCCTGCCCCAACACTGCTCCAACATGCAAACACTGTTGCCGACACAGGTGTGGTGCCAAACGGCGCCCAGGTAAGATTCAGTCTCCTGTGGCACCTATCCGCACCCCACCAGCCTCGGCAGTGCCATACCAAGACAGTGCTAAGATAAAGACATTATTGTCTAGTAATGGCTGTTGGTCCATAAGTCTATCGCCATCCCCCCTATTAGTCGCCTTGTACGACACGCAGTAGGATGCGTGAGGCATATTCTTTTTTCCTCCACCATTAGATGAAGGCCCCCTTACCCCCTGGGGGTGAGGAATTTGGAAGGAATCTGAGTGTAAAATGGAGGGAGAGTAAGAAACTGTTCTGGAAAGAAGTCAAGAAAGTTAGGGAAGGTAGCAAGGGAAACAGTAAGGGTGTGAAAGATAAGAATGGGAGAATGCTAGCCGAGAAGCAAGAGAGAGTCGAAAGATGGAGGGAGTACTTCAGTGAGTTGCTAAATGAAAGGAATGAAGAGCCAGCAAACATAGCTGGATATGGTATGGGAGGGAGAAGAAGAGAAGTAGTGGAGGAGGAGGTGGGGATCAGGAGGTCAGAAGTGTGGGAAGCCATGAAAAGAGTGAAGTTGGGGAAAGCACCAGGAACAGATGGAGTGTGTGGGGAAATGTTGAGGTATGGTGGTGAGATAGTGATAGAATGGGTATGGAAAATGTGCAAACTAGCATGGAGAAGGGGAGTGCACCCGATGACTGGAAGACTGGCATAATAGTCCCCCTATATAAGGGCAAAGGGGAAAGAGGAGTGTGTGGTAACCACCGAGGAATATGTCTTCTAAGCGTAGTAGGGAAGGTATACAGTAGGGTAGTGATTGAGAGAGTGAGAGTGAGAACGGAGAAATGGATAGGCGACGAGCAGGGAGGTTTTAGGAAGGGAAGAGGATGTGTAGATCAGATTTTTACCCTGAATTGTGTTGTGGAGAAGTATCTGGAGAAGAAACAAAAGGTGTATGTTGCCTTTATGGACTTGGAGAAGGCCTATGACAGAGTGGATAGAGAAGGTTTGTGGAAAGTACTTAGAATATACGGAGTAGAGGGCAAGTTGCTGAAAGCAGTGAAGAGCATGTATGAGGGTGCAAAGGCGGCAGTACGTGTGGAGAGTGAGCAGAGTGAGTTCTTTGACCTGAATGTTGGTTTGAAACAGGGGTGTGTGATGTCCCCGTGGTTGTTTACTGTATATATGGATGGAGTTATGAAAGAAATACTATCAAGAGCAGTGGATGTTGGTGTATCGCTGAAAAGGGAGGGAATTGAGTGGAAGCTACCTATACTGCTGTTTGCGGATGATACAGTTCTGATGAGTGATAATGAATGGGAGTTGCAGGGTCTGGTAAATGAGTTTGGAACAGTGTGCGAAAAACGGAATTTGAAGGTAAATACGGGGAAGAGCAAGGTTATGGTCTTCGAAAGGGGTGAAGTCACAGAGTGTGAGGTGAAGCTGAACGGTCAGGCTATGGAGATCGTCAACTCTTTTAAGTATCTGGGCAGTGTGTTGAGTAAAGATGGGACTATGGATGAAGAGGTGCGGGAGAGGGTACAACAGGGGAAGAGGGTTGTAGGAACGCTAAAAGCAGTAACAAGAAATAGGGTGGTCAGTATGGAAGTGAAGAAGTCCTTGCATGACAGTGTGGTAATCCCGACACTGACTTACGGAAGCGAAGCATGGACGTTGGTTGAGAGACTCAGACCAAGAGTGAGAGCAGTGGAAATGAATTACTTAAGGAGTGCGTGCGGAGTTACATGGAGGGATAGACAGACTAATGAGGAAGTAAGAAGGAGGTGTGGTGTGGAGGTAGATGTGCTGGAAAGTGTGAAAAGGAACAACTTGAGATGGTTCGGCCATATGGAATGTATGGAAAGCGAGAGAATGACTAAGAGGGTGTATGAGAGCGAGGTGGAGGGACAGAGGGGGAGAGGTAGACCGAATATGAGGTGGAAGGATGGAGTGAGGAAGTACATGAACGAAGGTGGTGCTGGTTGGGGGGAGGGGCGTCGACTGACTGGGGACAGAGGTGCATGGGGGCGGTTCGTTCGTGGCCACCCCTTCGGGGATCACGGCGTCAGGCAATAGATAGATAGATAGATAGACCAAATATGCGACATATAAGCAAATTTTGAATGAGTTTAGAGGCGGGAACACAGGTAGAGAGTTTAGGCGGGAAGGTATGAAGAGTACAGGGTATGCTGGCAGAAATATCACGTATATATATCGTATTTTCAGCACTCTCATGCTATATAAAGTACGTGTACGTATGTATGCCACCCATATACCAAGGAATATGCCGCATATAGACCAAATATGCGACATATAAACGAATTATGAGAGTTTACAGGCGGGAACGGAGATTATGGGAGAGGTGTGGTTGGTGGGTGGGTGGGTGGACCGTGGGATGGAGGGAGGGAGGGAAGTTGTGTCTGCGAGTCGCTGGCAAGCCAAGGTCAGCCAGCTGTATGTGCAATTATTGTTGTCCCTGTTGCCGTTGTCGCCTTTCCCTTCGTCCCTTTCTTCCCATTGGCAGGGCCCTGTGGGGATCGGTTTTTACACCATACCCGAAAGAGGATATTAATGGAGCTCCGATCTTACTCTCAACCATCTGAACAATTTTACCAACACACCTAAACTTCGTTAAATACGGAAATAGCCTCACGAAAATATCATGCCCTGGTGGGGGCACGAACTCTCGACCCTTGGGTGTGAGGCAGACACCTTACCAGTTAGACCAATAGAGATATCCCACTTGGCCTGTTCGGCTCAGGGTATTTCCGCATCCGAGGTCTGTTTAGGCTAGCCTACTTTCACAGACTTTACACTACTTCACCTTCCGGGAAGCGAAAGCTCCGAACAGAGAGGAACAAGCTTGAGCCGAATCGACCGAGAGTCCGTCAGAGAGATGAACGGGAATGGTGAGTCAACTTCACTGAGCGATGCATACACGCACCTACAAACTGCCCAGTTGGCAACTCGCTTGGGCGGCTGGCAACTTCCACAACCCAACCCAAGCGCGTCTCACATACACTCCCTGGTCTCTTCTCTCCCCTTCCTTGTCCTGTGGGGATCGGTTTTTACACCATACCCGAAAGAGGATTAATGGAGCTCCGATCTTACTCTCAACCATCTGAACAATTTTACCAACACACCTAAACTTCGTTAAATGCAGAAATAGCCTCACGAAAATATCATGCCCTGGTGGGGGCACGAACTCTCGACCCTTGGGTGTATTTACCTATTTGTAGTTTACAGGAATTGAGCAGCGCTCGTGTTGTCCTGTCTTAGTTACTTTATAATCAATCCATTTTACTTAGACAAGTATCGTAATGGATATTCCCAGTTCCCAGTATTTTGGACTAACATATCATAGCTTATGTTGTCCTATTTCCATATTTACTTTTATCCAACCTAGATTTGAACATGTTAATGATCCTCGCTCTCACCACCTCCTCCTCCAAGTTGTTGTGTGAGGCAGACACCTTACCAGTTAGACCAATAGAGATATCCCACTTGGCCTGTTCGGCTCAGGGTATTTCCGCATCCGAGGTCTGTTTAGCCTAGCCTACTTTCACTGACTTTACATCAGGGCGAGAGTGTGAGGGTGTTGTAGGCTCCAATGCGTGTGTACCGCTTGCCTGTGTGCGGACCGAGCGTGTGGGGTGCCAAGTCGTACTACACCCGCACCAATTTGAAGCCGCCTGGCTGTTAACCCGCAGTTTTGGTACGCGTTAAAAAACCGGGATTATATAAGGGGTTCCGCAGCGCAGCGGTAAAACTCTTATTAGTGTTTCAGTACTTGCCGAGTTAATAGTGAAATGTACATGGCTACAATGATATCTGGTGAGAAAGGCTGCCATTCAGACATTTCCTTCAGTATCATGAATGTTTAAACATGATGATGATGATGATGTTGAGGGATAGCCTTAAGTATCGGCCCCTCGTTGGTCTTCTTACACCTTCCCCAGTTTTCTTTCTTCACTGTAGATGTATTATTTCTTCATCTTCTTACTGGGGTCATTATTTTCTATAAATTTACATGTTTTCCAAAATATATTGTCACTTTTTGTTTTTTCTTTTTCTCTTTTCCTAGTCTTAAAACTTTTCTTGTTAACACTTTTCTTACTTTCTTTTACATTTTTTATAAATTTTTAAGACACTTTAGCTCTCTTAATTTTCTGTTCTTTCGTCAAGTTCTTTTATCCTCTTTTCTCTCCTTTTCCAACATCTATGCAAGTATTGTTTTATCTCTTCGTTTCCTTCTTTCTTGAATAGTAACTCTCCTATAAGTTTGTCAGTGTCTTGGATATATGGCCTGTGTAATCTTGTTATTTTTGTCTTAATTTCATTATATTCTTCACATTCCAGGATAAAATGTTCTAAGTTTTCTGTATCTTTTTCACACAGTCTGCATTTTGTATCCTTAAATCTTTTTCGGTCTTCTAGGTTTAGGGTGTTTGATCTGCATTTAAAAAATGTGACTGAGGCTGCTGTGTTGTCATATACTTCATCTTCTCCCCCAATTTATTTTGTTATTTTCTTGTAAATGTTTAGACTGGTTTTTGATTCCATGTCTTTTTGCCACATTTGTGTATCCCATTCATAGATCTTCTTACACAGTTCTGTCTTTGTCATCCTGCTCAGTTGTGTTCTATTTATGTTAAGCTCCTTTAGAAACCTATTGCATTCTTTTACCCATTTATTTTTATTCTCCTCTAATCCTTCTTCAATTATTTCATATAGCATTCTATTTCCATCACCGTTCATTCATGCCACGACGGGGGTATACCGAACATCCCCAATTTAAATACCCACCCATCAAAATACTTACCTGATGATTCCATCCGTCGCCATCTTGAATCTACCCATTTTCTTCTTTAGATTTGTTGGAGAAACTATTTTATTATTAATAGGGCAGAAATTATGGATGCTGTTTGTTATACTCCCATGTTCGTTTCACCCCCATGTTTGTTTTACCCCTTCCTTACCCTATAGCCATATTTGTAGGGCAGGAGGTTAATAAAGTTGTTAGTAATTTTTCTTTAAATATTTTATTTGAGACAAACAGTTTTTACATTCTCACTATACATTTTATTAGTGAAAATGGTGGTGTTCGGATTACCCCCATGCCCTGTTCGAACCACCCCCTATATTAGGGGGTGGTTCGAACAAGGGGTACCTTTTTGAAAAACTTAAATAAGTGGACCTTAACTCCTTCTTACATTATTAATAAAAATCACCATGATAGGTCTTGACCTATAGTTACTTGTACTACCACTATTTTTCAATAAAGTTTGTTACCTGATTTTTGGTGATTATTTTTCCACTAGTAGTTTGGATCACCCCCACCTCACCCTATTCATATGCGCCTTTTTACGTTTAATATGAAGATAGTAACATGTAACAACAATAAAATAAGTGGGAATAGTGTTTGGATGGTCAAAATCATGAATTATTCCCGACCGGTCCATTCATGGAATGTGGAGCAGAGCGAGGCAAACCCCCCTCGCGAGGCCTGAAGCTTGACTGACTGCACTGACTGACTGACCCACACTCTCCCTTACGCAACACCCTCGCTAGTCACATGACCACACCATAGAACTGGCTTGGAGATGTTGACACGAAAATATACCAATGAATAAGGGAATAAGAGAGAAAATAGGTGATAATTAAGGGGGGGGGGGAGAAGGGGACTTTGACATATGTGGAGGAGTGATAGGAGGTATGAAGGGGAATTATCTCATTTAACCCGGGAACTGCAGGGAGACTCTTAAGAGTTCCCCCGGCGGACTGCGGGAAGACTTAAAAAATCCATTTAAAACACCCGATTTCTTTTTTTTTTTCTTTTTTTTTTGTCCTTGGGCCATGCCAAATATCACTCCTCCACTTCCCCTCCTTCAGTTATCACCTATTTTCCCTGTTATTCCCTTATTCTGTGGTTTATTTTCGTGCTAACATTAGAGAGTTGGTAGCAGGGCGTTGTCATCACTGTTACCAAGCGTGGGAAAGAGCAAGAGAGAGACTATTGCGGAACAGTGTCTCTCCAGACAAGGGGAGGGGTGGAGGGCAGGGAGGTTGCCTCAGCCATACATTATGTAACTCCCGGCCTGTATCGCCGATTTTGACCATCCAAACACTGTTTCCACTTGTTTTATTGTTGTAACAGGTTAATACCTTTATAATCAACCTATAATAGGCACATATGGATAAGTATTAATGCTATTTATGGTAAAATAACGATGTTAGTGATGGGAACAGCTCAAATACGTCAGCACAGGAGTGTGGTGTCTCATACCCCCCATACGCACTTCTTAGGTTAAACACCATTTCACTTGTTTTAAGTGATACTGGGGCCTTTTACAAATTTATTTTTAGGCCTTACCTCTTAAAGAGTGTTCTCGCCTTTGCCCACCAAAACCTCTTAAGAGTGTTCTTGCCGTTCCTTGGTTAAGCGTGGTTTTCAAGCCGTGCGACGAAACGTTTGTAAACAAAGCTGGTCAGAGCGACGCGCAGCTTCAAAAAAAATTAGTCGGATCATTGTTGTTGTCTGCTAGAACTAAATTAGTGTCTGTAAATGTCCGATATTGCTAAAACTGCATCAAAACTCTCTCCACGGAAATCGTCATCACAACTGAACCAGTTAACCTAGAGAGCTCTACTCAATGCCAGTCTACAGATACAAGTAAGGGCTACATTTCGAGATGTGTGAATACTCTAGCAGTTAAAAATAACAAAAATAGGCCTAGGCCAATTACGACGTTTTTTGGCCAGATCACCCGGATCGTAGTGCTGTCATTTAGAAGGCGAGCCCAGGGAGGAAGGGTTAAACATAAAATAATAGAAAGGAGCTTCAATCTTTAATTTTCTTTTATGAGGGTGGATGATCCAAGATGGCTGCCCGGTGGTCCCAAGCTGGCAAGCTAAGCCATGATAGCCTTTCCAGGTTTTTAGTTCAGTGGGCCTTTACAGTAGCCTTAGTGATAATTATCGCGAATAGACTCGCAGCGTTATTATACATAATTTATTAGGGAAAGTGAAGCTCTATGGAATCCTTATAATATACTCACATAGATTCCATTGTGGTAGAATAGTTTTGATAAGTTTTGTAACTCGATTTTGTCGATATAAATAGTCCCGCACGTAAACAAACTCAGTCCCGCAATCTTGAGAGCTCTGCTACGGACGTGTTCGAAATGGAGTACACTCGCTACGGTAAAGTGTTATGTTCTACAGAGATTTTACTGTATGTCTAATATATGAACCCACAGTAGCTGGCATGCATGAGATGCGGTCTAGGAACGGTGTTACCGCATCTTCAGCTTGTCACAGCCATGCGACAGAGCCAACTAAGCCTTCGGACAGCCTTCCCCCTGCCATCCAGACCCACGACAACCCTGCCCCTGCCCGTATCGCCAAGATAACGGTGGAACGAGTGGGACACGTCCGTCCCGAGTGGACCACACCAGTCACCCACGGCAAGTCATTTTCTTTAACCACCAGAGCCAAAGAAAATTACCATCGCAGGGGTAACCATTACAAACCCCCATCAGCCAGCCCAGTAACTCCTCAACCTAGCTACACAACCACAGGTGGTACCAGGTTGTTACCTAAATTACCTTTCATATCCGCTATCAAAGAACCTAAAGCTCTTTCAGAACCAAAACCTCTCTTCCCCAGATTGCCTTTCATATCCCCTATCAAGGAACCTAAAGCTCTTGCATCCATTCAATCTAAACCATTCCCGGGTTACTGGTCTCCCATAGCCCATTAGAGGGGGCGCGCCTATATAAGACCCACAGCATATGACATCCACACATATTTACACGTAACCTTGTTCCCTTGTATAACTTCTAGCTTCATTCACTTAACATTCTGTTAGGTTCATAGCTCGAATAGATCTCACTCTATATCAGCTCCCGACGATTGTTGTATCAGCCTTCCGCATCTTGCTAGTTGCCCACACAAGTAGTTTTAGAATAAATAATCTTGCCAGGTGAGATCTAGCACACCTGTAGAATTCAGTTCATTTGTGAGCCTTTCAGAGCCCACCTTATTGTTGATGACCACTTGGTCATTGTTGCTTTAGAGTCAGTTAACGTCACTATTGCCGGGGACATCATAGTATGATCCAGACGACATCTGCCATTACTGCACTCTTGTTACCTTGCTGAGATCTTGCTTGAGATCTAGTTAAGTGGGAGGTAAGCCTCCACTATTTTGGATACTCTATAATTGTATCCGAGGAGTTATTGTTAAATTGAGTCCGGACCCATTGTTCGACTCTTGCCTTATAATTGCTAATCAACAGGTGGCGTTGTGTGTGTGTAAGTGTGAGAGTCCGAATGTAGGGGGTGAGACAGTGAAGCACGGGAACGAGGTGGCTGCAGAGTTTGGGTCGTTTCGTGCCATGAGTGAGCACCGTGCCTCATGTAAAGGCAAGATGGCAGGTGCTCGTTGTACTCTACGTGCTTCACATGTCTCACTCCCTAGACTGGAACATGACCTCACGGGCTTCACTGTTCATTGTAAAGCGGTGAATGTTAAGGCTCTCAGCCTATGCCCGAGAGGAAGTAAGTTGGAATATAGAAAAAAAAAAAAAAAAAAAAAAAAATCATATTATTTGTATGCTCTATTTACCATTGTTGCCATTTTGATGATCTCAGTGTTCCAGAATTAAATATATTGCTCCTCCATGAACCAGGTGTAAAGTGAATAAAACCCATGTTAACTTGTCGCCTGTGTACTTATTCTCCTGCCGTGTTGTCTCTTTATTAAAGTTAAAGGTATACTTCTCCAGTTAGAGAGTTAATCATTGCACTCAGAATATCTCGCGTTCCAATTTGGACCGGGCATAACAATGCAACTTGCAAGGGCTAGTGTTGTATCCCACGTGCTGGGTCTAGGGCACTCTAGGGTTAGGTTAGGTTAGGTTGTTTGGTTAGGTTAATATACTAGGTCTCGGAAACAAGATTCGTAGTTGCGGTAGTATTTACATCAAAACTATAGTTAACTATCAAAACTATTCTCCCACAGTGGAATCTATGTGAGTATATTATAAGGATTCCATAGAGCTTCACTTTCCCTAATAAATTATATATAATAACGCTGCGAGTCTTTTCAAAAAAATTACCGCCTTGGTTATGCCTATAAGACTGCACCAACAAGACTTCCCCCAAATGTATAAATTGTATGAGCTCCACATCAGTTACGGAGCCGCCAAATCATTTCGCCTCAAGTAGAAATTGTCCTCTAATGACAGCTCAGAGAAATAAAGTTATTGAGAACACCAATTTTGTAGGTTCAAAAAACTGAAAAATGCACATGGGAGCCGGTTGAAACTGGGTCTGTTGAATGTTCGTTCCTTGCGTAACAAAATGGATCATATTTGCGAGATCTTGGATGAACGTAACCTTGATGTATTATGTCTCACTGAGACCTGGTTGTTCGAGTCAGATCTGAATATTATCCAGGCGGCATTGCCTAAAACCCATTCCATAATAAATGTTCCTAGGCCTAGGGGAGATCATCCGGGTGGTGGAGTGGCAGTTGTCTACTCCACATCTCTGGTGAATATCTTGCAAATAAGCCATAACCCAGCCCCTCTTTACTATGAACTGTTGGAAGTGGAAATAAAACTCCATCAACAAATTCTAAGAATGGCAGTTGTCTATAGGCCTGGCCATCGTGGCACAGATAGGGGTTTTATGGAAGAGTTTGGGCAGTTTCTCGAGGAATTTTCTGCTAAAACCGGAAGACTTTTGATATGTGGAGATTTTAATTACTGGGTTGACAGCCCTCATCTGAAGCCATTCTCTCCTGAGTTCCTTGAGTTGACTGATCAGAACAATTTTGTAAACCATGTGTCCCACCCAACTCATATCTTAGGACACACCCTTGACTTGGTTTTCTCTCCTGTGGGTTGTGGTGGTGTTCTGGATGTTGATGTTGAGAATGCTGACCCTAATACCTCTGATCATGCTTTGATTACTTTCAGCTTTGATTTCCCTAAGCCACTCACACATGAAAAAGTAATCAGATTTAGAAATTATAAAAATGCAGACCAAAATTTGGCTAGCAGTGAAGTAAAACAGTACTTGGGAAGTATTGATACTTCCAACCTTACTTCAGATGAGCTGGTGGAGGTACATGGAAATGCACTTAAATTAGTGTTCGATCATCACTGTCCAGAAGTAGAGAAGAAAATCATAGTACGAGATGATTCACCCTGGTATAGCACTCGAGTTAAATTTCTTAGAAGAGCGCGTAGAAGAGCTGAACGTGAATGGCGGAAAAATAAAACAGACTCTACATGGTTGCAATATCTGTCAGCCAGAAGAGCTGTGGTCCACACAATCAAAGATGAAAAGAAAGTGTATTATCAGGGAAAAGTTGACTCGTGTGGTAATGACCAGAGGAGGTTGGCTTCAATTGTAAACAGTTTACTTGGAAAAACAAGAGTCAGCTTAAGACCTTCTGTACCCGATGCCGAGTTGGCTGCCAACTTTGTGGCATTTTTTGCTGGCAAGATAACTCGCATAAGACAGGAACTGGATGATGCTTCTGTTGGTGAAGAACTTTCAGTTGTACTCCAACCCCGACACATTCCTAATAATGTCCTCTCATCCTTTCACTCAGTAGGGGTGGACATGATCTCGTCCTACATAAGAAACCTCAATAAAACATTTTGCCCGTTGGATCCCATAAATGTTTCCAAGCTACCAAGAGTCTATGATCACACAGTTGAGTTTATTTCCAAAATAATTAATAAGTGCTTCTCTGAAGGTAGCTTCCCACATTCTGAAAAGCATGCACTACTCCGACCTACTCTAAAGAAACCTGGACTTGATGTTGAGAACATGTTGAACTATCGTCCTGTCTCCAACCTGTCCTTCATATCAAAGATATTAGAGCGTGCAATACTTGATCAATTACAACCACTACTTCAGCAGAATGAAACTATCCCAATTTTTCAGTCTGCTTACCGACAGCATCATTCAACTGAAACAGCATTGATTAGAGTACATAATGATCTAGTTGAGAACATTTGCAATGGTGTGGCCTCACTATTGGTCTTGCTTGATCTCTCTGCGGCCTTTGACACAGTGGATCACGAGTTGTTATTGAGTGATCTTTATGATTGTGGTGTGCGTGACTCCGCTCTCTTGCTTCTTGGGTCGTACTTGTCAGGTAGATCCCAGAGTGTGATGGTAAATCAAGTGGTCTCGGACTCGACACCCCTGCAGTATGGTGTTCCGCAGGGATCAGTTTTAGGTCCTATCCTATTTATAATTTATATTAGCAGTTTGTCTCTTCTGCTTCGTGCACATAATGTCACCTTTCACTTTTATGCAGATGACACCCAGATTTATGTGAGAATCACAAATATAGTTGATATACGGAGTAAGATGGAATTGTTGATGTCTGATATCAAGAAGTGGATGAGAGCGAGAAAACTTAAACTAAATGATGGTAAAACTGATATTCTCATCATCCGAGGAAATAGAAGAGCTGATGATATAGTGGGTGCCCTCTCCATCAATGTGGGTGGATCTCAGCTGCGACCGGCCAACTCTGTTCGAAATCTGGGTGTATATGTGAACTCCCGATTAGATTTCAAAGAGCATGTAAACCAGATAGTTAAAAGTTGTTACTTGCACATCAGAAATCTCTATTTGGTGAAGCCGTTTTTTAACCAGACGTTGCCTCCTGACGTTGGTTCACTCATTGGTCTTCTCTCGTGTTGATTATTGCAATGCCCTGTTGGTGGGTCTTCCAAATTATATTTTGAAGAAAGTTCAGTCTGTTCTTAACAGGGCCGCAAGACTAATTTTTGGTGTTCTACCAAGAACTCCTACTACATCTCTTCACATAGAACTGCACTGGCTGCCAGTAAGAGCAAGAATAGAATTTAAGTTGTGTTTGGTGACTTTTAAGGTTCTCAAATTTGGTGAGCCTAGGTACCTTGCGGAGCTTCTCAGGCGCCCACCGGCACACCATGGTGTAGTTGTGCGTCATGACAATGACCCTTTTCGTCTTGATGAACCAAGGGCTTTCCAGCAGTCTTCTTTCTTTGAGAGGTCATTCTCCTACATGGCTCCGAGGTTGTATAACAGGTTGCCGCTGTCCATGAGACAACTGAGTTCTGTTGAATGCTTCAAGAGACAACTTAAGACTTTTCTCTTTGAGAGAAGCTATGATCTTGAGAGAGGTGTCATGACAGATGGCTATAGAGTTTAGGCTATTTTGCCACTGCTAGTGATTGTTAAATGTGTGTTGTATATAAGCCTTCTTTTGATGCATTGATTTTTGTTCTTTTTTCTTTCTCTTTTCGAGCGCTAGTGAATTCTTCGGAAAAATTGGCGCTTATGAGAAATAAGTAACATGCTTATTATTATTATTATTATTATTATTTAACTTTGTCATGTTCACATGTCTATGGATAACGTTGATTTTAAATTAATAGGTACCCTCCCAGTTTCTTTTGCGATCGTTCTGCCATCTCTCGAATTCGGGGATCACTATTATCATAACTGTGACGTTTCACTTTCCCATCCTTTCTTGGTACTGGCTAGTACTCGCTAGTAGACACAGAAGGTTGCGTGACGTGCTCTAAACTTTCTGATAAACAAAATATCCATAAACAGTGACCAAATAGACAAATAATGACAAGAAAATCAAATAGAATAGCAAGCGAACGCGAGAAGTGTGGGGCTTGCGGATATTTCGCTGTAGTTGACAAAGATAAGAGATGTGACGACTGCAAGGACATCGAGAACGGCGGTGGCGCTGCGGAGACCGGGACGCCATCGAGGAGTGACAACAACAACAATGGAGGAATGACCAGACGAGATTCGTGCGGCAAGTGTAACAACAATGTCAAGGGTTCTGATAAGGCTGTGGAATGCGAAAAATGTAAAGTATGGTATCATCTAGGGTGCACAAAATAAGTGACAAGTTGTATGATGAGATTAACAGTGGGAGTGGAGAATGTTCGTGGTTCTGTGACGGATGTAAGAGGGTGGTGAAAGACATGATAGCCGAGATGGATAGGCTAAAGGATGAAAATAATAAAATGAGAACGGAGATGAGTAGGATAAAGGAACATAATGTAATGTTAGGAAGGAGGATGATGGACATGGAGAAAAAGTGGGATGAGAAGGAAGATGTTGTAGAAGCTACTGTAGAGAAGGTCATGAAGAAATAGAAGAAAAACAAGAGGGAGAGCGGCCCGTAGAAATAATTTAGTGGTGTATAACATATCTGAGTCAGAAAAAACAGATGGGAAGGAGAGGGAAACTGATGACAAAAAGAGCTGTGATGTGCTGTTTAAGGAATATTTAGAAGTGAAGGAATATAAAATGATGAAAGTAATTAGGTTAGGCAAGAAATTTGACGGTAGGGTTAGGCCAGTGTTGGTAACATTTGAGAAAGAGGGGATGAAGTGGGCTATGCTCAGTAATGCCAAAAGACTTAGAAATAGGGAAGAACTTGGAGCAAAGAAGATAGGAATATCACCAGATCTAACAAAGGAAGAAAGGTTGAAAAACAAGGAATTAGTGGTAGAACTTAAAGCCAAACGGCAGATGGGAGGAAGGTGGATAATTCGAAGGAACGAGGTGATAAGAGTTACAGAAGATGGCAGACCCAGATTTGAATACAATATCGGTAACCCTAGTCCTAGGCCAAGGCAGGAGGTCCCTAAGAGGAAGGAGGAGGAGGAGGAACCTATGCCAGAACTTGAATCGGAGGATGAGGAAGAGCAAGATAACAAAGACTGAAAAAAGACGAAGGGAAGTGAGTATTTAGTATTTAAATTAATAAATGTACAAGGATTGACTAAAGCAAAATATGAAGAATTAAAGGGTTTAGTTACCTATAATAATAATAATAAACATATTTTTCTTTGTCTAACTGAGACACAATTTAAAATACGAAACATTTTGGTGGATGGATTTGAAGTAATTGAAAGTATGAGGAATATTAATGATAGGAAGGGTGGTGGTTTAATGTTACTCTTTGAAACAACAGATAAAGTAAGTTTAAGCAAGGTAGAGTGTAAAAATAAAGATTTACTTTATGTAAAAGGATCTATACATGGGAAATTTGTACACTTGTTCTTGTTATACATTTCTGTAAATGATAAGGTAAGGAATGATGAAATGAAGAAGGAGATAGAGAGACATTTAGACCAAATGGAAGATGAAATAGTTATAATATTAGGTGACATGAATGCCCATGTAGGGTTCAAAGGTAAACAAAAACTAAATTATAATGGACACATTATACTAGATTTGATGGATAAATTTAAATTAAATATGTTAAATGATGACCAGGAGTGTAATGGGGAGATAACATGGCGAAGAAACGAGCAATCTAGCGTAATAGATTATGTTTTAATTTCAGATAAAATGTATGAAGATTTTAAAAGTATGAAAATAGATGAAAAGCAAGACGTTTATGATCTGTCAGACCACAACCTTATTGAGGTATATTTTGAGTGGAATAATTCAAATAGTAAATCCTTTAAAGGGAAGAAATGGGAAACAAAAGAATACTATAAAATAAACGAGGAGACCATAGTCAAATTTATTAGGGAACTAGAAAATAGAATAACGAGAGAAGAGAGTAACGATATAAGAGTCTTCAATAGAGTAATGAAGGAGACAGATGATGATATACTTAAAACTACCTATAGGAGGAGATTAGGAAGAGACAAAATAAAACAAGAGGCACCATGGATGAATGACAGTATTAGAAAAGGTATAAAAAAGAGGAGATATTATAATAGATTAAGAAGAAATGCTAAAAATAGAGAGGAAGAGGAGAGAAGTAACATACTTTTCTTGGAACAAAAAAGTAAAGTACAGAAAGAGATCAGGGAAGCCATTTATATACATGAGAGGAAAAAGACTAGAGAGATAATAGTGGGAGGAGATGCGAGTAAAAAGATGTGGAAATATATAAATAAACTAAGAAACAAAAGTCAAAACGAAATAAAAGAATTAAAACTTTATAACGATGAAGGAGAAGTATTGTCAGATAAAAGGGCTGTAGAGGAATTAAATATGTTTTGGAGTGGTATATATAAAATGCATGACAATAACATCGAGGAAGTTTGGAATGAGGATATAAATAGGGAATATAGAGAATTAAAAGAGAAAGAAATGGAGGACAGGCAAGAAGGTAAATTATTTAAAATAGGGATGAATGTAAATGATGAACACAATTATAACATACAATCAGTCACAGTTAAAGAGGAGTTACGGGAACACATGGAAATGGCTTTAAGAGTTAATAAAAACATAAACTACATGGAGAAACCAAACATTACAGTGGGAGAATTAAAGGAAAATATAAAGAAATTAAAGAATAGAAAAGCAGCAGGCCTTGATGCAATGAAACCTGAGTTATATAAAGCATTGTCACAAAGTGATAAGTGCTTAGAAAAACTTGCAATGTGCTTTAATAATATTATGGACACAAATGTAATTCCAGAAGAGTGGAAGAAGTCAAAAACTGTTATGTTACCAAAAGTAAATAAACCAAAGGTAAATGAATTGAGGCCAATTGCTCTGACAGACATATCATATAAACTTTTCATGACGACAGCAATTAAAAATAAAATAGAAGAACACATTAGGGAGAATGGAGAGGTAAGGGAGACACAGAGTGGGTTTACAAATAAGGGTAGAATCGAAAATAATATTTTTATATTGAAATACTGTATAGATAAAATATTTAAACAAAAGAGGTCACTCATAGTAATCTCAATAGACTTTAAAAAGGCCTATTACTCAATCAGAAGGGAGAAACTGATAAAAGTATTAAAAGATTACAATATAAATTCAAATGTTATAGACATAGTAAGTAACATATATAAAGAAGATAGTACAATTATAAATAAGGGGCAAGTAAATGAGACGGAGATTAAGGTAACAAGCGGCATCAGACAAGGCTGTACGGGGTCCACAACATTATTTAAATTAATAACTTATGAGATAATTAAACAGTTAGAAAATAAAAGAGGGTTTGTAGATGAGTGTTTCAAAATAAATTCATTGTTTTATGCCGATGACGGGCTACTCTTGGCTCATACAATCCAGGAAGCAGAAAGAGTAATAGATAAATTAATAGAGATAGGGGGAGAGTGTGGCTTAAGTATAAATAAAGACAAAAGTAAAATCCTAATATTTAATATGAAAAACAACCAAACAACATACGAGAAATAGAAGTGGTAAAACAAATTAAATATCTAGGAATACAAATTAATGATAATAAAAAATGTTTTAAAACCCAGAAAATAGAAGCTTTGGATAAAGCAAATAGAATGGCTAACCTTACATACCCGGTAATATCACAAAGTTGTAATAAGATACTTATTGGAAAAACATATTGGAAAAGTATTGTGATACCAGCAGTCCTGTATGGCTCGAATGTTATAGGTTTTTCAAAAACATAAATAAATAAATTACAAAATATAGAGAATAGGGTTTTTAGACACATATTAGGGGCACCCAGATATGCCCAAAAGGTAACCTTAAGGGGTGAAATAGGAGCCTCATCAATGGAGGCAAGAATTATGGAAGGTAACATAAAATATCTTAAATATTTAGTAGGAGAGGAAAGTAATGACTTGCTAAGAAGAATCACAGAGGAAAAACTTAGAAATAGTAAAGATCCCTGGACTGCAGAAATTAGAAAGTATGTAGGGAATTTGAAGTTAGGAGAAACAAATTTAGCAAATATTAAGAAGGACGACATTAGAAAAAGAGTTCTGGACTGGGATTCGGGAAGATGGCGAGAGGAGTTGGCAGAGAAGAGTAGCCTAGAAGTGTATAGGAGTTATAAAAAGGAGATTAAGAGCGAGGAAGATATTTATGACAACACACAGGCATCTATAATATTTTACAGATGTAGGACAAATAACTTAAATCTAAAAGATAGAAATAGGCATGTGGGAGGAGAGACACAATGCGATATGTGTAAGGAAGGAACAGAAGACCTAAAACATTTTCTACTACACTGTTCATTTTATAAAGCATGCAGAATAAAAGATCCAGGGTTCCAACAGCCTTATATTGAAAATGAAAACCAAGTCATCGGACATCTTTTATTTAACAAAGAAATAAGCGATAGAGTGAAACAGACAATATATCAAATGTGGAGAGTACGAGAGAAAAAATTGAAAGAACTGAAATAAGAAGACTGAAGAGAGAAGAAACAAGAATGAAGGAAGACGAGAGAAGAAACAAGACTGAAGAGAGAAGAAAGAAGATTTTTCAGAAAAAGGGATGAAAAATTAGATATATTTATTTTTAGACAAAATGAGCACGTCACAAAGTCACAAAAAGAAAAATAACAAAACCTCTTAGGGAAGTGCCGACGTTAAGGCTAAACTTCCCGAATTCCAACTGAACTGAACTGGGTATATAGAGCATTATATCCTTCACACAAGTTTACAGCCCCTTAGAAAAGAAGTTTGACTTCACAAAAATCTTCAGATCGAGAAACAACACCTTACAGGCTTACACCATCATTCATAATAGCCTACATCTAAAAAGGTCAAGCAGGTATTTTCTACCCGGCCCCGGGGGCCTTCTCTCACTATACTAGAGATCCTAGGCTAGCCCAGGCTAGTATCCTAAGTAATTTCACATTACCAAGTACGGTAGGCCTAACCTAGGCCATTCTATTAATTTCTAGGGTAGGCCTAATTATAGGGAATAGGCTCGCACCTTTATTTTTCATGTTTTTTCCTCCAGATTTTGAGAAATGACTAAATGAGTGTTTTCATGGTCTTAGTTAGGCCTATTAGGCTAGGCTATTCCAATGTGGGATACACGATGGGTTGAGGGGGGCTTTGCCCCCCTCACCCCCCCATGAATTATTGAAATAGTCATCTATGTTGCCAGCAGGGGGTAGAGTATAACTAAATAAGTTGGTCACCAATTATTTTGCAATATTTGAAAACAAATATGGATTTTATATGCTCTAGGCTAAACATAATATGAAAATGTGTTTTAAGCCTCGGCAAAACCTAATAAAAATATAGGCTATGGTACTAAAATGGAATTTTGTCGTAACATGGTTGCCAATACCTTCCTATAGACTGCACCGATTCGTACACACGCCATTTTCACCTGTCTCCCGAGCCTCCCGAGGTCTGTCCACCAGCTTTTTAGTCTACTCCACCTGCCCATCTCTGTCGATAGGTTGGGTTGTTTGGTTAGGTTAATATACTAGGTCTCAGAAACAAGATTCGTAGTTGCAGTAGTATTTACGGTATCTGGACACTTCGAGCGGAGGCGCATTTAGGTTAGGTTAGGTTAGGTTAGGTTAGGTTAGGTTAGGTTAATTAGGTTAGATTGTGCATCCGCTCTATCAGGAATTCGCTCGAAGTGACTCGCATTCGTATTTACAGATACGGCCGAATACTGGTAGGCTACTAAATGGGCGCCGGCCCAACCGCCATGTTGTATCCCACGTAGGCCTACTAGGTAGCCTACTACGGTCACATTGTAGGCGTTAGGTGTGGATTAGGCTTGTATCCAATGTACTAGGTCTATGTTACTGGATATTTATGATTTAAATAAGTGCTACGTTTTCGATAAATCTGGTTAGGCCTATATGGCTTTGCAATTAGGGAAATCATGAGCCGATTTCCGACATTTAGTTAGTCTTTTTCGATTCTCAAAATACGATCCAAGTTTTGCCAAAAATTGGCTCGGGTTTTCCAAAATTATGCTTTTTGGGGTTTGCAATTTAGGGAAACATGAGCCAAAATTCTAAATTAGGTTACTGTAATTTGTTTACTCTTAAAATTCGCAAAATCTGAGCCAAGTTTTGCCAAAACTTGGCTCGGGTTTTATGGCTTTGCAATTTCGGGAAACCTGAGCCAAATTTCTAAATGAGGTTACTGTCATTTTGTTGTCTACAAACTCAAAATCCGAGCCAGCTTTGGCCAAAACTTGGCTCGGATTTTCGAAATATTGGGTTTTAGGCCTTAGAAATACCTTAAAACCCGAGCCAAGTTTTGCTAAAATAAGTTTTAATCGCCGTTTTACTCATTTAACCCCTCATTTTCCCTGTACTTCATAGCCCTCCCCACTATCGGGCGGCGTGTCTTAAGATCGTTGTATAATGGGGAAAACGGTTTCGCCGAGGGGTGTAATTATTTCCAAACACTATATATTGATGAAAACTAACAGGGAAAAATAACAAAATCCATGGGAAAATTGGTGACCATCTTATTTAGTTTTTCCGGGCGTAGGCTAGGGCCTAAATAGTAAATATCGATTATACTGCATAAAGAAGGCGTTTGAACTTTATAGCCTAGGATAGGCTATATTGTAAACAATGAGGATATCCGAAAGAGCTCGGAGATTGATTAGAATGGACGTTTTTTCTATAGGCCTAAATATCGGGTTTTAGGCCTAGGGCCCATAGGCCTAGCCTAAATGTGATCAAAATTATTCTCCCACAGTGGATTATAGGCTAGCCTACATGAGTAGCCTACAGCATAAGGATTCCATAAACCTACATTGTCCCTAATAGATTATGTATAGCCTAATAAGGCTGCCTGGCTGCGAGCCTATTCCCTATAATTATCATTTCTAGACCTAGCCTATACAATAGATACCACCGTACCTGGGACTCTCGTCGACCGGAATTCTCGTCGACGTCGACGAGTGTTCCATGTTGACGAGTCACGCAGGGTGTCAAAGCAAATAACTCTTAACCTAAGAAGTGCGCATGGGGGGTATGAGACACCACACTCCTGTGCTGACGTATTTGAGCTGTTCCCATCACTAACATCGTTATTTTACCATAAATAGCATTAATACTTATCCATATGCGCCTATTATAGGTTGATTATAAAGGTATTAACCTGTTACAACAATAAAACAAGTGGAAACAGTGTTTGGATGGTCAAAATTGGCGGCACACCATGGCGGAAGGCGGACGCAAGTTTTGAGGCTCCGGCATATGTTATGGGAATGGTCAATTAATTCACGGAATAGCGAGTGCATACGGGGCTAGCAAGAAGAGGAAGGATTTAGTGAAGTGTTTGGAGGATATATTGGTGTGGTGGGGTGATATATAGTGTAATAAGAGTGTGTAGTGACGGGACAGCGGTAGGGTTGTGAGTTGTTGAGTTTGTAAACAAACATGGCAGAGGGAATTTCGGGTATGACGGAGGCGGAAGGAAGGTTACAACGTTTTCGGGGATTTAAGAGCACAGATAAGAAGTTAGAAGAGGTTAGTATTGTTGTGAAGGATTTGGAAAAGTGGATGAGTGATACTGAGAAATGGAAGGGGGATATTGGTGAGAAAGTTAAGGCACTGTGTGTAATGTGTGGTGTGACAGGTGGGGAAGGGAATAGGCCTAGCGAAGGAAGTGAATTCAGGCCTATTTTGGCAGTTAATGAGAGCCTAGAGATGGTATTGAAAAGGGTAGATGAACTGGGAGCAGAGAATATGGCATTGAAGGAGCAGCTGAAGGAATACGAAGGACGTTTCACGGAAGTAAAGGAGTCGACTGCATGGACGGTGCTAGGTAAACAAAAAGTCAAGGATTTGGAGGATATTATGAAAGAGCAAAAGGAAGAAATGAATATGACCAAAAAAAGTTTTGAGAGTGCAGTTGTAGGGGTCATGAAGAACAAGGAGAGTGTCGTGAGGGAGGCCATGGACAGGGATAGGGGTGTAATCTTGTATGGAGATATAGAGACTCATATGAATGATAATGGAGTGAGAAAAGTGAGGGATATGGAGACAGTGAAGGAGGTCTTGAAAGGTGTGGATGAGGACGAATATGGATGGGAAGGGCAGGTGGAGGAGGTCAGTAGGATAGGTAGATATAAAAGGGGAGAGATAAGGGTACAGTTTAAAACTAGGGTAGTGGCGGAGACTGTGACAAATTTTAGTTGGAGGCTAAATACAAATGATAAACTGAAACACATAAGACTAAAGAAGGATTTGAGTATAGAACAAAGGAAAAAAATTAAGGAATTACAAGAAAAGGCTGATGAAAATAATGGAAAGTTGGATGAGGAGGATAAGAGAAATTTTTACTGGAAAGTGAGGAAGTGGTTTATAAGAGTAGAAGGGAGGGGGAGATCAGGGAGGGGAGAGAATGTGATGGGAGTTGTGACGGAGGAGGAGAACGGGGTGGAGGTGTCACAGGGAGAGACAGGAGACAAAGAGGCAGACCCAGTAGTGCTAACGGGGGAGTAGGGTACGGACTGGAGGAGCGGGATGGTGTAATTGCTGAAGGAATGGTAGATGGATTAAGGATTATGTTTAGTAATGTGGATGTGTTTACCCAGGACAAGAAAAGAGAACTGATATGTAGGTTGCAGGATGAAGAGGAAAAACCTGATGTCATAGCCCTACAGGAAGTAAGACCAAAAAATGCTAGAATTGAAAGGGAACTGGTGGAATATAGTTTGGAGGGTTTGGAGTTATATGAGAGAAATTCTATTAGAGCAGAGGTTGGAAGAGGACTGTTTATTTATGTAAGAAAAGAGCTCAAGGTTAATGAGGTGGATATGAGACAGCAGTATTGTGAGTATTTGTGTATTGAAGTAAAATGTGTAAGAGGATCAATTCTAATTGCCTCTAATTGCCCAAATAATAGCAGGGGAGAGGATGATAACCTACTGAAAGCAATGGAGGAGATAGATAATAGAGAGAACAAATATAAAATTTTGATTGGAGATTTCAATTTGCCAAGGATCAACTGGGCAAATTGTACTACTCCGCTGACAGGGTAGCCTGGAAAATAAGTTTATAGAGAAAGTAAGAGATTGTTTTTTAACGCAACATATTGTAGAGATGACAAGATATAGAGATGGGACGCAGGGGAGTGTACTTGATTTGATTTTTAGCAATGAAGAGGATATAGTGGAACATGTTAATGTGGATAGCCCTATAGGTCATAGTGACCATGCCTGCATAAGCTTTAGTTGTAACATTAAATCAGAGAGGGATAATAGAAGCAATAGAAAAATATACATGTATGATAGAGCAGATTATGAGCTGCTGAGATGGTGTTTGGACATTGACTGGGGGGAATACTTGAACGGTGAAGACGCTGAAGGAATGTGGAGGAAAATTAGAGTCAAACTGGAGAATGCTGTATCCAAAAGTGTACCAGTAAGGGAATATAAGGATAAAACAAAATTGAGGAAAAGAACTAACCCAGAATTGCCAATGAAAAGAAAGCTTTGGATATTGATTAGAAGAAAGAAACGATTGTGGGAAAGATTAACATTGTTAAAAAAGAACAGGGGGTCTAGTATAGAGGCTAAGGAAGTGGATCTGGAACGCAGACAAATAAACAATAAAATAAGGTGGGAAACAAGGAGGGGGGTGAAGGAGAGGGAGAGAGAGATAGCTAGAAATGTGAAGGATAATCCAAAAATATTCTGGAAGTACATTCAGGAAAAGTTAACAAGAAGAGTAGGGATCCCAGAGCTGGTAGGGGGGTTGAATGATGGGAGTAGAGCGGAGACTGATAAGGAGAAAGCAGAGGTGCTGGGGAAATACTTTGGGGGGGTACTAACAGTGGAATCGGAGGATGCAGTGCCTACTATTCCCATCAAACAGGCACCGGCACTAGAACTAATAGAGTTTTCCCATGCTAGAATAAGAAGGGCTATAGAAAAAATGAACAGAAGTAAGTCACCGGGACCGGATGGGATACACCCAAGAATCATAAAGGAAGGAGGGGAGATGTTAGTAGAGCCATTGAAAATGTTATTTGAGGTATCGTTTAATACAGGACAAATCCCGATGGACTGGAGAGAGGCGAACATAACAGCTATATT
The DNA here is from genome assembly GCA_032716605.1 of Paralithodes platypus. Classification (NCBI taxonomy): domain Eukaryota; kingdom Metazoa; phylum Arthropoda; class Malacostraca; order Decapoda; family Lithodidae; genus Paralithodes; species Paralithodes platypus. The sequence continues at coordinate 74,054,942 of CM064492.1, read as the reverse complement.
TAAGAAGGGAAAGAGAAATGACCCAGGGAATTATAGACCAGTCAGTTTGACAAGTGTTGTGTGTAAACTAATGGAAACGGTAATTAGAGAAGGAATAATGGATCATATGAAGTCAAACCAACTTTTCAGTGGGAGACAGTTCGGATTCTTGCCGGGGAGGTCGACGGTACTACAGCTAATTAAGGTGGTAGATGATTGGATGCAAATTCTAGAAGATGGTGATGTAATAGACGTGGTATATTGCGATTTTATGAAGGCCTTCGATAAGGTCCCACATAAAAGGTTAATAGAGAAAGTTAGAAGCTATAATATAGGGGAGAAATGTGGGAAATGGATAGAAGCCTTCCTGAAAGATAGGAGACAGAGGGTACTGGTGAATGGAATAGGCTCGGGGTGGAGGGAAATTACAAGTGGGGTACCTCAGGGATCTGTGTTGGGACCACTGCTGTTCGTTATATTTATCAACGACTTTCCTGAAGTTATAACTAATGGAAGTGAGGTATACCTGTATGCGGATGACACTAAGCTGTATAGAAGAGTGAGGAGTAAGGAAGATATGGGTTTGCTTCAAGGAGATGTGGAGGACATGAAGGGATGGTCTGAGCATTGGTTAATGCCTTTTCATCCAAAAAAATGCAAGTACGTACATGCGGATTGGGACCAGCAAGATAGACAAGGTAGGATACAGTATGTATGAAGCGATGGAGGAAGTGAATGCAGAAAAGGATATAGGAGTAGTGATAGACAATAAGTTAAATTTCTCAGAACATTTAGCGGAAAAGATAAACAAAGCCAATAGAATTGTAGGGCTGATAAGGAGGACATTTGTGTCACTTGACGAAGAAATCTTCAGGAATCTCTATACAGCGCTGGTTAGGCCGCACCTGGAATATGCGAACCAGGTGTGGGCTCCATATATGGTAAAGGATATAGAAGCAGTGGAGAAAGTGCAGAGGAGAGCTAGCAAGCTGGTACCAACGTTGAAGAACGCGGGCTATGAGCAGAGGTTGAGGACACTGGGGCTTCCGACACTGGCATATAGGAGAAAGAGAGGGGATATGATAGAGACTTTTAAGATAGTGTCAGGAAAGTACGATGAGGATGTGTGTGAAGGTATCTTCTTGATGCGGGAGGGAACAAGAACGAGAGGACACTCTAAGAAAATTTACAAAGAAAGAAATAGGCTTGAGAAGGCAAAGAACTCATTTTGTGATAGAGTGGTAAATGAGTGGAACGCACTGCCCCAGTATGTAGTCGATTCCGAATCAATAAGGGAGTTTGAAAGTAATCTTGATAAAGCATGGGGAAGACAAGATTTGAAGTTTGATTATAAAACAAAAATACAGAATAGTAAAAATGTTGCGTCTGCTACCGCCGCCGCCAACACCGTGAACGACCGCAGCAGTGCAAGTACTGGTACTGAGCTGAATACACAGGCCTAGTTTGCCTTTTTCCAGAGGATCTACTGTAAGAAACTGTAAGATACAGGCCGGGAATTACATAATGTATGGCTGAGGCAACCTCCCTGCCCTCCACCCCTCCCCTTGTCTGGAGAGACACTGTTCCGCAATAGTCTCTCTCTCGCTCTTTCCCACGCTTGGTAACAGTGATGACAGCGCGCTGCTACCAACTCGCTAATGTTAGCACGAAAATAAACCACAGAATAAGGGAATAACAGGGAAAATAGGTGATAACTAAAGGAGGGGAGGAAAGTGGGGAAGGAGGGGAGGTGGAGGACTCCAGGAGTGATATTTGGCATGGCCCAGGGTCCCGCGGGATACTGGTGATTAAACTTCCAAAAAATCACAAACAAAAACAAACGTAGTGTCGCGGTTCTGTGAAGTGCAAAATCGAACCGATTGATAAAATATCTGGAGAGATATACGCGTTTTGGAGAAAAAATCTGTTAACTCCTACAGCAGTGCCACGGCGCTGGTCTAGGACAGGCCTAGGGCAGGCCCATAAGGCGGGTGGAAAGAAGAAGGGAAAGAAAAAACCGTTACGTCCCAAAATCAAAGTGTTAGCTATATAGTCCTATGAAATCAAACAGGGCTATGGGAAAATAGGAAGCCTAAGTTAAAAGTGATAGTGAACATCGTATATCACGTAAATAAACTAGGAAAGTATAATACAGAGAATTAAAGTCAGGGGAACTTTTAACTTTTAGCTTGGGAACTCGCTCTCCTGGACACGTCCCCTCCCCTCCTCCTATACGATTTTACCAAAAGCGAAACTTAACCTCGACAGGAAAGGGTACCGACAAAACAAATATCGTAAATAATAGCAAACAGAGAAAAACAATATTTAAACAAATTAATCAGTGCAGATTACTTCTCGACCATATCGCAGGTTAGTAGTGACGTTATTGGAGAGAAAGATCTCCCACGCAACCAAATGTGGTGAAAATTCGAACCTGAGCAGTGTTGAATCAAGTTGATAGGTAAAATATGACCCCCGCTCTGCCTGCTTCGTTGGTTTCACTTTTGAACACGTGCGGGGGCTGACGGAGGCGGCAGGAGGGGAGTGCATGCCCGCATGCCCACCCTTCCTGCCGCCCCCAACTAATTGTAGTGGGCCCTATCATTTCTCATCCTTTCTGTTTTCCGTTTTTCCCTTCTTCCCGCTGCCCCCTCCTTTGGGAGCACCGTGACTGTCATGAGGTAAACGACCGTACTCACTCTTTGGTTTCGTTGGAGGGTGTTGTGGGTCGGCAATCCCTACACCCGTCGAACTGTGGTACCCGACGTGTTAGAGCGAGGGGAAACTTTTATGTCAAACCCTAACCCTTGTGCTGGGTCGGCGATCGACGGATCGACGGCCCTTAACCCGCAGAGACCCAGCGTCGCACGTGTTGCGTCGGCAGTCTTTGATCACCAACTCCCAGCGACGCATCACGTGCGTCCGACATATAAAAAACACTTACGTGGCTCGTAAGGTAGGAAATGGCGGGAGAATAGGAGGGGGCGGTACCGTAGTGTGTGGGGGAGCCGGGCCAGTAGGTGTGAGCGGGCCGAGACTGCCGCGCGGCTGGTGGTGGTGGGCTTAGTGGGGATAGTTTACACCCCTAGTTTACCGCCACTTTGAACCTTCATTACTCCGGTCGTATGGAGCTAGAGGCTTGAGTTTATGTGAGATACTCCTTAGGATATGCCGTACAATGCCATACTCAGTTTTTACCAGTGCTCCCGGGCGGTGGTCATGCGGGGGAGACGAACTATTGAAACCCCCCCCCCGCCCCCCAAATGACCGAAATGAGTTTTTTTTTATTTGTGTGTTCATTTCTCACCATTCTCTTCCATTTTGGCTCAACAAATTTTTTTGAAGCTCCCCCACCGGCCCCCCCCCCAAAAAAAAATATCAGAGGTGATTTTTTTTTGTTTTTTTTTCATTTCTCATCCTTGTCTTCCATTTTAGCAAACAAAAAAATAAGTGAAAATGGCTTGGGACTGGGGTGAACAAAATATTATAACTAGCCGGGGCTCAACGGGTTAAGGTGCATTAGTCGGGGTGTATATCTGCAAGAATTCCTAGGGCGGTCGTCCCGTCCTCTAATTGTGGCTCCATGGTGGGTTTGGAATCTGACTCAGATGAATTTAGAAATATTCGTCCTATGGAATCTAAAATTGCCCCCTCCGACGCCGACCCCTGCGAGAAATTGGACTGCCTCAAGGACCCTTCCCCTGCTGCCAACAGTGCCGGAGTTCCCCACTCAGGCATGGCACCCACAGACCTTGGCAAACCTCCTAAGGATACTGTGACGAATTCTCCATCGTCGGGTAGTGAGATCCATCAGGTGATCTCCCCGGCATCAATTCCTATGCACAGTACTGCCTCTGTGATCAATAATAGTGATGACAACCCCACAGTCTCGACTTTAACTTCTAAATTACCAGATTATGATTCTAGCCTTAGCCTACCTCTTCATTCCGTTGACAACCTTAATGAAGAACCTCGCATGCCCTCAGCTGACACCCCTACGGATGCTTCTTGCATCCCTGACCCGTCTGTGACTCCATCTGTTACCATCTTCCCTCCGGATGCAGGATCTACTACCTCAATTAAACCTGCTTCTGTACCTCCACGATCTCAACGAGCCATTGATGCAGGTACAGGAAAAGACCTTGCCGGTATTTCCTCTGCCATTCACACGCTTCAACCGTTCGTACCTTCGCATAACCGACAAAGGCGTAAACGTAACACGTATACCCCTGCTTCGAAGGACACTTATAACGCTATGTTCAGTCCCCCTGATTGGTCACGGTTTTTCACGGTCTCTGGTGAACCTATGGATGATTTCAGTCTATACGATACTCTCGCACAAGATATTGGTGACTTCACCATGCATGCTGTTGGATCGGCCAAGCGCATGATTGAGGTGAAAACACAGGAGCAATCAGAAGCCTTACAAGCCTACCTCGACACCCCCAACGACAGATACACAGGTAAACCAGATGAATTACTGAATCAGTGTACTGGCACAGTTGTGCTCCCTTCCGACTTCGAATTTGCAGATCAGAGCTTTACAGACTCAACCAATCGTATCTTAAAATTATTGCAAAGAACTGACCCCACTGTTGTTAAAGTTGACACTTATACTGCTCCTCAGCGTGGAAATCGGCCCCCACTACGCATTGTCAAAATCTATTTTAAGCGCCATGACCTCCCTATGCATGTCCGTCTTGCAGGTCGCCAACTGCAGGTACGAAGGTATGTTAACAAGCCGAGACAATGCACAAATTGCTGGAAGCTTGGGCATTCAACCCCACGGTGTCGGGCTCTCACTGCGCGTTGCTTAAATTGCGGCTCAGAACAACATGCTCTCAACAATTGTCAAGCCAGCGCGCCCCGTTGTGCAAATTGTGACGGGTCCCACAAAGCCAATGACAGAACATGCCCGCACTTTGCGTTTCATCGTGACGTATTACATTTACAGGCCACAAAAGGACTCCCCTTCCGGTCTGCTGCAGCACAATTAAGGCAGGAAGGTAAATCTCCTCCATATCGACGGTATGAATCAACTACACCCGCTGACTCCTCTGACCACCAGCGTCCAGAGCAGCCTCCGGCACCTCCTATTAGCCCACAACATTACCCCACCAATGATACCTTCCGTTTAGTTCACCTTAACTCCCCGGACCTATCCACCTCTAACAGGTTCGAGGGATTTACTAACTTGACCGATGATACTGAGTTTTGGAACATGACTGCCGAAGAGAACCTCATGGAATGTAACACAGTACCAGATATAGAGACTTCTCCCCAATCTCACTCCACCCAGTCGCAGCCTCGGAAAAAGCGTAAGGTTGCAAGTTCTATCCGGTCATTATCCCGGACCTCGAAACTCGGTTCCACCACACAGACGTGGGTTATGCCTACCCACGATCCGGACTGTGGCTGCCATACCTGCGGCCGATTCTTTCTACTTCAGCACAGCACAAGACTTCTACCCGTACAGTACTCACCGAACATCTTCACAAATTTCTTTCCAAGCGAGCTCCAGCGGAAGATGCTCAAATTCACCCGACTCCTTGTTATTGTGTCACCCATATTTGTGAATCTGATCCTACGCCCAAGGACTTGATGCAGAGATTCCTGAAGGACAATAACCTGTTGGATTCTGGCTTGACTAATATAGAGCTATCACAATCCCGATTTGATGTTCACCAACCTCCTGTCAATGTGCGTACCACCCTCACCACGCCTGATCCTCCCTGTAACCTTGAGCGACATGTTCCGTTAGCCGCTCCCCACTGCCCAGATCCCGATGCTCCCAAACCTAGGGACATTCCCCCACAAACTCCTGCTAACCCTACGACACCATCATCTGACGGACCTTCGATAAAGACTCATCATACCCCGAGCCCCTCACAATCTCCTGTATTGATATGTCACACCAATGTCCCACCTGACAAATGTGGATGTCCAATTTGTTTCCGTAATTACATCACACCCCATATCTGTGCCACGGATCCCTGCCTCCTTGCTCGGACGCAGGAATTTGTCACCACACGTACACTTCCCCCTAACCCTGATGAAGATGTTACCTCCGCTTATCTATTTATGAACACTCTGCGCCAAAAACTCCTCCACTGCCCCACCCTTGTTCCTAAACTTGTCACACAATTCACAGCTATTTCTGAAAAATGTACAGACCTTACATCTACCCCTTCACCTCCATCCACACAACCCTCTCCACACTCACAACCTTTACCAGACTCTCTTCAAGAGACCACTATTGTCGTTGACTCTGACAATCCTATTCTTGATGGCATATAACATTTTGCAATGGAATATAAACGGATACCAAACTCGCCTCCGTATGGGAGAATTACAACGATTACTTAAATTATATTCACCATTATGCATTTGCCTCCAACATGTAGGCAATTTTGTTGTCCCCCCCAGGCATTATACTGTTGCTGCTAGCTCCCCTATAACCCCTTCACATCTCCGAACGGCCATCCTTGTGCACTATAAGTGCGTATTTGTTCCTGTCACCCTTGACCCCAACCCTTTTCAAACAACTGCCGTCTCCATTTCATTGCCAAACCTTCCTTCCTTGACTGTTTGCTCCTCCTACAATCAACCCTCCTGTCATTACAATACTTCAGACCTTCATCAAATAGTACAACAACTGACCCCACCGTACCTTATTCTGGGCGACTTTAACGCACACTCTCCCCTTTGGGGCAACCCAAACACAGACATCCCAGGCAATAAAATTGAAAAATATCTCCTTCATTCTACTCTTTGTTGTCTCAACTTTGACACCCCCACCTACAGATCTGCTACCCACTGTACATTTTCCGCTGTTGATCTTTCCTTTGCCTCGGATGACGCAGCTCCCCTATTTGACTGGTCAGTTTTACAGGATCGCTTCTCCAGCGACCACTACCCTATACTCCTTAAGTATTTGTGCCCTGCATCCTCCCCTCAAATATCGAGTTATAATCTCTCTAAAGCCGATTGGACGTCTTATACGCACTCCTCTGCAGACGTTTCGGACTTCTCCCCTACCTCCTCCCCTGCACACAATTTTGATTATTTTTCGTCCTTCCTGAACTCCATTGCTCGCACTCATATCCCGCTTACCTCCTCGCTGACGCACCCTCGCCAGGTCCCTTGGTGGACGCCCACTCTAGCCCAAATGATAAAATTCAAGCATCGTGTGGAACGCCTTCTTAAGCGTCTGAGTGTTAGGCAGCGGCGTTTAAAGACTGTTTCCCCCCGACTTTTTTCCACTAATCGTTACTTTGACCTTATAACCATCACTATTGAAAAAATTGCCCTTAAAACATTCTATAACAAGATCTGTGCAGTTGTCAAACGCAGTATCCTTGACAACAAGATACTTTCATGGCGATCATATATCTCGTCCTTCACTTCCCGCACCCCTCTCTCTACTTTATGGAAAAAGTTTCGCAGTATCAACGGACGCACTGTACGGCCTCCACTCTCTCCACTCAAATACCCTGCCTCGGACTCGCTTACACATGACCCCCTTGACATCGCTGCCATACATGCCAAACATTTCTGTCACGTCAGCTCAGACCAGTCATTGCCTCGTCAATTTCTTCGTTATAAATGTATGGAGGAATCTCGCCCGCTATCTTTTCATAGCGGGAAAACACATGAATATAACACTCCTTTTTCAATTCCGGAATTGCGACACGCGCTCGACCTGTGTACAGACACTACTCCTGGCCCGGATGGATTCTCGTACGCTCTCATCCGTCACCTCCATCCACGTGCGCTACAACATCTTTTACAACTGTACAATCAGTTTTGGATAAGTAACTACTTCCCACCATCTTGGCGGCATGCTTACACTATACCCATACCGAAGCCTGGAAAAGATCATAGTCTTCCCACAAATTACAGACCGATTGTGCTTACCTCATGCCTCTGCAAATTAATGGAAAAAATGATCAATCCTCGACTTTTACATTACGCTGAGTCACATGCCCTCCTATCCCCATATCAGAATGGTTCCCGCCCTGGCCGTTCTACACTGCACTCACTTATTCGCCTTGAACACCAAATACGTGATGGGTTCTCCAAGAACCAACCCACAGTGGCAATATTTTTTGACATTGCTAAGGCTTATGACACAACATGGAGACACAGGATTTTAAAAATTTTACACGATTCTGGCATGCGGGGTCCTCTTCCCTGCTTTTTACAAAATTTTCTCTCTAACCGTACATTCCAGGTCAAAAATAATGGTCTCCTATCGGACATTATGTCACAAATTAATGGAATACCACAAGGATGTGCCCTTAGCAGCTTACTCTTTATTATGGCGATCAATAGTGTCATACGCAGCCTCCCACCTGAAATATCGTATAGCTTGTATGTGGACGACTTCGCAATATATTATACTTCTCCCAGTCTGACTCACATACAACGGCGTCTCAACATTGCTCTAAAATCCATCCACTCTTGGGCATCCACTGCTGGTTTTCAATTTTCTGCTGAAAAGACTAACGCCGTTGTATTCTATAGAAATATTCGACATTTACGTAAACAGTCCATTACTCTCACCATGGGACATTCTAATATTCAGATCCTTCCACATACCAGGTTCCTTGGTTTAATCTTTGATACTCACCTCAATTGGAAGAGTCACATTGCCTGCTTAAAGGCAGAGAATGAATGCTCCAGAGAATGAATGTTCTGAAAACAGTCGCACGAGTCCATTGGGGCGCAGATCGCGCTACGCTTTTACTGTTCTACAGAGCTACCATCCTCTCAGCCCTAGATTATGGTAGCCCTGTCTATGGCACGGCCTCTGCTTCCACATTAGGAACCCTCGACAGCGTACACCCTTTGGGCATCCGCATTAGCTCGGGGGCATTCCGTTCCTCTCGTGTCTCCAATATCCTATGTGAGGCTGGGACCTTACCTCTAGCCTACCACCGTCGATTAGTCCTCATGCGTACGGCTGTTCGCCTCCGTCATGACCCGACTCTACTAGAACTATTCCATTCCACAGCTAACTATCGTTCAAACATTCCAGTGCCATTCCCAATGTTGTCTCGCCAATTGCTCTCCACTTACAGTATCACCGTTCCTCCCATAACTCCCCCTCCTAGTCACATCACTCCGTGGACCCTAAAACACCCTACAGTTTGCTTTCACTTAGCGGATCAACTTGATGCCCAAGCCCCATCTCAATGTCGACATCTCGCTTTACAACATCTTGATGATCACATCCCGGCTGTTTTCATTTACACCGATGGCTCGAAAACTGCGGATGCCGTGGGTTGCGCTGCAGTCTCAGACCATGGCTTGTATCAAAGTACCTTACACCATCACTCCACGGTTTTCACTGCTGAATTATGGGCTATTCAAGGTGCTTTAAGCACCATCTCTTCATTGTCGAGGAACTCTCCACGGGTCGTTATCTGTAGTGACTCAAAGAGTGCGCTGCAAGCCTTATGTGTATTTGCCCCCAAGGACCCATTGGTCAAGACTATCATCCACACAATACACAAATTACAGTGCGCTACTCGTTCCATCACACTGTGCTGGATCCCCGCGCATGTAGGAATTCCCGGGAATGAGCGTGCAGACTTCCTCGCTAAGCAAGCGTGTCATGGTGCACCCTCTACTACTTTGCTGCGTTCGGAGGATATGCTCCCTGTCCTCCGTCGCCATGTTTATGACGCTTGGCGAGTTGAGTGGAGAGCGCAACCATTAACTGGCCACCTTCGCTCCATTAAGGATGACATACACTTGTGGCCCTCTTCAATTAATGGTTCACGTGCAGACCAAACCCTATTAACTAGATTACGTTTAGGCCACACACGCCTCACACATGGTTACCTGATGTCCACCCCTCGTGGTCCGCCACCTGAATGCCAACATTGCCATACATCATTGACTGTTTTTCACTTTCTTTGTATTTGTCCCGTCTATGCATCTGAAAGACGGAGATTCTTGCTGAACACCTCATTACATGGCATCCTCTCTGACTCAGACTCTTTCAATTTCACCCCTATTCGTCACTTCCTGAGAGCGATAAATTTATACAATGACATATAACTACTGACATATACGTGACTTTAAACTTTGTACCACCTCCTCCACCACTAGCCTTGAGAGGGCCTAGGCCCAGTGGGCTAGTATAAAATAAAAGCATCATCAACAACAACAGGTAAAATATGAAAATTAAGATAGATACTATATATAGGTAGCCTGGAAAGTTCGTTATTTTCCTAGAGTGCCGTATATTCCGTTAAACAGTCGACCAAAAACGGGAAAAGTGGTTAGGGCAGTGAGAATTCTGTTTCATAAGATAATTATTGAAAGTATTACTTAAAGTTACTTAACCCTCCAGCCCCGGCTATGTATTATATATATATTCCTCGAAACCCGGGTGTTTTGGCCGAAAAACGTCTAGGCTAGGCTACCGTATATTCGTTAATCAGACTGCTTCCCGCATTCCCGCGCATCCCCAAGCGTAGCTGTGTTATTTACCTGTAGAATGGCATTAAGTAGAGCTCTCTAAGTCAACTGGTTGAGCTGTGATGATGATTTCATTGGAGATAACTTTATGGCCAAAACAGCCACTTTACACCACTTTTCGATACTTAACAACAACATACAGGCACACACGAACAAGCGACGCTCTCCTTCTTGTGGCTGGAGATGCGGGGCGTCGGTCCAGCCGGCTGTTGTTTACATGCGTCGGACCGACGCCTCGCACACGAAGCTCACAGGCTTTCAACCACTGGGCGTTCAAGAGGCCTTCCGGGTACCTGTTATATGCTTTTTTATGGGCGTTCAAGAGCCCTTCCGTGGTGAGAGGGTTAAAGTTTAAACATAACGAGTGTAAACGAGTGGCACTCCCCCCCCCCCCCACTCCCCACTCCCCACTCCCCACAAACCGCGTAACAAACACCTCCTTGTCCTCCAAGCCCCCCCCCTCTCTCTCTCTCTCTCTCTCCCCCCCCCATGTAAGGGCGGGTGGGAAAAAAAAAAGTTTACCAGAGACAACTGTACGAGTTGTAAGATGAATATACACATGCATAATGGCACCGCATGTCGGATATGCAAGCAACCATACCACTGGATTTGCATAGGATTGACACCAATAAATGAGGCGTACAATACAAGAGGGAAGAACCTCCATTTCTGCGATAGTTGTTTCGATATCACATGGCAAGTCATACAGACTGTAGAAAATACAGAAGTACAAGATAGACTGAAATATAGCCAAGACAATAGCTACCTTTCACAAACAATGGGGAACTATTGGGGCCTCAGGGCCCATACTAATATCACAACCCACACACGCACACCTTCCCATGAAAATGCCCACATTGCCTCCTGCACATCAACACACATCGCCTGCCGAACAACAACCTTTCGCACCCTACATATCCACAAACCCTGCTGCACATCTCCCCACACCTCCCCAGACCCAGAAAACACCCACATTAATCCCATCTATGGCCATTGACCACCCTACTGCTGTTGATCAAATACATTTGCAGGATGAACATAGGATGCAACAAGCCCCCATATCAGGCTCCCCTTCCACATCGTCTCCCCCCTCACCACTGCCACCTGCCCACCTACAACCGACCCGTAACTCCACCCCCCTGCAGGCCTCACCCACCCATACACCAAGCCCACTATCACCCACAACCACACTTAGCTCACCACATAACCCTTTGCAGCCCCAGCCACACCTACTGGGGTTGTCTACACCAGTGTGCAGATATTATCTGGAAAGAAGGTGCTACTTTGGTCAAAAGGGCGAATATAATGGGAATGCATGTAGATTTGCTCATCCCAAAATTTGCAACAACATAACCAGTCATGGAAAATGTAGATTTGGTGAAACCTGCAAATACCACCACCCATCCCTTTGCAAGACATCACTTGAGAACAAGACCTGCTACAATATGAAATGCCCTGCTTTTCATATTAAAGGGACTTGGAGATATGCTAGACCTAACACGAATGGTAGCCCAAAAAACTCTCTAGCTATGCGAGGACGAGACAGAGGAAAAAGGCAAGGAGGGAAAGGGCAGATGAAGATGAAGAGACTGAGGGAGATGGAAGAGCACATAGAACACCTCGAGCACCTCCTGGCCTCCCAAGAGTGGCCAATACATCCCGAAGACTATTAGGTACACATAGTACTCCAAACAATCCCTCCCCTATCTTGTTTGCAAATATCCAAGGCCTAAAAAACAGAACCACGAACAAAGTACCATTTATTAGGGGCCTGCTAGAAGAAGGAAACGCTATATTTGCGGCTCTCACAGAAACTCACATTAAAGATCAGGAAGATAGTGAGGTATGGATTCCTGGTTACAACCTACATAGGGCGGACAGAATGCATAGATCACATGGAGGTGTAGCCTTGTACATACATGACTCACTGATATGTACTGAATTCCTAAATAACAGTAATGAAGTGGTGGAAATACTTGGAGTTAAAATAGAATCCCTAAATTTAGCAGTTATTGTTACATACAGGCCTCCAGACTCATCCCGAGAAGAATTCAAAACCCAGCTTAACAAAATAAAATCAGAAGTGGAAACCCTGGGGAACCCAACACCAAATATTATATGGCTAGGAGACTTTAACCTACCAAACATTAAATGGAGACAACTAGAAAATCAGTTAGTGGCAAATAACACCGGAGAAGCAAATACTAATACGAGAGAGGTTTTTGAACTTTGTGATTTTTTTAGTCTTACCCAACATATTGCTGAACCCACACGGGAAAACAATATCTTAGACCTGGTCTTCACTAACAACGACTCTCTAGTACACAGCATTAACATATCGGACACAACATACTCAGATCATAAATTAATTGAGATCAAAACAACCTTAGAAAGTGTACAGACAACCTCAGAATCGAGAACAAAAACCGGCCCCTTCAGTAAATTTAACTTCAATAACAAAAACATTAGATGGGAAGAGGTAAATCAAGAAATGGAGGAAATAGACTGGGAAGATTTAATGGATAACCTGACACCAGCAGAATGTCTAGTCTTAATAACAGAAACCATGACCCAAATCTGTAGCCACCATATACCTGCAAGACAAACAAAACGAAGAAGCAAACAAGATCGGGAAAGGAGGAGGCTGTACAGAAGAAGAAAATTACTCACACAAAGATGCACACATCAAAATCTACAGGATAGGCAAAAGGTCGAAATAGATAGAGAAATTGTGGAAATTGAACAAAGGCTAAGAATATCATATGAACTACAACATATGGAAGAGGAGAGGAAAGCTATTGCAGGTATAAAGGAAAATTCCAAATACTTCTTTTCATACGCCAAACAAAAGGCTAAAACAACATCAAACATCGGCCCACTGAGCAAAGGGGACGGCTCTTTCACAGGGGACAAAAAGGAAATGAGCGAACTCTTAAGCAGGCAGTATGAAATGGCATTCAGTGAGCCTGATGAAACAAAAGTCATCAGAGACCAAAATATATTTTTCATGGAAACCTCCCCCACGGAAACCCCTCAGATGCTGGATATTGATTTCGGTCCAAAAGACATAGAAGAGGCCATTTCCAACATGCCATCCCACTCGGCCCCAGGCCCGGACTCATGGAATTCGATCCTAATGAAAAAATGTAAGGAAAACCTCTCAAAACCCCTGGCTATAATGTGGAGAAGGAGTCTAGACACTGGTGACATACCAGATAGCTTGAAAAACGCAATAATTGCCCCACTGCATAAAGGAGGGAGTAAAGCACTACCAAAAAACTACCGCCCGGTAGCTCTAACCTCTCACATCATTAAAGTTTTCGAGCGAGTCCTGCGAAGCAAAATTTCAACATTCATGGAGACAAATGAACTACACAACACCGGTCAACATGGGTTCAGAGCGGGAAGATCATGACTCTCACAACTTTTGGAACACTATGACAAAATTCTTAAAGCGCTAGAAGAAAAGAAAAACGTGGATGTCATTTACACCGATTTTGCTAAGGCATTTGATAAATGTGACCATGGTATAATAGCCCACAAACTGAAAGCAAAAGGTATAACTGGGAAAATCGGACGGTGGATATACAATTTCCTCGTAAACCGAAAACAATCGGTAGCAGTAAACCAAGTCACTTCTGAGCCTTCGGATGTCAAAAGCTCAGTGCCCCAAGGAACAGTGCTAGCGCCCCTTCTGTTCCTCATACTAATTTGCGACATAGATACCAACACCAGACACAGTACGGTGTCGTCTTTTGCTGATGACACAAAATTAAGCAAGATAGTAAACACACAAGAGGACACGGGCCGACTGCAGGAAGACATGAATGTAGTGTTCCAGTGGACCAGGGAAAACAACATGCAATTCAATGAGGAAAAATTCCAATTAATACGGTACGGAGATAATAATGGTGTTAAAGAAATTACAAATTACTTAACAGAATCTAACCACATAATAGAACGGAAAGACAGTGTGAAAGACCTTGGGGTATTAATGTCTGAAAATATGGGTTTCAAAGTACATAACCAGGTCAAAGTGGCGGCTGCGAAACGTCTAACGGGTTGGATTCTGCGTACTTTTAAAACACGCGGTGAATTGCCTATGATAACGCTCTTCAAATCTCTAGTGCTACCGCGGCTTGAATACTGTAGCGTATTAACATCCCCATACAAAGCAGGTGAAATAAATGACATAGAGAGTGTACAAAGAAATTTCACTTCGCATATAAGTTCGATAAAACATCTACACTATTGGGAGCGTTTAAGAGCACTGAATCTGTACTCACTGGAACGTAGAAGAGAACGTTACCTAATAATATACACGTGGAAAATCGCAGAGGGTTTAGTACCAAACCTACATACTCCGATAGTCATGAAATTCAGTGATAGGAGAGGCTGGGAATGCGAAATCCCCCGGATGAATAACAGGGGTGCTATGGGCTCTCTGCGAGAGGGCTGGTTATCACACAGAGGCCCACGTCTCTTCAACAAACTCCCACGGCGAGTAAGAGACATGAGGGACATCTCGTTAGACAACTTAAAGAGAGCCCTAGATGTCGAACTGCAAAAAGTGCCAGATGAACCCATCCTCGCAAGGGAGCGAGCTGTCGCTTCAAACAGTCTACTGCACCAAATCACCACCCATAACGAGGGGCGTCGCGCTCCTTGGTGCCGCTAGAAGAGCGGCGAACACATCTATAGGTATCTAAAGGTAAGGCAATTTTTTTTTTTTTTTTTTTTTTTTTTTTTTTTTTGGGCCTAAATGGATTTGTTTTTTCCCTTACTCTTAAGAGTCTTCCCGCAGTCTGCCGGGGGAACTCTTAAGAGTCTCCCCGCAGTTCCCGGGTTAATTGAGTAGCACTAGTTTCCTGAACCCATCAGCATTAATGCGCGGACGAATGTCGAACCCGCCCGCAGACCGTGCAGATCCACAGGGCTGACCTTTAAATCGGTACTGGCTCAGAAACGTTAGTAGGAGGGAAAGTTTAGAGTAGAAGGATAGTTTAAGGGACATTTTTTTTTTTATAAACCCACCCCTTACTTCCTCCCCCCCCCCCCTCCCCCACCGCCGCTCCCCCCTCCACATTTTCTCCAGTATCTTCTTCATCATCTCCATGTCTTGTGTTTCCATCTCCTGTGTTAACCCCAATAGCGCCCCCACCCCTCTATCGTCTCTCTGCTTTACCTCCTCCCACCCCCTCTCCCCAACTCTATTCCTCATGTATCCCTCCAACTCGTCTCTCTCCTCATCATATCTTGTACATTCCGTTACTATATGTTCTACGTCCTCTACTATTGGGTCTCCTCCCATTTCACATTGGTTGCAGTGCGGTCCCATTCCATTCCATCTCCTTGTTCTCTCATTCGTCTCTAGCGATCCTGTCCTTGCTTTAAACAGTAGTTTCGATCCCCATCCTCCATCATAGAATAGCTCTCTAGCTGGTTTTTCCTTCTCTCTGTAATATGACAGCGTGGCTTTATTTTCTACCCCCTCCCTCCACTTTCTTCTCCCCTCCACCTTTATCCCTCTCTCTATCTCTCTGACACATCCCCTCCCATTTTCCAGTATGACCCACTCGTCTCTCCCATTTCGTTTTCTAAATTTCCCTCCCACACGGTCCTGTTTTATATTTATCCTCCCCAACCTTCTTTTGCACTCTCTGTTCCATTTACTTTCCTCGCTCGCCCATCTGTATACCTTCTTTGGCCACCTATCTTCCTCCATCCCCTCTAGCCTCACTTTGTACTTCCCTTTCGCTTTCCCTATCCTTTCTTCAAACGTACTCCACCCCATCTCCCCTCGGATTGCTTCTTGTGCTACGTATTTATTTGCCCCCAATCCTGTCCTCCCGATTTTATTCTGTACCATTTCTAATTTCTTCGTTTCTGCCTGTCGTTTCTACCGCCTCTAAGCCGTACATTATTGCAGGTACTCCTAGTCCTTTCCACAGCCCGCGCACTATTTCATAGCTATTCGCTCTTAACCTTGTCGCGCTCCATAATCTCCCATTCCATTGTTGCATTTGTCCAATCTTTTCACTTTTCGCCTTCTCAAACCCTTTCTCCGTAATTGTTACCCCCAGGTATTTATACTCTCTTGTCTTCTTCATTCTGTTTCCTTCCAGTGTCCATTCCTCGTCCTCTTGAAGCTGTCCATTCATTTTCATCACTTGGCTCTTTTCTTTACTAAATCTTACTTCTAGTTCCTCTCCGAATCTCGTTGCTTCCTCTAGTAGTCTCTGCAACCCTCCTCCAGTTTCTGCCATCAGAACTACGTCGTCAGCAAACAGGAGTACCCCCAGTCTTTCCTTGTTTATCTGGATCCCCTCCTCCACTCTTTTTATCCTGTGTAATTTCTTCCATATATAACGCAAATAATAACGGCGATAATACGCACCCCTGCCTTTCTCCCCTCTTGCTTTCTACCCATCCCGTTTCTATACTTCCTAGCGCGTACTTCGCCTTTGTTCCTTGGTACATCGATGTTATGATGTTTATATACTTTTCTGGTATTCCACTCCTTGCCATTATTTTCCACAGCAGTTCCCTATTTACTCTATCATAGGCTTTCTCTATATCCAGGAATGCACAGTAACCCGTTTTCTTCCTTCTTTTCATTTTCCCTATCACTTCGCTTAGTATATAGATATTATCTGTCCCCCTCCTGTCTCTTCTGAACCCATTTTGCTTGTCACTTATTATTCCGTTTCCCTCTATGGCTCTATTCATCCTTTCCTTCAATATCCCGCAGAAGAGTTTCCCTATTGTGTTTGTCACTGTCACTGGCCTGTAGCTTTTCATTTCCTTCTTACTATTCTTACTCCCAGGGGGAAAAAAAAAAAAAAAAAAATCAGGATTTTTCATTTTTATTTTTCTTGGGATTTTTTTTTTTGGTCATTAACCTAACCAAAAAACCTAACCTAACCTAACCTAACCTAATAGCCCCCAAATACATTTAGGTTAGGTTAGGTTAGGTTTTTTGGTTAGGTTAATAAATTTTTTTTTTTTTTTTTTTTTTTTTTTTTTTTTTTTTTTTCCCCGGGGATAAAAAGTATGCAGTATAGAAATGAAGCATATGATGATAGGAACCCAAAACTACCATTAAAAATTTGCTACTTAGGCCTATATTGTTGCGTCTCCTGTATATTTGACCGATCAAATGAAAGTTTGTTTTAACCCTCGGCAAAACCTAACAAAAAAGTATGGTACTAAAATGTCTTTTTCGTAACAAGGTTGTCAATACTGTACGGTACTTCCAGTTATCGACAGCTTAACCCGTGGAGCCCCGGCTAGTTTTGTAATGTTTGCGCACCAGAACCCGGCCGGTTTTCAAAAAATGGTTTTATTCCAGAAACAATAGCGAATGGGTTAGGAATGAAGGAAAAACCACGAAAAACCGCTCAAAAAGCTTTAAAAATGGTCCTACAGAGCCCCCGAAAACGGATTTTACAAGAGTAAAAAATTGAAGGCAATTATCCCCAAAAAACAGGTTATTGCGCCGCACGCACGTGGACTTTGAGAGTTTTCAACCATCGGCACGGTTGCGTGGGATACGTACACAGTTCCCATACAAATCTGAGCCCTCTTGAGTGGCTACACCTGAGGTTACGGTCGGCGCAATTAGGGTGACGCGTCAGGCGCGTCTCTGGGGCTGTGCGTTACATACATCGCCGACGCGTCAGACGCGTCGCTGGGGCTGTACGGGTTAAAGATCATATGAAAATGTGTTTTAACCCTCGGAAAAATCTAATATAGGCCTAGGCTAAAGTAGGCCTATGCTACTAAAATATAATTTTCGTAACAAGGTTGTCAATACGGTACTTTCCTGTTGTACGTACGTACGTACAATCAAAGCTGAAGATTGCAGAGTAACCACCGTAGACTTCATCGACTTTTCTTTCGCCTTCATATACAGTAGGCTCACATATCTCGATCAATCTCATCTCGATATTTCGCATCTCGATGCCACCTTCAAGCTCTCCCCAATCACAAATCTCGATGAAAAAACGTTAATCTCGATAGCTAATAGCAAAATATCGATGCTAGATGCTTATATACTAATATAAACAGATTAATCTTGACCAAATCGATGTGTGAACCTCACAGTCATTGTGTTTTGTTCACCTGTATACTAATGTACCGCTAGTATCGATCGTCTCAAGCGGTAGTCTAACCTGTCTCTGCCGCTTTCATTTACGTAGTAATATAAATTACTTTACCATGTTTTAATATACATTATTATTTGTATGAGGAAAATCTAATATATAATAATAGTAAAGACAAAAGAAAACTTGATTAAACTTTATACCATGGAAAATTTATTGAAGTCGGTAGATCTAGCGGCCACTTGGTGTACCAGTCACACATCCGCCATTCGCTTGAAAACTTGTATTGTGAAGTCGTCTACCTGGACCTTTTTTATCGCATTCATAAAATGCCGGTACTAGTGGTGACAGGGTGAGGGAAGCAATTGCAAGAATTGTTGACGGTGACTGTGCGCCGGGTGCGGAGACGCAGTAACCTAACTGCGTTCGCCTCGGAACCAACAATCAACCACACAAACCTCTTTATCAATAAATATAAGGTAAAAATAAAACTCTTTCATTATTAATTTTATCTATTTTAACATATTATATATATTGCATGTGATTGTGGGGGGCAAATGTGAAAATTGACAGATTTGATGTAGGTTAGTCGGAAAGTGGCTGGAACCGATTGTATTTTTTCCCATAAGAAGTTAACTTCGCATCTCGATATTTCGAATCTCGATCGGTATTTGTGGGAACCAATTATGATCGAGATTGGAGATTCCACTGTAGTCGTATATCGACAGCCAAATTTTTTTTTTTTACTAAGGGATTAGTACCCAAGCAGCGGGGGTGTGGGGGCGGCAGCCCCCACCCATAATACTAGGATAGGTTAGGTAAGGTTGTTAGGTTAGGCTAATGTCTTTAAATCATAGCCCTCCCCACTATCGGGGAGAGTGTCTCAACATCGATCGAAAATGGGGAAAATAGGTTTTTCCGAGAAATCTAATTAATTACAAACTCTATATATTGATGCAAATGAACACAAAACTATTAACAAAACACTCGGAAAATTTGTGGTATTTTAATAACATTTTTCCTTACATTTTGTGTAAGCCTAGGCCTATTGTGTGTTAATACTATTCAGTCTTTTTCAGATAATAAGATTATCTGAGTAGGCCTAATTGCTTAGCCTATCAATTAATCAACTGTCAATTCAACGAACGAATATTTTCTGGGTAGCACTAATTGTAAAGTGAAGCTGAGTAGCATTACGATAATTGGCCTCGTTTTACACCTTGGACGAGTGTTCCAATTAAGTGGTGTTTTTTCGGGGCGACATCCTTTTCAACTGTCCCCTCTATTGTCTTTGTTTTATATTATAGGTTTGACTCCTGTAAGGAGATAAAGAAAACCTAATATTTAGTAGTGGCCCCGTAATCATTGACGAACATGCCTATTACATAAGGCATCCTCTTCAAACACTAATCCGCCGTAGTTTGAATCTACCGCGCAGAGCATTTAAAAAACTGAGGAGCCTTCATCATGAGCGCACGCGACCTCACTCATGGCTTCAGTCATTATGAATTGGGTTCTCACTACGAAAAAACTTCGTAAAAAATAAAAAGAAAAAGAAAATAAGAATAACTATCTAATAAGCTTTCCATCATATCGTGGATGTACTTGTGTGGATCTCTGACCAGACGCTGATTCAGGCGTCATTCTTCCTTCACTGACATATCAAGTAAACCGAAATCCTCAATACATCAACGAATGGGAAGGGGACGGTCGGGAGGGCCCCAGTCGTCAATGATTACGGGGCCACTACTAAATATTAGGTTTTCTTTATCTCCTTACAGGAGTCAAACCTATAATTTATTAGTGGCCCCTCCATCATTGACGAACATGCCTGATTTCTAAGACTGGAGGGGGACATTCGTAATCATATCATAACTCTAGAAAAGCAGATAATAAAAACAACCACATAGTATTCTTACTTTTGAAAAATATATTTAATACGGCGTAGGCCGGGAATATACAAGAAAGGGGTTCAGGCAGGTGCGTGCTTCAAAGAAGCCTGCCTGACAAAAATAGGTAACCCTGAAGATTCTGTACACAGATCTGTAGTTACAAAGGCACCCCACTCAACGAGTGGTGACAAAAATAACAAGTTATCAGTTTATATGTGCACATAATAAACCCCAAAATAATCGTGGAGATAAATTGCAAAGGATCTTCACTGTTTTAATATTAAATTGCTTTCGCAGCTAAAACTACTATAACAACCCCGTTGTTTTGTACTAACATTTGTACTTAGCACAATTTCTCGCTGAGAAATTTTCATATCACATTAACCATAAATTGTATCACAGCTCTCACACTCCGGCGGGGTCTAGGGTGTCCTATGTCAACTGACTGCACCCCCCCCCCCCCCCTTTCCCTTGAAAGTAAACAAAAGTGACTGCAGGGCCACCTAGACCCTCTGCCTTAAAGCTATACATGGTAAGGAAGGTTTATCTAGAGCAACTGACAAGTATCTAGACAAAAACGTATGATTAGACGCCCACAACTGAGTGGACGCAATATCTTCTACTGAAAAAATTTTCAGGAAACGTAAAGAGGCTGCCCATTTGCGTAAATCGTGGGCCCGACCCACAACGCCGGGATTACTCTCTTTAATGACTTCGACCAGAAGAGAGGCTAATCGCCGTTTCAGTAAGCGTTTACCCGTACTTGCTACCCATAAAGCACCTTGGGGGTTGAGAGGAGCTACTCTCAAATATTTGGTTAGAGCTTGCACTGGACAAAGATTATGATGCACCTTTCCCCTTTTTAACGCCGGCACCGTGAACTCAGAAAACACGTGTGCACTATGCTCATTCTTGGCTACAAATCCTGGGGAAGGTGCAATGTAAATACATTCATTAAGTCTTCCAAACCTAAGGCAATTAGGTGTGTTACTCATCGCCGCCAGCTCAGACACTCTGTTCCCGGTGGCCAAAGCCAAAAGGAAAACAGCCTTTTTTAAGAGTAATGCAAAGTCTGCAGTATTTTGGTACAGACGAGAGTGAAGTAAAGACAAAGCTTTGTCCAGAGACCAAGTGGGCATGAGCTGATGGGGAGGTGGGCGGAGTTTAAAACAAGCTCTCATAAAACCTGTTTCCTCCGCCACCGGTATGGAGAGACCTGTAAGGTCGAAAAAGGGCACTCTAATCGCAGTTAAGTGATTTTTGAATGTTACCACAGATAAATGTTTCTGCTCAAACAGATAATTTAAATAATTGAACACTAAAGCTACTGATGGCACAGTCTGTTCTGTTCTAATGATCCAAGAAGTAAAGGCTTGCCAATGTGAGTGATACTGTCGTTTCGTAGACTGAGTATATTGATTTAATAATTTATTGGTCACATCTCTACCGTATGGTGCTAGCCACTTGGCCTCCTGAATGTCCATAATGCAAAAGTCAGCGAGGTCGCTAGGTTGCCAATTGTGTCTAAGTGGAAATACCCGACCGGGAGCGACACCGGGTGCGGGCACCACGTTTTCAATTGCTGGTACCACAACTGCGCCGGCCACAGGGGCGCGATTAGTGAGACTAAGCATCGATAATCTCGTAGTTTGTTCACTACGTGGCACATTAGTGACGCATCTGGCGGTGGAAACAGATAGATGAAGCTCCATCTGTTCCAGTCTATCACTAGGGCGTCTGGCCCCCCTGCCGGCGTTTTCGTCCGGCGGGTGAGGTATAGAGGGAGTTTGTGAGTCTCCTCGGACGCAAACAGATCCACTTGTGGATGGGAGAGCTCTGCAATCATTAGGTTGAAAATGGGTTGCTTGAGCTCCCATTCTACTGTCGTGCTCTGTCTCCGGGACAGAGCGTCTGCCCAGACGTTCGCTACGCCTGGGAGATAAGAAGCGTGAAGATAAATGTCTAGTCTGTTGGCTAGAGTAAAAATCTCTTCCGACACGTTTAGCAACTTCCTTGACCTCGTTGATCCTTGTTTCTGAATACAGTGAACTGCGTTCAGATTGTCCATTCTGAAGGCCACCGACTTGCCCCGTAACGCAGGGCCGTGAGCCTGAAGGAAATACAAGGGGACTAGTAATTCTTTGACATTGATGTGAGAGATTTCTAAGTGGGACCAAAGCCCCTGACCCTGGTGCCCCTGATTTGACTGAAATCCCCAACCTATTGTGCCTGACGCATCCGTGTCTACCCATACCGTTGGTGGAGGAGAGGTCCATGACATTATTGAGTGCAACGTTTCCCTCTTTGCCCAGACCGCTAGTAAGGTGTGGATTAATTTCGGGATGGGCCATAATTTTCCCGCCGGTAAGAGTGGGAAATATTTTTTGCCTTCCAATATTAAGCGTTTTACTTTCAACCGGCCCAACATGACAGTTAGTTGAATCCAGTTGAGAGAGCCGACCAGAGACTCCCAGACCCTCCGCGTCGTAGTCAGACTGTGAAGAAACATGAACAGTTTCCTGCGAAACCTGTTGCGATTGTCCACACTCTGATTCAGAGTGAGAGCGGCCGTGTCCCAGACCAGCCCTATCCACTGAATTACTCGTGAGGGAACAAGGTTTGACTTTACCAGATTTACCTTGAACCCTAGAGTTTTGACATGATTTAAAATTATGTTGACATGTTTGATGCATAATTGTTGTGTCTCTGCCACCACCAGCCAGTCGTCTAGGTACCACAACACTCTGATCCCTTGTTTTAACAATGGCATCAGGGCTTGCCGGACTAATTTCGTGAATAATCGAGGTGCTAGGTTCAAACCGAACGGCATCCTTTGAAAAACAAAATTTTGGTGCCTGATCCGTAAGGCCAAAAACCTTTGAAATCTTTTGTTGACCGATACGTGCCAATAGGCGTCTGTCAGGTCTAGTGAACACATTCAACCTCCCGGCGGAAGTGTTAGCCTGATTTGGTGTACTGTTAACATTCTGAAAGACTCGTTGTGAATGTGAAGGTTCAGATAAGACAGGTCTACGACCGGTCTCATCTGAACACTGTCCCTTTTGGGAACCAAAAATAGTTTGGACGTGAATACAGGGTAATTTGGGGGGACCGGGATGATGACATTCTTGGCAATCATTTCCTGGACCAGTGACTCCACCTCTAAAGAAACAAAATTCGCCGTTGTCGGCTGACGTAAGCGAGGTCGCCGGAGCCACTGCCAAGTGATGCCTTTGCGTGCCACCATCCGTGCCCAAGTGTTTAAAGGCCATGCTTGGTGACACGTTCGGAACGACCCAGTTAGCAGACAAGGGTTCGCCGGCTGTACTACCCTCGGGTCCTCCGGCCTTAAGGTTGGCACCGGGAGTGAGAGAGACTTTAGTTTTTTGGTGGTGGGGTTGGTGGTGCTGGACGCTTCGCCGGCTGGCTGGTGTTGGCCGAAGACTGGCCCTGACCTGGCTTATTATGGCCGCGTCCTCTCTGACCTGAAAACTTACTCTGTCTATGCCTGTACTGACCTTGGGGGGAGTGGGAGGACTTAGGCAGAAGAAAGGGCTTAGATCCCCCTGGCTGAGCTTTAGCGGTTGGCCTGGGTTTGGGGAAGTTAAAGGCAGGTTTCTTAGAAGGGGTGGGACTTTGTTTAAAGGCCTGCACCATATTGAAAACCGTTCGCCACACTTCAGGGGACATTAACGAGGGAGTAAGCACTGGTGACATGACCACCTGATTCGCAATGCGATCAGGCAGTTTGCGAACTAAAGACATTCTGAGATCTTGTCTTGCTCGTACCGCCTCAAGTAAGGCGGTGCGTATGTCACCTAGAGATTGGATTGACGACTGGAGTAGCAGTCGCCGGGATAATTCAACCGATCTTCTGGCATCCGCGTCTGCGATTGCCTGAGTGGACCGAAGTAAAGACTTAGCTACCTGTTGAGACACTATGTACTGAGAAAACAGGCAAAAAGCTTTCCCCCTTAGCCTAAATTCTCGGTCTAGGTGAGTTGGGGTAGGGGTAGTGAAAGGGTCTTTTAGCTCACAAAGATTAATCTTAGGGGCAGCTAGGAAAGAAAACAAAGCTGACGGGACTCCGCCGGCAGAACATACCGGCATGGAGAACCACGAATGAGAATCTTGGGGGATCTGGTGGGAAGATTTGGAAGTAAATGTGGTTGCAAAGTTTTGAGCCTCTATCTCCCAATCTACCCAAGGTCCTGGACCCAACTGCCCCACCTTCAAGACTGGATTAGCTGCTTCGTCTGTGACGGTTTGCAAATCAAGTTCAGGAGTGAGAGCTGACAGAGTCTTAATGTCATTAAGCCCATCCAGCTTAGACCAGTCTGAATACAATTTTGAAGCTGAGGCAGGGGGTAAAGCTGGCTTAGTAGCATACACAAAATAGTCTTGGTGATAATAACTAGGTATAGCCTTGATGTTAACATCTAGTACATTTCCCAAAATATCCAAGGCCCTTAATTTCTTTGATTTATTGCCCTGGATGACCCACTCACGCAGTACTGGGAGTTCCCCTGACAAGGTAGGTTGGGCGAGCTCTGGTTTAGTGGGGGTCAAAAGGACCCATGACTCGTCTGGTCCATAAAGCAAGGGCATAGCTACCTTTCTGAGAGGCGCCTTGTCTAGAGGGGGTGGATTGACATCCGTTATAACCCTTACATTCGAAGTGGTCAATGCCGCCGTAGCAGGCCTAGTAACCACTGATGGTGACAGAGTGGGGGGGTTAGGGATCTTAGATAAAGCAATAGAAGTCATCAGAGGCCGTACCGTAGAACTTGTCGTGGGAGCCCCCAAGTCCACTGTGGGAGTTTCCTGTTGTTGGCCAAAAAATTTAGATAACACATGACTAAGTAGCCCTTCAACTTCCTGCGCAGTGACAAATTGAGTTGATGATGAACTTACTGGTGAATCATTAATATCCTGCGCGGCGTCTAAGCCTGAACCTGACTCTTGCCCTTCCATCTCCGAAATTATTGAAACCTCGTCTTTCTCCTCCTGATCCTCCTGAGAAGACCCCGCCGAAGCTGGGGTACCTTGCTGCCAAGATAAGTCAGGAATAGAGGATGGGATCGCCGCGTCCCTGTGGACGTCAGCTACTGTGTGACTCGTTTGAGTCGGAAGTGGGTGGTCAGACCCTGGCTGAGCAAATCGCCAAACACCGAGGCCCTGGCCTACACTCTCTTGGGAGTCTGAAACATTCTCAATCACTGATCCCCCTGAACTCTCCATTTCCAGGGTTAAAATATTAATGGGTAAATCCTCTTTAGGGACAGGCACCGCACTGGACCCTTGAGACCTAACACAAACTCTGTCTGGGGTAGAGGTACGATGAGAGGCACTAGAAGCTGGTGAATGTAGGGAGGTCTTTCGTTTATGGGAATCCTTTTTGGAAGATTTATGGCTACGGTGTGACCGTGAACTACTCTTTGATTTGGAGGATTCATCGCCGTGACCACTGGTGGAACTTTCCGTCCTACTCTTCTTACTCGATGGTGAAGAGGCAAGACTAGATGACTGGCGTCTGAGAGGTGACCTAGACCGAGATCTCGCCCTAGACGAGGAGGCGGATGCCGGGGGTGTAGGCTCTCTTGGACGTTTCGGAGTAGCCGCAGAAGACACAGAACCCTGACCAGTCTCCGCCGGCTTATGACAAGTGACTCGAGAGGAACGTTTAGGGGGAGGGTGTTCAAAGAGCAATCGATCCCAAAGAGGGACGTTGTCTCATTGAAGTGACTTATGAGCAACAATCGTAGTGTATGCTGACATCTGTTGCCTCACTTCTCTTAACGCGACCGCCGCGGTCTTATCATTGTCGCATTAGTTGGAGGCTAAATACAAATGATAAACTGAAACACATAAGACTAAAGAAGGATTTGAGTATAGAACAAAGGAAAAAAATTAAGGAATTACAAGAAAAGGCTGATGAAAATAATGGAAAGTTGGATGAGGAGGAAAAGAGAAATTTTTACTGGAGAGTGAGGGACGGAAAAGTGAGGAAGTGGTTTATAAGAGTAGAAAGGAGGGGGAGATCAGGGAGGGGAGAGAATGTGATGAGAGTTGTGACGGAGGAGGAGAACGGGGTGGAGGTGTCACAGGGAGAGACAGGAGACAAAGAGGCAGACCCAGTAGTGCTAACAGGGGAGTAGGGTACGGACTGGAGGAGCGGGATGGTGTAATTGCTGGAGGAATGGTAGATGGATTAAGGATTATGTTTAGTAATGTGGATGTGTTTACTCAGGACAAGAAAAGAGAACTGATATGTAGGTTGCAGGATGAAGAGGAAAAACCTGATATCATAGCCCTACAGGAAGTAAGACCAAAATTTTTTAGAATTGAGAGGGAACTGGTGGAATATAGTTTGGAGGGTTTTGAGTTATATGAGAGAAATGCTATTAGAGCAGAGGTTGGAAGAGGACTGTTTATTTATGTAAGAAAAGAGCTCAAGGTTAATGAGGTGGATATGAGACAGCAGTATTGTGAGTATTTGTGTATTGAAGTAAAATGTGTAAGAGGATCAATTCTAATTGCCTCTATATATAGAAGCCCAAATAATAGCAGGGGAGAGGATGATAACCTACTGAAAGCAATGGAGGAGATAGATAATAGAGAGAACAAATATAAAATTTTGATTGGAGATTTCAATTTGCCAGGGATCAACTGGGCAAATTGTACTACTCCAGCGGGACAGGGTAGCATGGAAAATAAGTTTATAGAGAAAGTGAGAGATTGTTTTTTAACGCAACATATTGTAGAGATGACAAGATATAGAGATGGGACGCAGGGGAGTGTACTTGATTTGATTTTTAGCAATGAAGAGGATATAGTGGAACATGTTAATGTGGATAGCCCTATAGGTCGTAGTGACCATGCCTGTATAAGCTTTAGTTGTAACATTAAATTGGAGAGGGATAATAAAAGCAATAGAAAAATATACATGTATGATAGAGCAGATTATGAGCTGCTGAGACGGTGTTTGGACATTGACTGGGGGGAATATTTGAACGGTGAAGACGCTGAAGGAATGTGGAGGAAAATTAGAGTCAAACTGGAGAATGCTGTATCCAAAAGTGTACCAGTAAGGGAATATAAGGATAAAACAAAATTGAGGAAAAGAACTAACCCAGAATTGCCAATGAAAAGAAAGCTTTGGATATTGATTAGAAGAAAGAAACGATTGTGGGAAAGATTAAAATTGTTAAAAAAGAACAGGGGGTCTAGTATAGAGGCTATGGAAGTGGATCTGGAACGTAGACAAATAAACAATAAAATAAGGTGGGAAACAAGGAGGGGGGTGAAGGAGAGGGAGAGAGAGATAGCTAGAAATGTGAAGGATAATCCAAAAATATTCTGGAAGTACATTCAGGAAAAATTAACAAGAAGAGTAGGGATCCCAGAGCTGGTGGGGGGGTTGAATGATGGGAGTAGAGCGGAGACTGATAAGGAGAAAGCAGAGGTGCTGGGGAAATACTTTGGGGGGGTACTAACAGTGGAGTCGGAGGACGCAGTGCCTACTATTCCCATCAAACAGGCACCGGCACTAGAACTAGTAGAGTTTTCCCATGCTAGAATAAGAAGGGCTATAGAAAAAATGAACAGAAGTAAGTCACCGGGACCGGATGGGATACACCCAAGAATCATAAAGGAAGGAGGGGAGATGTTAGTAGAGCCATTGAAAATGTTATTTGAGGTATCGTTTAATACAGGACAAATCCCGATGGACTGGAGAGAGGCGAACATAACAGCTATATTTAAGAAGGGAAAGAGAAATGACCCAGGGAATTATAGACCAGTCAGTTTGACAAGTGTTGTGTGTAAACTAATGGAAACGGTAATTAGAGAAGGAATAATGGATCATATGAAGTCAAACCAACTTTTCAGTGGGAGACAGTTCGGATTCTTGCCGGGGAGGTCGACGGTACTACAGCTAATTAAGGTGGTAGATGATTGGATGCAAATTCTAGAAGATGGTGATGTAATAGACGTGGTATATTGCGATTTTATGAAGGCCTTCGATAAGGTCCCACATAAAAGGTTAATAGAGAAAGTTAGAAGCTATAATATAGGGGAGAAATGTGTGAAATGGATAGAAGCCTTCCTGAAAGATCGGAGACAGAGGGTATTGGTGAATGGAATAGGCTCGGGGTGGAGGGAAATTACAAGTGGGGTACCTCAGGGATCTGTGTTGGGACCACTGCTGTTCGTTATATTTATCAACGACTTGCCTGAAGTTATAACTAATGGAAGTGAGGTATACCTGTATGCGGATGACACTAAACTGTATAGAAGAGTGAGGAGTAAGGAAGATATGGGTTTGCTTCAAGGAGATGTGGAGGGCATGAAGGGATGGTCTGAGCATTGGTTAATGCCTTTTCATCCAAAAAAATGCAAGTACATGCGGATTGGGACCAGCAAGATAGACAAGGTAGGATACAGTATGTATGAAGCGATGGAGGAAGTGAGTGCAGAAAAGGATATAGGAGTAGTGATAGATAATAAGTTAAATTTCTCAGAACATTTAGCGGAAAAGATAAACAAAGCCAATAGAATTGTAGGGCTGATAAGGAGGACATTTGTGTCACTTGACGAAGAAATCTTCAGGAATCTATATACAGCGCTGGTTAGGCCACACCTGGAATATGCAAACCAGGTGTGGGCTCC
Organism: Paralithodes platypus; assembly: GCA_032716605.1. Taxonomy (NCBI): domain Eukaryota; kingdom Metazoa; phylum Arthropoda; class Malacostraca; order Decapoda; family Lithodidae; genus Paralithodes; species Paralithodes platypus. The sequence goes on along the minus strand of CM064492.1, from coordinate 74,025,805 downwards.
ATATATGGTAAAAGATATAGAAGCAGTGGAGAAAGTGCAGAGAAGAGCTAGCAAGCTGGTACCAACGTTGAAGAACGCGGGCTATGAGCAGAGGTTGAGGACACTGGGACTTCCGACACTGGCATATAGGAGAAAGAGAGGGGATATGATAGAGACTTTTAAGATAGTGTCAGGAAAGTACGATGAGGATGTGTGTGAAGGTATCTTCTTGATGCGGGAGGGAACAAGAACGAGAGGACACTCTAAGAAAATTTACAAAGAAAGAAATAGGCTTGAGAAGGCGAAGAACTCATTTTGTGATAGAGTGGTAAATGAGTGGAACGCACTGCCCCAGTATGTAGTCGATTCCGAATCAATAAGGGAGTTTGAAAGTAATCTTGATAAAGCATGGGGAAGACAAGATTTGAAGTTTGATTATAAAACAAAAATACAGAATAGTAAAAATGTTGCGTCTGCTACCGCCGCCGCCAACACCGTGAACGACCGCAGCAGTGCAAGTACTGGTACTGAGCTGGATACACAGGCATAGTTTGCCTTTTTCCAGAGGATCTACTGTAAGAAACTGTAAGAATAGGACCTTTACAGCTAATTGGGAGCAAAAAGAACAATTACGCATGACCCACAGACCCCTTGAACGGTCTAGACATTTAACACACCTTATGCAAAGAGTATGCGCAAAAATAGGGATACCGGCACAGGTAGGGGTAGTGCATAAAGCAAAGACTGGGGCCAAGGTCGCCATGACAGAGACTGGTGGGGAAAACTACCGCCGGGTCTGTATTGGTCCGCCGGAGCCCAGCTCTGGAATTTTTTTTTTTTCCAGGAATTAATGCTCATAAGGTTAACCCAACATGTTCGCACACAAGTGTTAATAACCCACCGGGTAACGAGATGTAATGACACAACGATCACAGCTCGCTACGCGGCGGGGCTCAGAATATCTAAACATATCTTTTTAAGAAAGTGAAGAATACCCTCTGACAATAATATAACGGTCCAACATGGCGTTTATAGTCTTTCTGGTGGTGACTGTCTCAAGATTCAATTTTGGAACAAAAACAACCCCCCATAAAGACGCCGGCCCTTGAAATATTTTAGTAGAATAACATAGGGCAGGCTGATACGAGATCTGATTTCTAACGAATTGTCACAAAAAGATCGCCGTAAGTAAGAAGGCGGCGATACCTATACGTATCCCTAAAATAAGTGGTTAAATCGAAATTGAATTGTAAATTCCTTATTACCTCCACGTAGGAGCACCCGCCGGGTGTAAAAACGATGTTAACCCCCAATTAAACCTTCAATCGCCGTAAGTGTAAAGGCGGCGATACATAACGTATCACTTAAAAAGGATCGGTTAACTAACTGAATGACTTAGATGTTCATCCCACCCTACCAAGGTACACCCGCCGGGTGAGATGTCAAAACGTTAACCCCATAAGTTCCTGTCCCCACTTCTTTGTAAAAGATCGCCGGGGAGGAAAGCCCTTAACCCGTTGAGACCCAGCGTCGCACGTGTTGCGTCGGCAGTCTTTGATCACCAACTCCCAGCGACGCATCACGTGCGTCCGACATATAAAAAACACTTACGTGGCTCGTAAGGTAGGAAATGGCGGGAGAATAGGAGGGGGAGGTACCGTAGTGTGTGGGGGAGCCGGGCCAGTAGGTGTGAGCGGGCCGAGACAGCCGCGCGGCTGGTGGTGGTGGGCTTAGTGGGGATAGTTTACACCCCTAGTTTACCGCCACTTTGAACCTTCATTACTCCGGTCGTATGGGAGCTAGAGGCTTGAGATTTATGTGAGATACTCCTTAGGATGTATGCCGTACAATGCCATACTCAGTTTTTACCCTAGTGCTCCCGGGCGGGTGGTCATGCGGGGGAGACGAACTATTGAAACCCCCCCCCCCCGCCCCCAAATGACCGAAATGATTTTTTTTTTATTTGTGTGTTCATTTCTCACCATTCTCTTCCATTTTGGCTCAACAAATTTTTTTGAAGCTCCCCCCCACCGGCCCCCCCCCCCCCAAAAAAAAATGTCAGAGGTGATTTTTTTTTGTTTTTTTTTTCATTTCTCATCCTTGTCTTCCATTTTAGCAAACAAAAAAAATAAGTGAAAATGGCTTGGGACTGGGGTGAACAAAATATTATAACTAGCCGGGGCTCAACGGGTTAACAACAGCTAGGTTTTTTCTTGTGGTTTGTAAAACCGGGTAGAAAAACTTCATAACATATGTTCGCATGAACAATGTTTTTTGATGGGTACAGCCATTCCGCCGGGAATCAAAGGGAGCCTGAAAACAGGCACCAACACAGGAGACGCAGTCCTGGAGAGCCACAGACACCTCATCGCCGGGGACACAAGCCTGTGTTGAAACCACGTGTGGCCCAACACGGCTCTCGGCCGGGTTTTTTTCATGGTGAAACCGAGAAAAAACCCGCCGGAAGGAAACCCACCCCGTTCAGACACCATCTGAACGAACAACGGACACGAAGGAAAGCCACGCACGACTAGCCTAAGTCCACACAATAATCCGTGGAATTAGCCAATACACAACTAAACCAGGAAACAAACATAGTCCGAGGAATTAGCCAATACACAACTAAAACCCGGATACACATGACACAGTAGGGCATATTTATAAAAATAAACAATAACACTTGTACATGTGGCAAAGCTACGAGCGGCTGGCTAGGCCTAAGTAGACGGCATCATAAAAGTTGAAATATACACAAAACACTGGAAATATAACAACAGGAACCACCGCCAACACACCACTGTAGCAAATACTTCCGACAAAGGGAAGACTGACTCGGGACCCAGAAAAAACTTCACTAAGTGAAGAAAAATACGCTGGGAACGTCAGTAAGCAAAGCTTACCTCATCAGAAAGATAAAAGGCAGCAATAATTAACGCGTAATGAAAGCCGCCTGCATCACAAGCTAACTCAACTGTAAAACGATCACAAGTCCACAACAGGACCACGAGGGTACATCCGAAATAGATGCCCCAAACACACGACCCAAAATACACTGCACTGCGGGCAACCAGCCCAGGACACTCCTGCTACGCATATCCTAACCTTACTCGATACATCCCGGAGTAAACAAATGAGAAAAAACTCACTAGGGACGCAACAAATGCGGAACCAGCGGAGCGTGGGGAGACACGTCCGGGCAGGCTGAGCGCAGAGCAGAGAAGGAAGAATGACGCCTGAATCAGCGTCTGGTCAGAGATCCACACAAGTACATCCACGATATGATGGAAAGCTTATTAGATAGTTATTCTTATTTTCTTTTTGTTTTTATTTTTTACGAAGTTTTTTCGTAGTGAGAACCCAATTCATAATGACTGAAGCCATGAGTGAGGTCGCGTGCGCTCATGATGAAGGCTCCTCAGTTTTTTAAATGCTCTGCGCGGTAGATTCAAACTACGGCGGATTAGTGTTTGAAGAGGATGCCTTATGTAATAGGCATGTTCGTCAATGATGGAGGGGCCACTAATAAATATATATATATATATGATATATATAGGCTATATAGGCCTATATATATATATATATATATACCGGTATATAGCCTATATATATATATATATATATAGGCTAGCCGCTATATATATATATATATATTTATTTATTTTCTATTTATATACGTTCATTCCTTATTGGAATGAACTTTAATCGTATTTATTATCAGTTCAATGGTTTTTGTCTTATTTTGAGACATAGGCTAGGCTATATTTCATAAATGATAAAAATTATACAAGATATGTAGGCTATTTGTATTATTATATATTTAGTCATAGTTTTCATACATACAAAAAAATCATTACCGGTACATGATACATCCCACGCCTGCAGAAGGCAGCGGCAGAACAGTGGCTTGAAACAGTGACTGGCTTGCCTTCTGGTGCCTCTCCATCTTCTCTTGGGCCACAAGTTGATGCTGCACTTTAACAAATGAGCACTCCTTGTGCAGAACCTCAATTAGTTCATTCACATTGCAGCTCGCCTCGGCTCTTTCACACAACTTGTTGAGGCTGTTGTGCTAGTCCCACCGGTCCCCCCCACATCATTGTTAGTATGTACTGTCTGTCCGAATACAGACCATTGGTCTGGAGTCCAACCCCCCTGGCTTGGAGTAATCCAGGTGGTCTCCAAGTACTCCAACAACTGATGTAGACCATCAGGGTGACTGGGCAAGACCAGCTTATGTCATTTGCTTGCATTCCTTTTTCTTAAAGCTTCACCAAAACTTCTATATATAATAGGCCTACCATTATTATATATTATTGATATACATGTATTATATATACCTTTATACCTTAGTGGAAACTAAGAAGAAATCAAATAAAAAACAAAACAATCCAGACGAATACAACTACAAACAATAAAAGGGAGGTGCGGGATGGATGTAGAGTTCGGGCGTACGGTCGTCATTGTTTACATAGGGCGATCGCCGCGCTCGCACTTATGTTCCCGTCTATTTCGACGCTATATTTTCTGCTATTTGCCCCCTGTGACGGGCCCTGTCATTACTACATGAATACTAGGTTATGTTAGGTTAAAATAGACGGGAACATGATGGGAAAGGTCCGACGCCACTACGCGTAATGTAAACAAAGATGGCGGTACGCCCGGTCACTACATCCTACCCGGAGGTGCTTTTGCAAAGGCATTCACTCTCAATCCTTCTATCGAATCAGTTACCACTACACAACGAACCACTTACCTACACAACCACTTTACTTAAGCTTCACCATAACTTCTAATTATAGTTTATACTGTATATAAATATATATTTTTAAACTTTATTCTTTCTTTTCAACTATTCGTAATTGTTTAGTAGATGGCCTTTTTTTCTAGTTATTAAAAACTTATTCTATGGTGTATTATATGATATATAGAAGCAACATAACTGTTAAAATGACCTGGGAAGTGTACTGTATATTAACCCTTAAAGAGCGGCGCTCGACTTAAGTTATGCACCAATTTGCAGCAAGTTAGGAGCATTATTAAGGCTTTTAAAGGGTTAAAATCAAGTGCAAATGGCCGGGAGAGCAGCGGGCCAGACAGCCGACTCCCAGGGCTTACCGCCGCCCATTAACTCATGTTCCCTGTGTTCTCGAGAGGCCGGCAGTGTAGCCAGTAGTGAGCATAGCTGGAAGAAATATACCGATATATGCTAAACTTCCATGTTCGTGGCACCACTGCAAGAGAACCACGAGTGCTACGTAGCTCGTTCTGGTCTCATTTTGAAGCTTTTAGTGCCTAGTTTTTTGCTAAATATTTTTTTTTTTCATGCAGATACTTGATTTATCATGCAGGAGGGCCTGAATATGCCCAAATGAGCCCAAAACACCCCGCTAGACAAGGGTTAAACCAAATAAAAAACTTTGAATAATGAGGTAAGAGATATGTGTTTTTTTTATCACTTTTCAACCTAAGACCAGCGGGGGTCTGGGGGCGGCAGCCCCCAGGATGCCCAGGTTAGGTTAGGTTAGGTTAGGTTAATGACCAGCTATGTAAATACAGTAGTGTATTTTTGGTTTAGTCTGTGCTCAAAAATCCATTTTCTTTAGGATTCTCTCCCCCTCCACCCTCCCACTGCTCTTAGTTTTGTATTTGGTTTAACTGTGTTGGGTGATTTTAACCCATGGGATCCGGGGGGCCTCATATGAATTTTGGTAAAATCAACTTCATAATTCAGTAGCTACTGATTGAGACTACCTAGAGGCGGGTGCCCAACCCCGAAAGGGGTTGAAATAGGGGAGCTATCCCCTCGCCTAAGGCAGCTTTCTAGGGCCTTTCCTAGCTGATGCTGAGAGGATTGGGGTTCTAGTCATGTGGTGATGGGCTGGTCTATCAGAGTGAGAACTGAGCGATCTCTGCCATACCCATAGCTTACTCTGACTGTTCCTTTTACTTATATATTTTCTAGATCTCAAGTGACGGCGTCTCTAACGTGGATTGACCTCCCAATCTACCATGATTGGAAGCCAAAGCGTCACATTCTTCCTTTGCCCCTCAACTTTCTCTTCATAATTGCTGAGGGGCACAGGGCCCTGGGTGGGGCTTTGGTTTCCCGGGCGTTTCCGCACCCTCCTTAGCTCCCCGCCATGGAGTGGCTTCGGTCACCCAGGCTTTATTGTGGTCGGCAGGGAGGGTTCTTTGGGGGCGCTCGATTATGGCCTTGGCCTTATTCGGGGCCTTGGGGCTGTTCGGCCAGGCAGCTTGAGGAACAACAACAACAACAACAACCTAGAGCAGTCAATGTTTTTGCAAATTGTAGAACTTTTTGTTGTCTGTAGAATGCCGTAGAGATGACGTCGCTACAAAGCGTGGTTGCCGAGTTCTGATGATTGTAGCGGCGATTTATTTTTTGACCATTTTGCCTCATATGAGGCCTCCCGGATCCCAAGGGTTAATGTCCATAATGTTGAATGGCTCACTCATTCAGCCAGGACTGATGATGCTGGTCTTGAATGTGAGCTATTTGCAGACTCATTTAATCTCACTCAACTAGTCAACCAACCCACCCGTGTACCAGATAATCCTAATCATAATTCCCACCTACTGGACTTATTTTTAACAACCAATTCAGAAAATTATGATGTTACAGTGAGGTCCCCGCTTGGATCTTCTGATCACTGTCTGATACAGGCCACCTGTCTATCACCTACCACACCTTCCCACTCTGAACCTGTTTTGGTGACTAAATGGCATTACGATAGGGCAGACTGGGAGGGTCTTCAAGGTTTCTTTATTGATATTCCCTGGACCTCTTTCTTTTCTAATGATGCACACACCACCTTGAGCCACATACAAGATTTTGTAAAAATTGGAATGGAAACTTTTATTCCTCATCAAAAGTACAGTAAAAGATCTAATTCACCTAAATGGTTTGACCATAATTGTGCTAGAGTAACTGAACAAAAAGTAATAGCCTACAATGCATACACAAGATCAAAAACACATGAAGCCTTTAATTACTTTAGAAACATCAGAAATCATGCCAAAACTGTATTAAACCTAACTAAATCAAACTTTCTCCACAAGCAGGCAAATAAACTTCTAAATAATCCAAATGATAACAAAATATTTTGGTCTACTCTTAACTAATTCAAATCCAACATCACTACTGCTTCATCCATTCCACCATTAAAATCTCCGACTGGCAATCTTGTAAGTGACCCACGAGGTAAAGCTAACCTTGCGGATATTTTCTCCACCAACTCAACCTTAGATGAAATAAATCAAGATGTCCCTGTACTTAATTTTAATTCGCCTGAAATTCCCTCACTTAAGATCCACACCAGACATGTCAAAACTATTTTGCAGAATCTCTCAGTAGATAAGGCTCCTGGTCCAGATGAAATTCCTCCAATAGTACTTAAGAATTGCTCCTTGGTGCTCGCTCCTGTATTGGCAAATTTTTTCCGTCTGTGTACTCATACCTCATGCTTCCCAGTACCCTGGAAAGAAGCAAACATCCATCCAGTTCCTAAAAAAGGTGCCTCTTCAGATCCATCAAACTACAGACCAATAGCTATAACTTACTCTTGGTAAAGTCTTTGAAATTATATTAAATAATCACATAATTAAGCATCTTGAGAATAATAACTTAATCAGTGATAGGCAATATGGTTTTAGACGATGTCGATCAACTGCAGACATTCTTTGCCTTCTTACGCATCAAATCAACCAAGCTACAGACCAACATGGTGAAACACATACAATAGCACTGGATATATCAAAGGTATTTGATAGAGTCTGGCATCAATCCTTATTGTCGAAGATGTCACACTACGGCCTTGCATCATTAGTTCCACTAATTTCTTCTTATCTTCATAACAGAAAAATATGTGTAATGGTAGATGGCCTTTATTCTCAATTTCACTCAATAAATGCTGGTGTTCCCCAGGGATCAGTTTTGGCCCCAACTCTGTTCCTCATTCATATCAATGATCTCATATCTACCACTCATAATCCAATACATTCCTACGCAGATGACTCAACACTCCACAGTTCCTTCACATTTACCAATTCTTTCACCCAACCCGATCTTATAAATTCAAAAATAAACACTGCAATTTCTCTGAACCAGGACCTTTCTGAAATTAATGAATGGGGACAACAGAATCTAGTTTCCTTTAATGCACAGAAAACCAAGTACATTCAATTTTCTAACCGACAGAATCTCACTGACTCCCATATATTTTTTAATGATGTAAATATTCCCACTTCCCCTAGTACAGTATTGACATTCTCGGTGTAACATTAACTACTAACTTGAGCTGGACACATTATGTTAGAAGCATTGCTAAGAATGCCTCTAAAAAACTGGGACTCCTGTACAGAGTTCGAGAATTCTTCACTGACGAGCAGTTGGCCGTAATATATAAAAGTCATGTGCGTTCTCAGATGGATTACTGTTGACCTCTGTGGAGTGGAAGTGGAGTGGTTGCATTGAGGCAGTTGGACAAAATTCAAAATAAAGCTATTAGATTAATCAATAACCCTGCAGTCACACAGGACCTTCCTACATTATCCATACGAAGAAACGTTGCATCCCTTGCATTATTCTACAGATATTTTCACAGCAATTGTTCCGAGGAACTTGCTTCAATTGTGCCGCCTCTCCACATCTTTCCCCGTAGAACTAGGGCAGCTGAGAGCGCCCATGAATTTACACTTTCTCCTCCACAATGCAGAACTTCTGCTTATCAAAATTCATTTATCCCTAGAACTACTACTCTTTGGAATTCACTTCCCTCGAGTTGCTTTCCACAAACTTACAATCTACAAAAGTTTAAATCCAGTTGTTACAAACATTTTATGAATGGAGGATGCCTTTAGGCACATGGACCTTTTTGTTTTATCTGTGTTTTTCCTTCCTCCGTTCATTGTCTTTTAAAAAAAAAAAAAAAAAAAATCAGCCCCCTGTGGATCTACACGGTCTACGGGCAAGCTCAAAAGAAGAAGAAGACAAAGAAACAGTGGCGGACGAGTCTCACTTTGCCGAACGTTTGTAATACGTCAATGTATCTATTTCAAGTCAAATATACATTTCCGCACATCATCAAATCATACTAAGTCTACTACTAATAATATTAACCTATTAGTACCAACAGAATACCAACAAAATAGGGGTAGTATAACTGTAGATTTATCTAAAGTTTGGTAAACCTGACTTTTTGGACCGACAGCGATTTCAGTACTGGTTAGCCTACGTTATAGGCTAGCCTATTTTGGGTAAATATCCTGTTTAACACCGAGGATGATGTTTAACCCTTGTCTAGCGGGATGTTTTGGGCTCATTTGGGCATATTCAGGCCCTCCTGCATGATAAATCAAGCATCTGCATGAAAAAAAAAATATTTAGCAAAAAACTAGGCACTAAAAGCTTCAAAATGAGACCAGAACGAGCTACGTAGCACTCGTGGTTCTCTTGCAGTGATGCCACGAACATGGGAGTTTAGCATATATCGGTATATTTTTCCCAGCTATGCTCACTACTGGCTACACTGCCGGCCTCTCGAGAACACAGGGAACATGAGTTAATGGGCAGCGGTAAGCCCTGGGAGTCGGCTGTCTGGCCCGCTGTGCTCCCGGCCATTTGCACTCGATTTTAACCCTTTAACCCTTTACTAGCGGCGCTCGACTTAAGTCGAGTGAAAGAAACTGGGAGAAAACGGGTGAAAACTGGGTGAAGATCGAGTGAAAATGGGTGGAACAGTAATGAACCATACGTCCGACATCTGTGGCCTCCCGGCCCACACTAACTCCAGTTCCCCCACCGCACGGGTGGATGACAGTGTGACCAATAGTTAGCAAAAAGTGAACAATGTAGCAAAATCAGCTAAACTTCCATCTTTGAGGTAACACTGTCAGGGCTCCACGAGTGCTACGTAGCTGTATGTGGTGTCATTGTGTAGCGATTTCCGCCTAGTTTTCGGCACAATACAGTTCCTTTCATACTGATGGTTGATATAGCAGTCAGAATGGCCTGAAAAGGCCCAAAACGGCCACAGACCCCCCGCTAGACAAGGGTTAAAAGCCTTAATAATGCTCCTAACTTGCTGCAAATTGGTGCACGACTTAAGTCGAGCGCCGCCAATAAGGGGTTAAGGATGAGATCTGTGCAGCATGTGAGGAGGTGTGTGGAGTGAGGAGAAGAGGGAGGGGAGTGAAAGGTACAGCATGGTGGACAGAAGAGGTAAGAATAGCTGTGGAAGAAAAGAAGAAAGCATATAGAGAGTGGTTGGGTAGTAGAGGGAATGAAGATTTCGAGAGACAGAAACGAGCGAGGTACGTGGAGAGTAAGAGCGTGGTGAAGAGAGTAGTGAAGGAAAGTAAGAGAAGAGTAGATGAGGAATTTGGAAGGAATCTGAGTGTAAAATGGAGGGAGAGTAAGAAACTTCTGGAAAGAAGTCAAGAAAGTTAGGGAAGGCAGCAGGGAAAACAGTAAGGGTGTGAAAGATAAGAATGGGAGAATGCTAGCCGAGAAGCAAGAGAGAGTCGAAAGATGGAGGGAGTACTTCAGTGAGTTGCTAAATGTAAGGAATGAAGAGCCAGCAAACATAGCTGGATATGGTATGGGAGGGAGAAGTAGTGGAGGAGGAGGTGGGGATCAGGAGGTCAGAAGTGTGGGAAGCTATGAAAAGAGTGAAGTTGGGGAAAGCACCAGGAACAGATGGAGTGTGTGGGGAAATGTTGAGGTATGGTGGTGAGATAGTGATAGAATGGGTATGGAAAATGTGGAAACTAGCATGGGAGAAGGGGAGTGCACCCGATGACTGGAAGACTGGCATAATAGTCCCCCTATATAAGGGGAAAGAGGAGTGTGTGGTAATCACCGAGGAATATGTCTTCTAAGCGTAGTAGGGAAGGTATACAGTAGGGTAGTGATTGAGAGAGTGAGAGTGAGAACGGAGAAATGGATAGGCGACGAGCAGGGAGGTTTTAGGAAGGGAAGAGGATGTGTAGATCAGATTTTTACCCTGAATTGTGTTGTGGAGAAGTATCTAGAGAAGAAACAAAAGGTGTATGTTGCCTTTATGGACTTGTGGCCTATGACAGAGTGGATAGAGAAGGTTTGTGGAAAGTACTTAGAATATACGGAGTAGAGGGCAAGTTGCTGAAAGCAGTGAAGAGCATGTATGAGGGTGCAAAGGCGGCAGTACGTGTGGAGAGTGAGCAGAGCGAGTTCTTAGACCTGAATGTTGGTTTGAAACAGGGGTGTGTGATGTCCCCGTGGTTGTTTACTGTATATATGGATGGAGTCATGAAAGAAATACTATCAAGAGCAGTGGATGTTGGTGTATCGTTGAAAAGGGAGGGAATTGAGTGGAAGCTACCTATACTGCTGTTTGCGGATGATACAGTTCTGATGAGTGATAATGAATGGGAGTTGCAGGGTCTGGTAAATGAGTTTGGAACAGTGTGCGAAAAACGGAATTTGAAGGTAAATGCGGGGAAGAGCAAGGGAATGGTCTTCGAAAAGGGTGAAATCACAGAGTGTGAGGTGAAGCTGAACGGTCAGGCTATGGAGATCGTCAACTCTTTTAAGTATCTGGGCAGTGTGTTGAGTAAGGATGGGACTGTGGATGAAGAAGTGCAGGAGAGGGTACAACAGGGGAAGAGGGTTGTAGGAACGCTAAAAGCAGTTACAAGAAATAGGGTGGTCAGTATGGAAGTGAAGAAGTCCTTGCATGACAGTGTGGTAATCCCGACACTGACTTACGGAAGCGAAGCATGGACGTTGGTTGAGAGACTCAGACCAAGAGTGAGAGCAGTGGAAATGAATTACTTAAGGAGTGCGTGCGGAGTTACATGGAGGGATAGACAGACTAATGAGGAAGTAAGAAGGAGGTGTGGTGTGGAGGTAGATGTGCTGGAAAGTGTGAAAAGGAACAACTTGAGATGGTTCGGCCATATGGAACGTATGGAAAGCGAGAGAATGACTAAGAGGGTGTACGAGAGCGAGGTGGAGGGACAGAGAGGGAGAGGTAGACCGAATGAGAGGTGGAAGGATGGAGTGAGGAAGTACATGAACGAAGGCGGTGCTGGTTGGGGGGAGGGGCGTCGACTGACTGGGGGACAGAGGTGCATGGGGGCGGTTCGTTCGTGGCCACCCCTTCGGGGATCACGGCGTCAGGCAATAGATAGATAGATAGATAGTTGATTTTTAAAAGTATTTTTTATTTTTTTATTTTTTATTTTTTTTTTTTTTTTAGGTGTGTTATTTTATAAATCCTGTCGAAAATTGCAAAACAAACATTATCCATCAATATTGTATGTGGACGACTTCGCAATATATTATACTTCTCCCAGTCTGACTCACATACAACGGCGTCTTAACATTGCTCTAAAATCCATCCACTCTTGGGCATCCACTGCTGGTTTTCAATTTTCTGCTGAAAAGACTAACGCCGTTGTATTCTATAGAAATATTCGACATTTACGTAAACAGTCCATTACTCTCACCATGGGAATATCTAATATTCAGATCCTTCCACATACCAGGTTCCTTGGTTTAATCTTTGATACTCACCTCAATTGGAAGAGTCACATTGCCTGCTTAACCCTTCCCCCCTGGGGGCCCCTCCTAAGGACAGTGTCAGGTACCCGGGCGATTTGGCCGAAAAACGTCTAGGCCTAGGCTACCGTATCTTTGTTATTTTAACTGCTAGAAATTTCCCACGCATCTCTAAACGTAGTGCGGTTTCCAATCTGTAGACTGGCGTTGAGTAGAGCTCTGTAAGTCAACTGGTTCAGTTGTGATGACGATTTCCGTGGAGCGAATTTTTCCGCGATGTTGACAATATCGGAGCTTTTCAGACACTAATTTCGTCATACCATACAACAACAACATTGATCCGACGTCTCCTTGTTTTCGGAGGTGCGGTGACGCAATGACCGGCTTTGTTTACATTTCTTTCAGTTTCTTACAGTACATCCTCTGGAAAAAGGCAAACTAGGCCTGTGTATCCAGCTCAGTGCCAGTACTTGCACTGCTGCGGTCGTTCACGGTGTTGGCGGCGGCGGTAGCAGACACAACATTTTTACTATTCTGTATTTTTGCTTTATAATCAAACTTCAAATCTTGTCTTCCCCATGCTTAATCAAGATTACTTTCAAACTTCCTTATTGATTCGGAATCGACTACATACTGGGGCAGTGCGTTCCACTCATTTACCACTCTATCACAAAATGAGTTCTTTGCCTTTTCAAGCCTATTTCTTTCTTTGTAAATTTTCTTAGAGTATCCTCTTGTTCCCTCCCACATCAAGAAGATACCTTCACACCTTTACCACAAGCCCACCGAAACGGTAATAAAATACCCTCATTGTTCCCTGATTAAATAGCACTGTATGAATATTCCCATATTCAAAATATGCTATAGGGGTGCAATGCCTGGTGAGTTATCTGCTCAACAGGTGGCGTTGTGTGAGTGTAAGTGTGAGAGTCCGAGTGTAGGGGGAGAGACAGTGAAGCACGGGAATGAGGTGGCTTCAGAGATGGGGTCGTTTCGGGCCATGAGTGAGCACCGTGCCTCATGTGAGGGCAAGATGGCAGGTGCTCGTTGTGCTCTACGTGCTTCACATGTCTCACTCCCTAGACTGGAAGAAGACCTCACGGGCTTCACTGTTCATTGTAAAGCGGTGAATGTTAAGACTCTCAGCCTATGCCCGAGAGGAAGTAAGTTGGAATATAGAAAAAAAAAAACAACAACAACACATCCTCATCATACATTCCTGACACTATCTTAAAAGTCTCTATCATATCCCCTCTCTTTCTCCTATATGCCAGTGTCGGAAGCCCCAGTGTCCTCAATCTCTGCTCATAGCCCGCGTTCTTCAACGTTGGTACTAGCTTGCTAGCTCTCCTCTGCACTTTCTCCACTGCTTCTATATCCTTTACCATATATGGAGCCCACACCTGGTTCGCATATTCCAGGTGCGGCCTAACCAGCGCTGTATATAGATTCCTGAATATTTCTTCGTCAAGTGACACAAATGTCCTCCTTATCAGCCCTACAATTCTATTGGCTTTGTTTATCTTTTCCGCTAAATGTTCTGAGAAATTTTACTTATTGTCTATCACTACTCCTATATCCTTTTCTGCATTAACTTCCTCCATCGCTTCATACATACTGTATCCTACCTTGTCTATCTTGCTTGTCCCAATCCGCATGTACTTGCATTTTTTTGGATGAAAAGGCATTAACCAATGCTCAGACCATACCTTCATGCCCTCCACATCTCCTTGAAGCAAACCCACATCTTCCTTACTCCTCACTCTTCTATACAGCTTAGTGTCATCCGCATACAGGTATATCTCACTTCCATTAGTTATAACTTCAGGTAAGTCGTTGATAAATATAACGAACAGTAGTGGTCCCAACACAGATTCCTGAGGTACCCCACTTGTAATTTCCATCCACCCCGAGCCTATTCCATTCACCAGTACCCTCTGTCTCCGATCTTTCAGGAAGGCTTCTATCTATTTCACACATTTTTCCCCTATATTATAGCTTCTAACTTTCTCTATTAACCCTCCAGCCCCGGGGGCTATAGCTTACGACTGTGCTCCGGTACCGGGTGTTTTGACGATCTTTGGCCTATGTTAACTACTCTGTAAGTCAATGAATATGTCATGTAATGTTGTGAATACACAAGAATAATGTTCCACAAACCTTCCTCTGTCGAATGGCGTTGAGTAGAGGTCTCTAGCCCCTCTGGTTGCATAATGGTGAGCGCGGGAAGACGAGTGCTTTTCGGCGGCAAATTCTTCCCGCGTTCGGACGCGTCGCCCCGGCCATGGCTACGACGCACCTAGCCGCTTGTCGCGCCAAAGTATTTATCTCCCTTAGACGATTTTAGTGTTTGATATTGAGAATGTGATGTTTATTTGATATTTTCTAGTTATTTTGAGGCCAATTATATAAAATATGTTTATTAGGGTATCACTGTCACTGATATTGCTAATTTTCACTCGATACCGTACATTTTATTAGTAATTGAGGTAGCTTATTGTTGTATTAGGCACTGATTATTCGTTATCACAGGTGTTTATTATACTTTGGCCATCATATATTAGGTCTTGTGTCACTTTCACTTTGACAAATATGCTTTAGAGAGTGTCACTGTCACTGATAATGCTAATTTTTACTCGATACCGTACATTTTATTAGTAATTGAGGTAGGTTATTGTTGTATTAGGCACTGATTATTCGTTATCACAGGTGTTTATTATACTTTGGCCATCAAATATTAGGTCTTGTGTCACTTTCACTTTGACAAATATGCTTTAGAGAGTGTCACTGTCACTGATAATGCTCATTTTCACTCGATACCGTACATTTTATTAGTAATTGAGGTAGGTTATTGTTGTATTAGGCACTGATTATTCGTTATCACAGGTGTTTATTATACTTTGGCCATCAAATATTAGGTCTTGTGTCACTTTCACTTTGACAAATATGCTTTAGAGAGTGTCACTGTCACTGATAATGCTCATTTTCACTCGATACCGTACATTTTATTAGTAATTGAGATAGGTTATTGTTGTATTAGGCACTGATTATTCGTTATCACAGGTGTTTATTATACTTTGGCCATCAAATATTAGGTCTTGTGTCACTTTCACTTTGACAAATATGCTTTAGAGAGTGTCACTGTCACTGATAATGCTCATTTTCACTCGATACCGTACATTTTATTAGTAATTGAGGTAGGTTATTGTTGTATTAGGCACTGATTATTCGTTATCACAGGTATTTATTATACTTTGGCCATCAAATATTAGGTCTTGTGTCACTTTCACTTAGTTATATGATTTGTAAACGTTTTATATACAATTTATTGTGTCTTTTTTCACTGATTTATATATTTCTATAGGTTCTAATCATATGAATGTCACTTGGTATATACATATGTGTCACTTTCACATATTATTATGGTGTAATTGTATTTGTATCAATGTTCTCATAATACATGACTTGTATTACAATACATTGGTTTTCTTCCACTTTTTGCCTATATATAATTATAGTGTACATATTGTCATTTTATTTGGCAATTTCAGTATGATTATTAGAACTCCAGTTTGGAGTGGTAATCAAAGAAGCACTCTAAAGCACAGAGTGCCACCTTGCACTCCACACACTCCAGGGTTGACTTTTTACCTGACCTCGGCTTCACCCTGCTGTTGTAGCAGACATGGCACCGCTTCTGCTGTGTTCTTCCGGATTCATTCTGAGGCAGGGAACCAAGCCTGTGCCTAATCAAGTATTGAGCAGACTGCAAGCGGTCAATAACGGCGGGCCCAGGATGTGCCACTGCCCTCTGTGGCATAGCATACTTCTCCAGGAGCTCCGTCAACACCTGCTTTTGGAACCTCCGCAGGCTATTGAACTTCATGGGTGTGTTCACATTCCGAAGCTTGTATATGTTGTAGGCATTCAGAACTGACATGTCCACCATATGCAGAAAGAACTTTTTGTACCATCTGCACGAGGTACGCAGGCAGTCAATGAAGCCTATCTGCATGTCGGACTTGTCCACCAGCCTCATGTTGATGTTGTAGTCCAGGACAGCATCGGGCTTGGTCACCCTGGCCTGGGTGCGGCGATCCACCTTGCCAGTCTCCACCATTTCCCCCTTGTGGATGGTGGTCAGGAGGTTGACCTTCCGCTGGTCGTGCCAGTGGATAGCCAGAATGGGCCCCGACTTCTTCTTGAACACATCACCTTTTTTGGTCTTTGGAGGGAAAGGTGGCATGCCCTTCCTTTTCCCTCGTACTGTGCCTACAGTCCCCGTCTTGCGCTCATGCAGGTACTGTGAGAGAGTGGGGGACGTGTAATAATTGTCCGTGTAGAGGACGTGATTCTTGTGAAAGTAGTGGTCCATCATGGCTTGCACCACTGCTCCGCCAAAGCCAATGAGGGGGTCCACAAGCAAGTCCCCTTCCTTCCCGCTGTAGACCAGGAAGTCCAGGACATAGCCAGTTTGGCAGTCGCACAGCACAAAGAATTTTATGCCAAAGCGATGTCTTTTTGAGGGGATGTACTGCCGGAAGCTGAGTTTTCCCCGGAACAGCACAAGAGACTCGTCAATGACGACCTTGCGGAAGGGCTTGAAGTAGGAGGTGAAGCGTTCTCGCATCATCTCATACAACGTCCTAATCTTCCACAGCTTGTCTGGGAGGTGGACGTCAAGGTTGGTGACAAGATGGAGCGCTGCGAGGATATCAAGGTACCGGTCGCGAGACATATATTTCCCGAAGGCAGGGGTGGATATCAGATCATTGGTGATCCAATAGTCAGGCAACCTATGCTTCTTGACATGAGGCATTAGCATGGTGAGTGCCAGGAACACCATGAACTCTTTATGAGTCACTGGGGTCCACTGCCTCATGTGGCCCTTGGTCACCTTTCCCAAAAAGTGGACCTGGAATTGGTGCTGCTTATTTGTCTCTTTGACAACATAGCCTACCACCTCCTCATCAAAGAAGGCCTCAAACAGTTCGTGTGGTGGAGCATTGGGGCCTGCAGGAAAATTGGGGGTAACGCCTGAACCCTCCAGTACCTCATCAAAAGCTGGCACATCAGGGTTGTATCCATCCTCATCAACTACATCTTGCCACTGAAAAACGTAGAATGGGTCTTGTCTACGCTGACGAGGAGCTCCAGCTGGTGGCCCAGCACGCCCACGGCCAACTCGGGAGGCGCGCGCCCTAGGGCGGCGAGGGCGGCGGCCAGGGCGGTGGGCAGCACGACGGGCAGCACGACGCCGGGCCAAGCGGATGGGTCGAGGTGGTCATCTTGCCCTGACGGTGGACCTATGTAATCATGGCCAGAGTCTTGAGAGAGGTGCCCTTCATCATCAGTGGCCCCCACATAATCTGGCGGGGAACCAGTGATGCGTGGGCGGCGTGCGGGTGGGCGAGGTGGGGAAGGAGTGGCAGGTGAGGCTGTGTCCCCCCGAGGTCCCGGGCTCCTTGGCCTGCGACGAGTGACAGAAAGCAATGTTTCACTGTCACTAGGCCCAGGTATTGGTGATGCGAGCTCAAAGACTTCTTCAGGAAGACATGTTGAAGGCGGGAGAGGTGGGGAGGACCGTGGGGAAAGTTGCGGGGACGTATGGTTGGGGCCGGCCGGGGTGGACGCCGCGGGAGCCTCGAACAAAACTCTCTTACTTTTCTTAATTTTCTTGGTATATTTCCTACCTTTCCCCTTTTCGGCAGCAGTATGTCTCCTGTCGGGGGACCTAGGAGGCAAATAGGCCGAAAGTGTGGGGTCCTCAACCCTTGGCAATGGTGGGGGTGGTGGGGAAGAATGCGGGGCATCCGGGTCATCTTGGGTGGCGTGGGTAGATAAGGGAGACAATGGCGGATGAGAAGGGTCACCACGCTGACCCTCACTCACAGCCTCATCCTCACCAAGTAGTTTTGCTTGTTCCCTAGCTGCCGCGGCCGCCTTCTCAAGTATTTTCTGCTTATACAAATGTAGCTTGAAAGGCGATTTACCTGGGGAAGGGCTTGGCGTCGTGTCACTTAAGCGAAATTTGGTGAGTGACCTTGAACTCTCCCACTCGCTCACTCTCTCAAGTTCACTGTCTTTAGGTAAACCAGCTTCCTCAACAACTGGTACATCACCTTCATCACTCTCATCACTGTCATGTTCTCTCGCAAATCCCAGGAATTGCTCTTCTTTGTCACTCTCATGGCCATAATCACTCGACTTATAATTACTGGAGTCGTCACTGACTTCATCATCAACATTATGCTTGGCATCAGCTCGCTCATAAAGTCTCAATGTCGTCTCAATACCTCCGGGAGATAACACATTTAGGCGATGGCGTCGGGGTAAGGCGCGACGAACAAGCAAGGGCGTCGTAGGAAGCACGGTATCGGACACAGCGGAATCACTATTTGGCGTACTGTCCATGATGGCGTCGGGGTAGATACTGTTGCTGTGGCGTAGTTTACACCTGGTGGCGCCACCTACCGTCCCACGGTACCGAAAATGTACGCACGGCATTCGAAAGCACGCATGCAAGCAATGGGCGTTCAAGAGCCCTTCCGGGTTGCGCGGGCCGAGGTTGTTATGGGCGTTCAAGAGCCCATCCGGGTTGGAGGGGTTAACCTTTTATGTGGGACCTTATCGAAGGCTTTCATAAAATCGCAATATACCACGTCTATAACATCACCATCCTCCAGAATTTGCATCCAATCATCTACCACCTTAATTAGCTATAGTACTGTCGACCTCCCCGGCAAGAATCCGAACTGTCTCCCACTGAAAAGTTGGTTTGATTTCATATGCTACATTATTCCTTCTCTAATTACCGTTTCCATTAGTTTACACACAACACTTGTCAAACTGACTGGTCTATAATTTCCTGGGTCATTTCTCTTTCCCTTCTTAAAAATAGCTGTTATGTTCGCCTCTCTCCAGTCCATTGGGATTTGTCCTTTATTAAAAGATACCTCAAATAAAAAAATTAATGGCTCTACTAACATCTCACCTCCTTCCTTTATGATTCTTGGATGTATCCCATCCGGGCCCGGGGACTTACTTCTGTTCATTTTTTCTATAGCCCTTCTTATTCTAGCATGGGAAAACTCTATTAGTTCTAGTGCCGGTGCCTGTTTGATTGGAATAGTAGGCACTGCATCATCCGACTCCACTGTTACTTGTCTGTTAGTACCTCCCCAAAGTATTTCCCCAGCACCTCTGCTTTCTCTTTATCAGTTTCTGCTCTATTCCTATCATCCAATTCTCCTATCAGTTCTGGGATACCTACTCTTCTTGTTAAGTTTTCCTGAATGTACTTTCAGAATATTTTTGGATTATCCTTCACATTTTTTGCAATCTCTCCCTCCCTCTCCTTCACCCCCCTCCTTGTCTCCCACCTTATTTTATTGTTTATCTGTCTACGTTCCAAATCCACTTCTTTAGCTTCTATACTAGACCCCCTGTTCTTTTTTAACACTTTTAGTCTATCCCACAATCGTTTCTTTCTTCTTATCCATGTACAAAGCTTTCTTTTCATTGGTAATTCTGGGTTCGTTCTTTTCCTCAATTTTGTTTTATCCTTATATTCCCTTATTGGTACACATTTGGATATAGCATTCTCCAGTTTGACTCTAATCTTCCTCCACATTCCTTCAGCGTCTTCACCGTTCAAGTATTCCCCCCATTCAATGTCCAAACACCTTCTCAGCAGCTCATAATCTGCTCTATCATACATGTATATTTTTTTATTGCTTCTATTATCCCTCTCTGTTTTAATATTGCAACTAAAACTTATACAGGCATGGTCACTACGACCTATAGGGCTATCCACATTGACATGTTCTACTATATCCTCCTCATTGCTAAAAATCAAATCAAGTACACTCCCCTGCGTCCCATCTCTATATCTTGTCATCTCTGTAATATGTTGCGTTAAAAAACAATCTCTCACTTTCTCTATAAACTTGTTTTCCAGGCTACACTGTCCCGCTGGAGTAGTACAATTTGCCCAGTTGATCCTTGGCAAATTGAAATCTCCAATCATAATCTTATATTTGTTCTCTCTATTATCTATTTCCTCCATTGCTTTCAGTAGGTTATCCTCTTCCCTACTATTATTTGGGCTTCTATATATAGAGGCAATTAGAATTGATCCTCTTGCACATTTTACTTCAATACACAAATAGGCCTACTCACAATACTGCTGTCTCATATCCACCTCATTTACCTTGAGCTCTTTTCTTACATAAATAAACAGTCCTCTTCCAACCTCTGCACAAATAGCATTCTTCTCATACAACTCAAAACCCTCCAAACTATACTCCACCAGTTCCCTTTCAATTCTAGCATTTTTTGGTCTTACTTCCTGTAAGGCATCAGGTTTTTCCTCTTCATCCTGCAACCTACATATCAGCTTCTTTTCTTGTCCTGGGTAAACACATCAACATTGCTAAACATAATCCTTAATATTTCTACCATTCCTTCAGCAGCTACATCATCCCGATCCTGTCCGTGCCCTACTCCCCCCCTCACGCTACCGGTACTGTTGTTGTTGTTGTTGTTCCCCAAGCTGCCTGGCCGAACAGCCCCGAAGCCCAGAGCAAAGCCAAGGCCACAACCGAGCGCCCCCACAGAACCCTCCCTGCTTACCACAATAAAGCCTGGGTGACCGAAGCCACTCCATGGTGGGGAGCTGAGGAGGGTGCGGAAACGCCAGGGAAACCAAAGCCCCACCCAGGGCCCTGTGCCCCTCAGCAATTATGAAGAGAAAGTTGAGGGGCAAAGGAAAAATGTGACGCTTTCGCTTCCAATCTTGATAGATTGGGAGGTCAATCCACGGAAGAGGCGCCGTCACTTGAGATCTAGAGAATATATAAGTAAAAGGAACAGTCAGAGTAAGCTATGGGTATGGCAGAGATCGCTCAGTTCTCACTCTGATAGACCAGCCCATCACCACATGACTAGAACCCAATCCTCTCAGCATCAGCTAGGAAAGGCCCTAGAAAGCCGCCTTTGGCGAGGGGATAGCTCCCCTATTTCAACCCCTTTCGGGGTTGGGCACCCGCCCATGCGTCGGACGCACGGCGTTCAGACCAAGCTGAATAGGCTTTCAAGCTTACTGCCTGTTATAAGGACACCCGGGGTCCTGCCCATCTGACGCGGTGTCCTTATAAAAGGACAGCCGGGCTGGAAGGGTTAAAGGCACGTTGCCTCCAGAGAATGAATGTTCTGAAAACAGTTGCACGAGTCCATTGGGGCGCAGATCGCGCTACGCTTTTACTGTTCTACTGAGCTACCATCCTCTCAGCCCTAGACTATGGTAGCCCTGTCTATGGCACGGCCTCTGCTTCCACATTAGGAACCCTCGACAGCGTACACCATTTGGGCATCCGCATTAGCTCGGGGCATTCCGTTCCTCTCGTGTCTACAATATCCTATGTGAGGCTGTGACCTTACCTCTAGCTTACCACTGTCGATTAGTCCACATGCGTACGGCTGTTCGCCTCCGTCATGAACCAACTCTACTAGAGCTATTCCATTCCACAGAAAACTACCGTTCAACAATTCCGGTGCCATTCCCAATATTGTCTCGCCAATTGCTCTCAACTTACAATATCGGCGTTCCTCCCGTAACTCCCCCTCCTAGTCACATCACTCCATGGACCCTAAAACACCCTACAGTTTGCTTTCACTTAGCGGATCAACTTGATGCCCAAGCCCCATCTCAATGTAGACGTCTCGCTTTACAACATCTTGATGGTCATATCCCGGCTGTCTTCATTTACACCGATGGCTCGAAAAATGCGGTGCTTTAAGCACCATCTCCTCATTGTCGAGGAACTCTCCACGGGTCGTTATCTGTAGTGACTCAAAGAGTGCACTGCAAGCCTTATGTGTATTTTCCCCCAAAGGACCCATTAGTCAAGACTATCATCCACACAATACACAAATTACAGTGCGCTAATCGATCCATCACACTGTGCTGGATCCCCGCGCATGTAGGATTTCCTGGGAATGAGCGTGCAGACTTTCTCGCTAGGCAAGCGTGTCATGGTACATCCTCTGCTACTTTGCTGCGTTCGGAGGATATGCTCCCTGTCCTCCGTCGCCATGTGTATGACGCTTGGCGAGTTGAGTGGAGAGCACAACCATTAACTGGCCACCTTCGCTCCATTAAGGATGACATACACCTGTGGCCCTCTTCAATTAATGGTTCACGCACAGACCAAACCCTATTAACTAGATTATGTTTAGGCCACACACGCCTCACACATGGTTACCTGATGTCCACCCCTCGTGGTCAACCACCTGAATGCCAACATTGCCATACATCATTGACTGTTTTTCACTTTCTTTGTATTTGTCCCGTCTATGCATCTGAAAGACGGCGATTCTTGCTGAACACCTCATTACATGACATCCTCTCTGACTCAGACTCTTTCAATTTCACCCCTATTCGTCACTTCCTGAGAGCTATAAATTTATACAATGACATATAACTACTGACATATACGTGACTTAAAACTATGTACCACCTCCTCCAACACTAGCCTTGAGAGGGCCTAGGCCCAGTGGGCTAGTATAAAATAAAAGCATCATCAACAACAATAACAATCTATTATTATTATTGATGATTTTTTTAAATTTAATTGTTCTTGTTAAAAGAGTACTCTTTGTTTAAATCTGTTGTTGCTTCTTCATATTTTGCAATTATTTGTCTTTATATTATATCTACTCATTGTCGATAGTATCAATTGCTTGCTTTTGCGATTTCCTTAGTTTATTTGTACGATAAATGTAGGTTATTTGTAGGGTAGTTATTGATAGGGGTCACTTGAGGCATGCTATGCTTACAGGTACCTACCCGATAGCACCATCGTTAGTGAGTGCTGTAATATTTTGTAATATTATAGATATCTTATCAATATTTGTATTTTGTACTATTGTTAATATCTTGTCAAGTTGCAAGTTTGATTTTAATAGAACATTTTAACACTTATTGTAGTTTCTTTTATTCATGCAGAGTTTAGTAAAATTTGCCAGAACTTCCCGGACTTCCCAAATTGACTAATTCCTTGAACGTGATGATAGTGCGTTGTTGTGTGTGCAATTAGTTTGCTTGGGAACCAGATTAACTTGCTCATGTAGTGGTGTACACCCTATGTGGTGGATTGTGTTCTTTCATTTCATCTATATTATTAAATCAGTTTGTGTGTCTGTTTGTCTGTCTGTGTGTTCTTAATAGGTGGCCGCAGTTTTGGACCTGGGGAGATGAAACTTTGCATGTGGGTGTCAATTGACCTGGGTCAGGTCATAGAGGGGTCGAGGCCACGATCGGAGGTCGTTTCGAGGCCGAAATTGAAAACAAAAAATTGAAAACAAAAAATTGAAATAAATGGCCGTTTGGGGCAGAAGGAGGCCTCCGATCGAAAAGGTGTATAGAACGAAAGTTGTTCGCAGCCCCCCAAAATGGGGGTACGGATGAGGTCAGATCCAAAATCGGAGGTCATTTAGCGGCCGAAATCGAGGTCGCCGTTTAATGAGGCACATGGAGGTCGAGGCCGGTGATTATGGTAGTACAGTAAAAGTCCTTTAATCCGACGACCGATGATTCGAATCTCCCAATAGTCCGAATTTTTCAATTTGAGGCCAAATCCGAATTCACCCGATGGTCCGAATTTCAAGAAGTCCCAAAGTCCCCTTTTTGAGGCATTAGTCCACTCAAATGACACATAATGGAGCACACACATATCATATGTTCATGAATTCACTTTAAAAGTTTACCATTGTCATTGTAGCCTATTACCTACTTCAAAACATTCAGATTAATGGTCAAAGGAAGCTACTGATATAAACGTAAACACCACATCGTCTGCTAGAGAGTTTGTTTTGCTCTTGAACGCATCCTTGGGATGCTCCGATGCGCTACTGGCTTGCACCGCATTTTCTGCAAGCGCATTCAGTCTTGAGCTTGAAAACGCACCTTTGGACGTTCCGATACGCTACTATTTATAGTTCAGTGATCGGAGCGTCCCAAGGGTGCTTTCAAGACAACAAGACAAGGGTGCTTTCAATACAATATAATATAACAGAGCACGTCACAAAAGGAAAATTACAAGAACCTCTCAGGGAAGTGCCGTTGTTAAGGCATTACTTCCCGAACCACATCTGATCTGATCTTCAAGAGCAAGACAAACTCGCTAGTAGACGGAAGAAGAAGAAGAAGACGATGCGGACATATGGTGTTTACGTTTATATCAGCAGATTCCTTTGACCATTAATCTGAATGTTTTGAAGTAGGTAATAGGCTACAATGACAATGGTAAATTTTTGAAGTGATTTCATGAACATATGATATGTGTGTTTGCACCATTGTGTCATTTGGGTGGCCTAATGCCTCAATGTTTTCGTCAGGCCATTAATACACAGGTTCATAGGGGTAAAGTCCGATAATCCGAAAAATCCACTAATCCGAACGAGGGCCGGTCCGCTGCCCTTCGGATTAACGGAAGTTTACTGTAGTAGTATTGTGATGATTGTGGTAGTAGTGATTGATGATGGTGATTATGGTAGTAGAATTTAAACCCGGGCAACGCCGGGTACCCCTGCTAGTAAATTTTATTTTAGTAAGCGTTGTTTCCACATAGCGATTTTGATAAGTTGTTTTGACTTTATATTGTCTTTGTCCCAGTTTTGGTTTGCTTTGTTTGCAAGTTTTACATTTTAATTTAATATTTATTGAGTAAACATTCAGTGAAAGAAAAATCCTTGGGAATTTAATAAATGTTCAAAATAATTTCTGCGACACTTAGTAACTAATAAATATATGTTTTCCAGAGTGTTGCTTCAGTGCTGTATCCACCACTTCCTGTGTGGTTCAGTGGACTTCCTAAGTCAGTCTTAGCTACGGTACCTATTCAACAGGCTGTTGAAGTTAGCTTTCCTGTGGAGCCGGTACACACTAGAAGGGATTATAGGGCTTTACATCCTTCACTGCAATTATATTCAAGAAACACAACAGATAGAATATTGTTTTTTATATACAATAATAATGTGCTGGAAGCTGTATTAGTTTGGTGATCTACTATATATCCAGACTGCAAAGGACAAGAATGGCTGACCAGTCTAAAGGTACGACTGTATGATTCATAGCTGTACATTAATGTTATAAACTTCCAGGCCTTTAGTAATATGTGAGAGGTGGTGTAGGGTATGGACATATTTATAGTAATTTATAAAGACGGGTCGCTCAGAGATTCACTTGCCCATCCGACATTTGGGGTTTCGTTATGGTGTTTTATGTTTAATTATTAGGCCTATTGATAGTTTTGATTGTTATTGCCCATGAGAGTTGTTATATGCAGATGACCTAGTTCTTATCGCAGATAGTGTGCAGGAAGCAGAGGCAAAGTTCAAAAGATGGAGAGAGGGTATGGCAAACAAGGGTTTAAGAGTTAACATACATACATACATACAAGTTTTAAGACAGTTTTGTCCACAGAGAATGTGGTTACAGTCTCACGTCCTGTTGTCAAGTTCTTTGTTTTGAGATCTGACCGGAGTACCTGATCCCATGTCATTCTAGGTCTACCTCTATGCGCAGCTCCCCCCACGTTTACAGTCCGGCATTTCTTCACCCAGTTCTAATCACCCATTCTCTCCATGTGTCCAAACCAACCAAGTCGGCTCTTGCGCATGATAAGTTGAGTAGGGTGCAGAACTATGGAAAGAAGTGGCGAATATCCATGCTCAGTATGTGGGAAGTGGGTGGGAAGTAACTCAATTCAATGTTGTGTCTATTTTTTTTTTTTTTTTAAGAGACAATGAACGGAGGAAGGAAAAACACAGATAAAACAAAAAGGTCCATGTGCCTAAAGGCATCCTCCATTCATAAAATGTTTGTAACAACTGGATTTAAACATTTGTTGATTGTAAGTTTGTGGAAAGCAATTCGAGGGAAGTGAATTCCAAAGAGTAGTAGCTCTGGGGATAAATGAATTCTGATAAGCAGAAGTTCTGCATTGTGGAGGAGAAAGTGTAAATTCATGGGCGCTCTCAGCTGCCCTAGTTCTACGGGGAAAGATGTGGAGAGGCGGCACAATTGAAGCAAGTTCCTCGGAACAATTGCTGTGAAAATATCTGTAGAATAATGCAAGGGATGCAACGTTTCTTCGTATGGCTAATGTAGTGACTGTAGTGACTGGGTACACAAGAGATGTAGTGGAGCTAGAGGTCCTTTGACAAGAATCATAGATTTTGAATGTGCAGTGTGCAAGGGAGATCTTGTGTTAAATGACCCGCCTGCTAGTGTTGATTTCGACAGTGTAACCCTGGAATGTGTGAATAAGTTCTGCTAACTGGGCGATACGGTTTTCACCGGAGGTGGCGCTGAAGCTGGCTCCATTGCTAGAGTTAGAAGTGGCTGGGAAAAGTTTAGAGAGCTGCTGCCACTCCTGACTATGAGAGGGCTCCCACCCCACCTTAAAGGGAAGGTGTATACCTCGTGTGTTAGGAGTGCGATAACTTATGCCTCGGAGACGTGGCTGGTTAAAGCGAAGGATATTGATAGAATAGAACGGAATGGGAAGAGAATGGTGAGATGGATGTGTGGGGGTTAATCTCAGGGATTGGGTATCGAGCGAGGAATTAAGAAGGCGTCTGGGCATTAGGAGTGTCAGTGAAGTGATGCTCACGAGCCGACTTGGTTGGTTTGGACATGTGGAGAGAATGGATGATCAGAACTGGGTGAGGAAATGCCGGACTGTGAACGTGGGGGGAGCTGTGCGTAGGGGTAGACCTAGAATGACATGGGATCAGGTACTCCGGTCTGATCTCAAAATAAAGAACTTGACAAGAAAGGCAGCCCTTGACAGGGCCGCCTGGAAAGCCGCCATTTAAGACGGGAGACTGTAACCACATTCTCTGTGGACAAAACGGTCTTTAAACTTGTATGTACTGTATGTATCCCCATTTATATTGAACAACCATGGGGTCATCACACACCCTTGCTTTAACCCAACATTCAGATTAAAGAACTCGCTCTGTTCATTCTCCACACGTACTGATGCTTTTGCACCCTCATACATGCTCTTCACTGCTTTCAGCAACTTGCCATCTACTCCATGTATTCTCAGTGCGATACTTTCCACAGACCTTCTCTATCAACCTTTAGTACTTTCATCAAAAAGTCCTTGATTTTAATCACTTAGATAGATAGATAGATAGCATCAGATATGTTAGTAATTTGAGAATATTTTTATTGTTGATATTATTTCCCATTAAATTAAGTTCATGTGGCACCTTGTATCCTATCAGACAATCCGCTGCACATCTCATGGCACGACAGTATGTGGGTGCCTCACCTGAGTGCCTCCAATATTATGAACTACTTCAGTGAGCGCTCCAACCCATTCTACTCCCGCGAGTGTAACAACGAGTTCATCAAGATGCAGCAGAACACCAGAGTCGACCAGCTCACGTTAGTATTAATAGTAGTACTGTAGTCGTTCCCTAGGGTGCCTGGCCGAACAGCGTCAAGTTCCTAAGGAAGGCCACGGCCGAGATCGGGTTCTCCCACAAGTCTCTCAAGAAATATATACAGGTATTGTGTAAGTGGTTGTGTGCTATGCAGGCTTTGTTTTGTATAGCCTGTAGGGTGTTGTGATGTGTTTCAGTGAGGTTTGAAGCCCAAGCAGGGCTAGTATATTCCATCACTGAACATACTGTATATATTGTTTGTATACTGTGGTGGTAGTTTCTTTGTTATGTCCAAATCTTGTACTGTATTGGCAAGTGACCTTAGTGTAATAAGTATCTGTGTACTGTATTGCATGTCATCTCCAAAGATTTTCTTTTACATTTTACAATAACTTAAATTCTACTTGTGACATTCATTTAACACAAGCTCACCCAATGTCTTAAGGGATTAATAATGTTATGGTGTTTTCTTTAATAATTATTGTTGGCTTTGATTTCTTTTGACATTTTCAAGCAATATATCACTTCTCCAACTTTACAATAAAAAAGTAATTTAGTGAGATATAAACGCAATACAGTAGTCTCTGTAACTATTCGTCTTACAGAAAATATATACTGTACCGGGTACTGTACATATGAGAAAGAACGGAAAAAAAATCGATAAGGCTGATATAAAATCGCAAAAGGACACTGCCGCAGATTCTTCCCCCAAGTTTAGGTTTGGAAGTGTGAATGTGGGTACAGTAAACTTCCGTTAATCCGAAGGGCAGCGGACCGGCCCTCGTTCGGATTAGTGGATTTTTCGGATTATCGGACTTTACCCCCTATGAACCTGTGTATGACGAAAACATTGAGGCATTAGGCCACCCAAATGACACAATGGTGCACACACACATATCATATGTTCATGAAATCACTTCAAAAGTTTACCATTGTCATTGTAGCCTATTACCTACTTCAAAACATTCAGATTAATGGTCAAAGGAATCTGCTGATATAAACGTAAACACCATATGTCCGCATCGTCGTCTTCTTCTTCTTCCGTCTACTAGCGAGTTTGTCTTGCTCTTGAAGATCAGATCAGATGTGGTTCGGGAAGTAATGCCTTAACAATGGCACTTCCCTGAGAGGTTCTTGTTATTTTCCTTTTGTGATTTTCCTTTTGTGACGTGCTCTGTTATATTATATTGTATTGAAAGCACCCTTGTCTTGTCTTGAAAGCACCCTTGGGACGCTTCGATCACTGAACTATAAATAGTAGCGTATCGGAACGTCCAAAGGTGCGTTTTCAAGCTCAAGACTGAATGCGCTTGCAGAAAATGCGGTGCAAGCCAGTAGCGCATCGGAGCGTCCCAAGGATGCGTTCAAGAGCAAAACAAACTCTCTAGCAGACGATGTGGTGTTTACGTTTATATCAGTAGCTTCCTTTGACCATTAATCTGAATGTTTTGAAGTAGGTAATAGGCTACAATGACAATGGTAAACTTTTAAAGTGAATTCATGAACATATGATATGTGTGTGCTCCATTATGTGTCATTTGAGTGGACTAATGCCTCAAAAAGGGGACTTTGGGACTTCTTGAAATTCGGACCATCGGGTGAATTCGGATTTGGCCTCAAATTGAAAAATTCGGACTATTAGGAGATTCGAATCATCGGTCGTCGGATTAACCCTCCCGCCCCGGCTACGCATTACATAAATATTCCCCGAAATCCGGGTGTTTTGGCCGAAAAACGTCTAGGCTAGGCTACCGTATCATTGTTATGCTGACTGCTTCCCGCATTCCCGCGCATCCCCAAGCGTAGCTGTGTTATTTACCTGTAGAATGGCATTAAGTAGAGCTCTCTAAGTCAAGTGCTTGATTTGTGATGATGATTTCATTGGAGATAACTTTATGGCCAAAACAGCCACTTTACACTACTTTTCGATACTTAATAACAACATACAGGCACACACGAACAAGCGACGCTCTCCTTCTTGTGGCCGGAGATGCGGGGCGTCGGTCCAGCCGGCTGTTGTTTACATGCGTCGGACCGACGCCTCGCACACGAAGCTCACAGGCTTTCAAGCAATGGTACAATGTTGTACCACCCGGGTTCCTGGGGGCAAAACATAATGGTACACACGTGTACCATCCGAGTTTGAAGGGTTAAAGGACTTTTACTGTACTATGAAAGGAAGGACAGGTGAGATTGCGGAGATGCTAGAGAGACGACGAGTTGATGTGTGTTGTGCCCAGGAAACCCGGTGGAAAGGGGGGAGTGCGAGGTGGATTACGGGTAAAAACGAACGCTTTAAGTTTATATGGAAGGGAAATGAACATGGTACGGGAGGGGTGGGTTTCCTGGTGGCAGAGAGGTGGGCAGATTGTGTTATAGAAGTAAAAAGGTTTAATGAAAGACTGATTTTACTAAGAATCAAAGTCGGGGCGAGAGTCATAGATGTTATATCAGCATATGCCCCCCAAGCAGGCTTAGCTAGAGATGTCAAAGAACGGTTCTGGAATGAATTACTAGGGGTGGTTGTCGGATGCAAGGAAGGGGAGGCAGTAATTCTGGGAGGGGACTTGAATGGACATGTCGGGGCAGGTGCCGATGGATATGAGGGCGTGCATGGAGGACAGGGTTATGGCCGTAGGAACCTGGGAGGCGAATACATACTGGAGCACTGTACTGCCACAGGGATGGTGGTGTGTAATACTATGTTTAGGAAGAGAATGATAACATATGAATCAGGTGGCTCCAGTAGCCAGATAGACTACTTCCTTATCAGCAAATCTGAGAGGAAGTGGGTTAGAGACGTTAAGATCATACCAGGTGAAGAATGCATCCCCCAACACAAGCTTTTAGTATGTGATATGTGCCTAGGTAGAGTTCCTGTCAGAAAGAAAGTTCATTTGCCAAAAAGGAAAGTATGGTTGTTGGAAAAAGAGGAGTTCAGAGACAGATTCCACAACGAAATGATGGAACTCGAAAGGAGAATGGGCGTTAGGCCAGATGTTGATAGCAAATGGAACTTTATAGAGCGCAGCCTCCTCGATACCACAGACAAAGTCTGTGGCAAAACAAAGGGGCCACCTAGACATAAGTTCTCCTGGTGGTGGAACAATGATGTCGAAGCGGCAGTCGGAGAGAAGAAGAGATGTTTCAAAGTATGGAAGGAAGGTGGCAGCAAGGAAGAATACCTGTCCGCCAAACGAAATGCTAGAAGAGAGGTCTACAGGGCAAAGAAAACCATACAGGATAGCATAATAGAACAAGTTTGCAGCACTAATAATACCAATGGAGTTTATAAATTAGCTAAGAATGTAAGGGACAGTAGCCAGGATGTCGTGGGTGTAAGATGCATAAATAATGACAGTGGCACGACTGTTTACACAGAAAAAGAAATCAGAGAGGCGTGGAAGGAGCATTATGAAAGACTGCTTAATGTGGAGTTTGAATGGAACAGGGAACAGCTCAGCACTGTAGTCCCAGTACAAGGCCCTCCGCCTTTGATAGGGTACGATGCTGTTAAAAGTGCTATCGATAAAATTAAGTCAGGAAAAGCCGCTGGGAGCTCCGGCATTGTCGCTGAGATGCTAAAAGCAGCTGGAGATACTGGGGTAAAATTGGTCACAGAGTTGATTAATGCTATCATAAAGGAGGAAAAAGTTCCCTATGCTTGGCAGGAAAGTGTTATAGTAAATATATATAAAGGCAAGGGTGACTCCTTAGACAGGGGAAATTATCGGGGTTTGAAAATGCTCGATCAAGTCATGAAAGTCAGCGAAAGGGTCTTTGAATGCATGATCAGGGAAAGTGTTGCTATCAGCGACATGCAGTTTGGATTTATGCCGGGATGTGGCACAACTGATGCTATCTTCACTCTTAGGCAAATGCAAGAGAGGTACCTAGAGAAAAACAGGGAGTTATACCTAGTTTGTGTAGATCTGGAGAAGGCCTTCGACCGGGTGCCCAGGGAGGTAGTGCAGTGGGCTATGAGAAAACTTTGAGTAGAAGAGTGGTTGGTGCGTGTGATAATGAGAATGTATGAGGGGTCACGGGCAGCAGTTAGAGTAAACGGGGGCCTGAGTGAAGAGTTCTCAGTGAAAGTTGGAGTTCACCAAGGCTCAGTTCTGAGCCCATTACTGTTTGTTTTAGTCTTGGAGGCTCTGTCAAGGGAATTTAGGACAGGACTCCCATGGGAGATGTTATATGCAGATGATCTAGTTCTTATCGCAGATAGTGCGCAGGAAGCAGAGGCGAAGTTCAAAAGATGGAGGGAAGGTATGGCAAATATGGGTCTAAGAGTTAACATAAACAAAACAAAGGTCATGATTAGTGAAGTAGGGCGTGGAGCTATGGAAAGAAGTGGTGACTATCCATGCGCAGTATGTGGGAAGGGGGTGGGATGTAATTCAATTCAATGTTGTGTCTGTAGTGACTGGGTACACAAGAGATGTAGTGGAGCTAGAGGACCTTTGACAAGAATCATAGGACTTTGAATGTGCAGTGTGCAAGGAAGATCTTGTATTAAATGACCCGCCTGTCAGTGTTGATTTCGACAGTGTAACGCTGGAGTGTGTGAAAAAGTTCTGTTACCTGGGCGATACAGTTTCCGCTGGAGGTGGCGCTGAAGCTAGCTCCATTGCTAGAGTCAGAAGTGGCTGGGGAAAGTTTAGAGAGCTGTTGCCACTCCTGACCATGAGAGGGCTCCCACCCCACCTTAAAGGGAAGGTGTATACCTCGTGTGTTAGGAGCGCGATGACCTATGCCTCTGAGACGTGGCCGGTTAAAGCGGAGGATGTCAATAGAATGGAACGAAATGAGAAGAGAATGGTGAGATGGATGTGTGGGGTTAATCTTAGGGACGGTATCGAGCGAGGAATTGAGAAGGCGTCTGGGCATTAGGAGTATCAGTGAAGTGATGCGCACGAGCCGACTTGGTTGGTTTGGACATGTGGAGAGAATGGATGATCAGAACTGGGTGAAGAAATGCCGGACAGTGAACTTGGGGGGACCTAGAATGACGTGGGCTCGGGTACTCCGGTCCGATCTCAATATAAAGAACTTGACAACACTATAGGTTTGACTCCTGTAAGGAGATAAAGAAAACCTAATATTTAGTAGTGGCCCCGTAATCATTGACGAACATGCCTATTACATAAGGCATCCTCTTCAAACACTAATCCGCCGTAGTTTTGAATCTACCGCGCAGAGCATTTAAAAACTGAGGAGCCTTCATCATGAGCGCACGCGACCTCACTCATGGCTTCAGTCATTATGAATTGGGTTCTCACTACGAAAAAACTTCGTAAAAAATAAAAACAAAAAGAAAATAAGAATAACTATCCAATAAGCTTTCCATCATATCGTGGATGTACTTGTGTGGATTTCTGACCAGACGCTGATTCAGGCGTCATTCTTCCTTCACTGACATATCAAGTAAACCAAAATCCTCAATACATCAACGAATGGGAAGGGGACGGTCGGGAGGGCCCCAGTCGTCAATGATTACGGGGCCACTACTAAATATTAGGTTTTCTTTATCTCCTTACAGGAGTCAAACCTATAATTTATTAGTGGCCCCTCCATCATTGACGAACATGCCTGATTTCTAAGACTGGAGGGGGACATTCGTAATCATATCATAACTCTAGAAAAGCAGATAATAAAAACAACCACATAGTATTCTTACTTTGAAAATATATTTAACAACGGCGTAGCCGAAAAAATACAAGAAAAAGGGGGTTCAGGCAGGTGCGTGCTTCAAAGAAGCCTGCCTGACAAAAAATGGGTAACCCTGAAGATTCTGAACACAGATCTGTAGTTACAAAGGCACCCCACTCAACGAGTGGTGACAAAAAATAACAAGTTATAAGTTTATATGTGCACATAATAAACCCCAACATAAACTTGGAGATAAATTGCAAAGGAACTCCATTATTCTAAAATTAAATTGCTTTCGCAGCTAAACTACTCTAACAACACCGTTGTTTTGTACTTAACATTGTACTAGCACAATTTCTCACTGAGAAATTTTCATAACACATTTTAACCTTAAATTGTATCACAGCTCTCATACTCCGGCGGGGTCTAGGGTGTCCTATGTCAACTGACTGCACCCCCCCCCCCCCTTTCCCGTGAAAGTAAACAAAAGTGACTGCAGGGCCACCTAGACCCTCTGCCTTAAAGCTATACATGGTAAGGAAGGTTTGTCTAGAGCAACTGACAAGTATCTAGACAGAAACGTATGATTAGACGCCCACAACTGCGTGGACGCTATGTCTTCAACTGAAAAAATTTCAGGAAACGTAAAGAGGCTGCCCATTTGCGTAAATCGTGGGCCCGACCCACAACGCCGGGATTACTCTCTTTAATGACTTCTACCAGAAGAGAGGCTAATCGCCGTTTAAGTAAGCGTTTACCCGTACTTGCTACCCATAAAGCACCTTGGGGGTTTTGAGGAGCTACTCTCAAATATTTGGTTAGAGCTTGCACTGGACATAAATTATGATGCACCTTTCCCCTTTTTAACGCCGGCACCGTGAACTCAGAAAACACGTGTGCACTATGCTCATTCTTGGCTACAAAACCTGGGGAGGGTGCAATGGAAATACATTCATTAAGTCTACCAAACCTAAGACAATTAGGTGTGTTGCTCATCGCCGCCAGCTCAGACACTCTGTTTCCGGTGGCCAAAGCCAAAAGGAAAACCGCCTTTTTTAAGAGTAATGCAAAGTCTGCAGTATTTTGGTACAGACGAGAGTGAAGCAAAGACAAAGCTTTGTCCAGAGACCAAGTAGGCATGAGCTGACGGGGAGGTGGGCGGAGTTTAAAACATGCTCTCATAAAACCTGTTTCCTCCGCTACCGGTATGGAAAGACCCGTAAGGTCTAAAAAGGGCACTCTAATCGCAGTTAAGTGATTTTTTAATGTTACCACAGATAAACGTTTCTGCTCAAACAGATAATTCAAATAATTAAAAACTAATGCCACTGAGGGTACAGTTTGTTCTGTCCTAACGATCCAAGAAGTAAAGGCTTGCCAATGTGATTGATACTGTCGTTTTGTAGACGGAGTATATTGATTAAGTAATTTATTTGTCACATCTCTACCGTATGGTGCTAGCCACTTGGCCTCCTGAATGTCCATAATGCAAAAGTCAGCGAGGTCGCTAGGTTGCCAATCGTGTCTAAGTGGAAATACCCGACCGGGAGCGATACCGGGTCCGGGCACCACATTTTCAATTGCTGGTACCACAACTGCGCCGGCCACAGTGGCGCGATTAGCGAGACTAAGCCTCGATAATCTCGTAGTTTGTTCACTACGTGGCACATTAGTGACGCATCTGGCGGTGGAAACAGATAGATGGAGCTCCATCTGTTCCAGTCTGTCACTAGGGCGTCTGGCCCCCCTGCCGGCGTTTTCGCCCGGCGGGTGAGGTATAGAGGGAGTTTGTGAGTCTCCTCGGACGCAAAAAGATCCACTTGTGGATGGGAGAGCTCTGCAATCATTTGGTTGAAAATGGGTTGCTTGAGCTCCCATTCTACTGTCGTGCTCTGTCTCCGGGACAGAGCGTCTGCCCAGACGTTCGCTACGCCTGGGAGATAAGATGCGTGAAGATAAATATCTAGACTGTTGGCTAGAGCAAAAATCTCTTCCGACACGTTTAGCAACTTCCTTGACCTCGTTGACCTTTGTTTCTGAATACAGTGGACTGCATTCAGATTGTCCATTCTGAAGGCCATCGACTTGCCCCGTAACGCCGGGCCGTGAGCCTGAAGGAAATACAAGGGGACTAGTAATTCTTTGACATTGATGTGCGAGATTTCTAAGTGGGACCAAAGCCCCTGACCCTGGTGCCCCTGATTTGACTGAAATCCCCAACCTATTGTGCCTGACGCATCCGTGTCTACCCATACCGTTGGTGGAGGAGAGGTCCATGACATTATTGAGTGCAATGTTTCCCTCTTCGCCCAGACCGCTAGTAAGGTGTGGATTAATTTCGGGATGGGCCATAATTTTCCCGCCGGTAAGAGCGGGAAATATTTGTTGCCTTCCAATATTAATCGTTTTACTTTCAACCGGCCCAACTTGACAGTTAGTTGAATCCAGTTGAGAGAGCCGACCAGAGACTCCCAGACCCTTCGCGTCGTAGTCAGACTGTGAAGAAACCTGAACAGTTTCCTGCGAAACCTGTTGCGATTGTCCACACTCTGACTCAGAGTGAGAGCGGCGGTGTCCCAGACCAGCCCTATCCACTGAATTACTCGTGAGGGCACAAGGTTTGACTTTACCAGATTTACCTTGAACCCTAGAGTTTTGACATGATTTAAAATGATATTGACATGTTTTATGCATAATTGTTGTGTCTCTGCCACCACCAGCCAGTCGTCCAGATACCACAACACTCTGATCCCCTGTTTTAACAATGGCATCAGGGCTTGCCGGACTAGTTTTGTGAATAATCGAGGTGCCAGGTTCAAGCCGAACGGCATCCTCTGAAAAACAAAATTTTGGTGCCTGATCCGTAAGGCCAAAAACCTTTGAAATCTTTTGTTGACCGATACGTGCCAATAGGCGTCTGTCAGGTCTAGTGAACACATCCAACCTCCCGGCGGAAGTGTTAGCCTGATTTGGTGTACTGTTAACATTCTGAAAGATTCGTTGTGAATGTGAAGATTCAGATAAGACAGGTCTACGACCGGCCTCATCTGAACACTGTCCCTTTTGGGAACCAAAAATAGTTTGGACGTGAATACAGGGTAATTTGGGGGGACCGGGATGATGACATTCTTGGCAATCATTTCCTGGGCTAGTGACTCCACCTCTAAAGAAACAAAATTCGCCGTTGTCGGCTGACGTAATCGAGGTCGCTGGAGCCACTGCCAAGTGATGCCTTTGCGTGCCACCATCCGTGCCCAAGTGTTTAACGGCCATGCTTGGTGACACGTTCGGAACGACCCAGTTAGCAGACAAGGGTTCGCCGGCTGTACTACCCTCGGTTCCTCCGGCCTTAAGGTAGGCGCCGGGAGTGAGAGAGACTTTAGTTTTTTTATGGTGGGGTTGGTGCTGGACGCTTCGCCGGCTGGCCGAAGACTGGCCCTGACCTGGTTTATGTTGGCCGCGTCCTCTCTGACCTGAAAACCTACTCTGTCTATGCCTGAACTGACCCTGGGGGGAGTGGGAGGACTTAGGCGGAAGAAAAGGTTTAGATCCCCCTGGCTGAGCTTTAGTAGTAGGCCTGGGTTTGGGGAAGTTAAATGCAGGTTTCTTAGAAGGGGTGGGACTGTGCTTAATGGCCTGTGCCATATTGAACACTGTTCGCCACACTTCAGGGGTCATTAAAGAGGGAGTAAGCACTGGTGACATAACCACCTGATTAGCAATGCGATCAGGTAGCTTGCGAACTAACGACATCCTAAGATCTTGTCGTGCTCGTACCGCCTCAAGCAAGGCGGTACGTATGTCACCCAAGGATTGGATTGACGACTGAAGAATCAGTCGCCGGGATAACTCAACCGATCTTCGAGCATCCGCATCTGCGATTGCCTGAGTGGATCGTAGTAAAGACTTAGCCACCTGCTGAGATACTATGTACTGCGAGAACAGGCGAAAAGCTTTTCCCCGTAGCCTAAATTCTCTGTCTAGGTGAGTAGGGGTAGGGGTAGTGAACGGGTCCTTCAGCTCACAAAGATTAATCTTAGGGGCAGCTAGAAATGAAAACAAAGCTGACGGGACTCCGCCGGCAGAACCCACCGGCATGGAGAACCATGAATGAGTATCCTGAGGTATCTGGTGGGAAGATTTAGAAGTGAAAGTGGTTGCAAAGTTTTGAGCCTCTACCTCCCAATCTACCCAAGGTCCTGGTCCCAACTGTCCCACCTTCAAAACTGGATTAGCTGCGTCGTCTGTGACGGTCTGTAAATCTAGTTCAGGAGTGAGAGCTGACAGAGTCTTAATATCATTAAACCCATCCAGCTTAGACCAGTCTGAAAATAGTTTTGAAGCTGAGGCAGGGGGTAAAGCAGGCTTAGAAGCATACACAAAATAATCTTGATGATAATAACTAGGTATAGCCTTGATGTTTACGTCCAGAACATTACCTAAAGTATCCACGGCCCTTAGTTTCTTTGACTTATTGCCCTGGATGACCCACTCACGCGGTACCGGGAGTTCCCCTGACAAAGTAGGTTGGGCAAGCTCTGGTTTAGAGGAGTTTAAAAGAACCCATGACTCGTCTGGCCCATAAAGTAAGGGCATAGCTACCTTTCTAAGAGGCGCTTTGTCTAGAGGGGGTGGATTGACATCCGTTATGACCCTGACATTTGAAGTTGTCAAAGCCGCCGTAGCAGGCCTATTGATCCCTGAGGTTAACAGAGTGGGAGGGTTAGGGATCTTAGATAAATCAATCGAAGTCATCAGAGGCCGTACCGTAGAACTTGTCTTGGGAGCCCCCAAGTCCATTGTGGGGTTTTCCTGTTGTTGACCAAAAAATTTAGATAAAGCATGAGTAAGCAGCCCATTAATTTCTTGTGCCGTAACAAACTGGTTTGATGAAGAACTTACAGGTGAATCATTAGTATCCTGTGCGGCGTCCAAGCCTGAGCCTGACCCTTGTCCTTCCATCTCCGAAATTATAGAAACTTCATCTTTCTCCTCCTGATCCTCCTGAGAAGACCCCGCCGAGGCAGGGGTACCTTGTTGCCAAGATAAGTCTGGGATAGAGGATGGGATCGCCGCGTCCCTGTGGACATCGGCTACTGTGTGACTCGTTTGAGTCGGACGTGGGTGATCAGACCCTGGTTGCGCAAACCGCCAAACACCGAGGCCCTGGCCTACGCTCTCTTGAGAGTCTGAAACATTCTCAATTACTGAACCCCCTGAACTTTCCAATTCCAGGGTTAAAATATTAAGTGGCAAATCCTCTTTTGGGACAGGCACTGCACTGGACTCTTGGGCCTTAACACAAACTCTGTCTGGGGTAGAGGTACGATGAGATGCACTAGAAGTTGGTGAATGTCGAGAGGACTTCCGTTTATGAGAATCCTTTTTAGAGGATTTATGGCTACGGTGTGACCGCGAACTATTCTTAGATCTAGAGGAATCCTCGCCGTGACCACTGGTGGAACCTTCCGTCCTGCTCTTCTTACTCGCCGGTGAAGAGGCCCGACTAGATGACTGGTGTCTAAGAGGAGACCTAGACCGGGATCTCGCCCGAGACGAAGAGGCGGATACCGGGGGTGTAGGCTCTCTTGGGCGTTTTAGGTGTAGCCGCAGAGGATACAGAACCCTGACCAGTCTCCGCCGGCTTAATACTCGTGACTCTAGAGGAACGTTTAGGGGGAGGGTGTTCGGAGAGCAATCTATCCCAAAGTGGGGCGTTGTCACATTGAAGTGATTTATGTGCAACAATGGTAGTGTAGGCTGACATCTGTTGCCTAACCTCTCTTAAGGCTACCGCCGCGGTCTTATCATTATCACAAAGGACCTTTAAAGCTAATTGGGAGCAAAAAGAACAATTACGCATAACCCAGAGACCCCTTGAACGGTCTAGACATTTAACACACCTTATGCAACGGGTATGCGCAAAAATAGGGATACCAGCACAAGCAGGGGTAGTGCACAAAGCAAAAACTGGGGCCACGGTAGCCATGACAGAGACTGGTGGGAGGAAACTACCGCCGGGTCTGTATTGGTCCGCCGGAGCTCAGCTCTGGAAAAAAAGAAAATTTCCAGGAATTAATGCTCATAAGGTTAACCCAACATGTTCGCGCACAAGTGTTAATAACCCGCCGGGTAACGAGATGTAATGGCACAAACACAGCTCGCTACGCGGTGGGGTTCAGAAATCTAAACAAATCTTTTGTTAAAGAAAGTGAAGAATACCCTCTGATATAATATAACGGTCCAGCATGGCGCTTATAGTCTCTTGGTGGTGGCGACTGTCTCAAGATTCAATTTTGTAACAAAGCAACCCCCCAAAAAGACGCCGGCCCTTGAAATATTTTAGTAGAATAGCACAGGGCAGGATGATACGAGATCTGATGTCTAACGAATTGTCACAAAAGATCGCCGTAAGTTAGAAGGCGGCGATACCTACTTGTATCACTAAATTAAGTGGTTAAATCGAAATCAAATTTTGTAAATTCCTTAGTTCCTCCACCTAGGAGCACCCGCCGGGTGAGAAGAATCGATATATTAACCTAAATTGAACCTTCAATTGCCGTAAAAGTAAAGGCGGCGATACACATAGTATCACTAAATGGATTGGTTAACTAACTGAAAAACATAAGTCGTTCATCCCACCCTACCCAGGTGCACCCGCCGGGTGAGATGTCCAAACGTTAACCCCATAAGTTCCTGTCCCCACTTCTTTGTAAAAGATCGCAGGGGAGGAAAGCCTAAAACAACAGCTAGGTTTTTCAAGTGGCTTTTGAAAAACCGGGTAGAAAAACTACATAACGTATGTCCGCATGAACAATCGTTTTATAGATGGTAACAGCCATCCCGCCGGGAATCAAAGGAGGCCTGAAACCAGGCATCCACAGAGACGCAGTCCTGGAGAGCCACAGACACCCCAACGCCGGGGTAACAAGCCAGTGTTAACAACCACGTGTGGCCCAACACGGCTCGCGGCCGGGATTTTCATGGTGAAACCGAGAAAACCCCGCCGGAAGGCAACCCACCCTGAACAGACACCATCTGAACAACAAGAGACACGAGGAGAGCCACGCACGACAAACCCAAGGTCACTCCATAATCCGTGGAATTAGCCAATACACAACTAAACCAGGAAATAATTATAGTCCGAGGAATTAGCCAATACACAACTAAAACCCGGATACACATGACACAGTAGGGCATATTTATCAATAATAAACAATAACACTAGTACATGTGGCAAAGCTACGAGCGGCTGGCTAGGCCTAGGTAGACGGCATAATAAAAGTTGAAATATACACAAACACTGGAAATATCACAACAGGAACCACCGCCAACACACCACCGTAGCATAAACTTCCGACCAAGGGAAGACTGACTCGGGACCCAGAAAAAACTTCACTAAGTGAAGAAAAATACGCTGGGAACGTCAGAAACAAAGCTTACCTCATCAGAAGGATAAAAGGCAGCACTAACTAACGCGTAGTGAAAGCCGCCTGCATCACAAACTAACTCAGCTGTGAAAAAGTTCACATGTCCACAACGGGACCACGAGGGTACATCCGAAATAGATGCCCCATACACTCGACCCAAAATACACTGCACTGCGGGCAACCAGCCCAGGACACTCCTGCTACGCCTATCCTAACCTTACTCGATACATCCTAGAGTAAACAAATGAGAAAAAACTCACTAGGGACGCCACGAATGCGGAACTAGCGGAGCGTGGGGAGGCACGTCCGGGCAGGCTGAACGCAGAGCAGAGAAGGAAGAATGACGCCTGAATCAGCGTCTGGTCAGAAATCCACACAAGTACATCCACGATATGATGGAAAGCTTATTGGATAGTTATTCTTATTTTCTTTTTGTTTTTATTTTTTACGAAGTTTTTTCGTAGTGAGAACCCAATTCATAATGACTGAAGCCATGAGTGAGGTCGCGTGCGCTCATGATGAAGGCTCCTCAGTTTTTAAATGCTCTGCGCGGTAGATTCAAAACTACGGCGGATTAGTGTTTGAAGAGGATGCCTTATGTAATAGGCATGTTCGTCAATGATGGAGGGGCCACTAATAAATAGGCGGCCCTTGACAGGACGGCCTGGAAAGCTGCCATTTAGGACGTGCGACTGTAACCACAGCTTCTGTGGACAAACGGTCTTTAAACTTGTATGTATGTATGTATGTATGTGTCATGCACAGTATGTTGTCAAAGTCGTAAACAAAAACTAAAAATAAAAAATACCTAATTTCCTAATCGCCTCATTGTAAAAGTAGACCAAAATTAGGTCTCTGTATTGTTCAAGCACAATAAAATTAATATACAGGCAAATTTGTAGGAATAGATATATTTCTAGTAAAGCCTATTTTTCACTCTAATTTTTAACTAATTTGGTCCTAATGCAAAAACAAATAAAAATCTTGAAAATTTATGTGACATCTTATAGTTTAATTAAAATGTAAAACTTGCAAACTAAACAAACCAAAATTGGGACAAGGACAATATAAAGTCAAATTAAATTATCAAAATCGCTATGTGGAAACAACGCTTACTAAAATGAAAATTATTAAATAAAAGAACACAATCCACCACATAGGGTGTACATTACTACATGAGCAAGTTAATCTGTTTCCCAAGCAAACTAATCGCACATATAACAACGCACTATCGTCACGTTAAAGGAAGTAGTCAAGTTTGGGAAGTTCTCTAATCGTGTCCCCTTAATAGCTCAGCAGTGGTAATACTGTACACTCAACCCTCAGCTTTCACGCACTTAGCTATCGCGTTCCACAGCTATCGCCTGCTCCCCAAAAGCTGTCAGACCAGGGCTTTCACGCCTATGAACTGGGCTATCACGCACCAAATGTGGCCAAAAATACAACAAAATTGGAAATTCCCGGGCTTGGGAATTCCCAGGCGGGCGGCAAGCATACGTTTACGTTACTCGCTCCCTGATTGGGCGTGACGTCATGGGAAGCAAGCGCTGTGATTGGCCGCCACCCATCCTCCTACCCTCCCGCCGTCCCGCCATACTTACAATTTCTCAGTCTTACTTGTACCCCCATTGTTGTCTGGTGAAAGCTGTGAAAAGTGTTTTTATACCTGTGAACAATACCCACCTAGATCCCTCAACACACCTAAAAAGGTAAATGTGATGGTGTAATATGTTCTTATATTTACTTTTATAATGTTTCTTATAATTATTATTATGTTATGTTAGTGTTCAGTGGAAATTATTAGGTAAAAAAAACAAAAAATAGTTGTCAAATTCGGCACCCAGGCACCAATTAGAATTATTCCCATTAGTTCTTCAGTATGGCTATCGCGGTTTCGGCTACCGCGCGGCTAAAGCTGCACCAATTAGGAGTGATAGCTGAGGGTTGAGTGTAGGTAGAAAGATCAGCTTAATGGGAAAATGGATTAATTACTATTGTCTTGATCTTGGCATTGACCAGACATCACTATGTCTTTGGTTGTGTTGTGAGTTTGTGGAAATTTAGAGCGCTGGAGTATAAGAGGACACCTGAGTTCCGCGGTGAAAGTATGGTGTAGAGTACGGTATAAGAGGACAGCCGAGTTCGAAGGGTTACCGTAATTAATTTTGTTCCTTGAGGCCCACAACTAAACCATATTTTTTACTTTGTATCCTACTTTTTGCCATCTATTAGTGTTTTTAGTGGTTGAACATTTTTGTTTGTGATTAAACATTACAAGACCACCATCAGTAAATTTATTAAGTACATGTTTGTGCAAGTATATTAGGTAAACCTACTTCTTCACCAGTCACCACTCTTGAAGGTCTGTTTGTCTGGTTTTGGGATGTCAAAAATAATGATTGTCAGATTTGGGTTGACTTTGTACTAAGTAGCAATAATTTATTAAAACAAACGTAAGTATCTGTAAATAATATTACCATATAAGAAAAAATAAATATTAAATACTATACAGGTATACAGTATGGAAGTGAAGAAGTCCTTGCATGACAGTGTGGTAATCCCGACACTAACTTACGGAAGCGAAGGATGGACGTTCGGGAAGAGACTCAGACCAAGAGTGAGAGCAGTGGAAATGAGTTACTTGAGAAGTGAGTGCGGAGTTACATGGAGGGATAGACAGACGAATGAGGAAGTAAGAAGGAGGTGTGGTGTGGAGGTAGATGTGCTGGAAAGTGTGAAAAGGAACAACTTGAGATGGTTCGGCCATATGGAATGTATGGAAAGCGAGAGAATGACTAAGAGGGTGTACGGGAGCGAGGTGGAAGGACAGAGAGGGAGAGGTGGAAGGATGGAGTGAGGAAGTATATGAATGAAGGCGGTGCTGGTTGGGAGGAGGGGTGTCGACTGACTGGGGACAGAGGTGCATGGGGGCGGTTCGTTCGTGGCCACCCCTTCGGGGATCACAGCGTCAGGTAATACAGTAAACTTCCGTTAATCCGACGACCGATGATTCGAATCTCCCAATAGTCCGAATTTTTCAATTTGAGGCCAAATCCGAATTCACCCGATGGTCCGAATTTCAAGAAGTCCCAAAGTCCCCTTTTTGAGGCATTAGTCCACTCAAATGACACATAATGGAGCACACACATATCATATGTTCATGAATTCACTTTAAAAGCTTACCATTGTCATTGTAGCCTATTACCTACTTCAAAACATTCAGATTAATGGTCAAAGGAAGCTACTGATATAAACGTAAACACCACATCGTCTGCTAGAGTTTGTTTTGCTCTTGAACGCATCCTTGGGACGCTCCGATGCGCTACTGGCTTGCACCGAATTTTCTGCAAGCGCATTCAGTCTTGAGCTTGAAAACGCACCTTTCTTGAGCTTGAAAACGCACCTTTGGACGTTCCGATACGCTACTATTTATAGTTCAGTGATCGGAGCATCCCAAGGGTGCTTTCAAGACAACAAGACAAGGGTGCTTTCAATACAATATAATATAACAGAGCACGTCACAAAAGGAAAATCACAAAAGGAAAATTAAAAGAACCTCTCGGGGAAGTGCCGTTGTTAAGGTATTACTTCCCGAACCACATCTGATCTGATCTTCAAGAGCAAGACAAACTCGCTAGTAGACGAGGAAGAAGAAGAAGAAGACGATGCGGACATATGGTGTACGTTTATATCAGCAGATTCCTTTGACCATTAATCTGAATGTTTTGAAGTAGGTAATAGGCTACAATGACAATGGTAAACT
Organism: Paralithodes platypus; assembly: GCA_032716605.1. NCBI lineage: Eukaryota > Metazoa > Arthropoda > Malacostraca > Decapoda > Lithodidae > Paralithodes > Paralithodes platypus. The sequence continues at coordinate 73,980,957 of CM064492.1, read as the reverse complement.
TTTGAAGTGATTTCATGAACATATGATATGTGCACCATTGTGTCATTTGGGTGGCCTAATGCCTCAATGTTTTCGTCATACACAGGTTCATAGGGGTAAAGTCCGATAATCCGAAAAATCCACTAATCCGAACGAGGGCCGGTCCGCTGCCCTTCGGATTAACGGAAGTTTACTGTAGATAGATGGATAGATATACTGTACAGGTAGGCCTATATACAAGTAGCCAGATTATTGTAACAATACACTCGACCCTCCATTTAACGGACAAATGCGTGCAAGCACCTGTCCGTTCCTGCTAAATGTCCATTGCTGCTAAATACTGTCCAGTCCGGATGTAATCCGGAAATTCCTTGAGAAAAATTCGGTGTTGAGTACAGGTGTCCGGATCGTGACATTTAACTGTTATGCATCCTTTTTTTTTACTGTACCTGAAATAAATCCTGGTAATCCCTTGTGCTACACCCTATTGATAATGCAAAACTATTGAACACACTTAAAAGTGTATATTATTTGGTCTCTATATAATCTGTGAATCATTTCCGATATGATAGAATTAAAGATTTTATTTTCCACCAACTCATAATCAGCAAAAACGACACAAATGTCAATTAAAACATGTTATAATATTTCCCCATCATTTTGTGTATACCGTGGGAACAAAAAAAAAACAAAAATCTATCAAACGTAAATCTCCCGTCTGGGAAGCTCGGCGCATAGACGGAGGGGAGGGTTGAAATATTTTGTTGACTATCTCATTTATTATTTATCTATGTGCTGGAAGGATATTATATTTTTCAATTCCATCACATTAGAAATTATTCAAAGATTACAAAAAGTCCAAATAAGACATAGTTATGTTAATGTATAAGGGATTTAGGTAGATGAATTAGAGAGATAGATAGATAGAAAGAGTGTGTATATCGAGGGAAAAAACAAAACAAAAAATCTATCAAACGTAAATCTTCCGTCTCGGAAGCTCGGCGTCTAGACTGAGGGGAGGGTTGAACTATTTTTTTGACTCTTATTTATTATTTATCTATGTGCTGGAAGGATATTATATTTTTCAATTCCATCACATTAGAAATTATTCAAAGATTACAAAAAGTCCAAATAAGTCATAGTTATGTTAATGTATAAGGGATTTAGGTAGATGAATTAGAGAGATAGATAAATAGAAAGAGTGTGTATATCGAGGGAAAAAAACAAAACAAAAAATCTATCAAACGTAAATCTTCCGTCTCTGCTGGCACGCAGGGGAGAGTTGAAATATTTTGTTGACTATCTTATTTATTATTTATCTATGTGCTGGAAGGATATATATTTTTCAATTCCATCATATTAGAAATGATTCAAAGATTACAAAAAGTCCAAATAAGACATAGTTATGTTAATGTATAAGGGATTTAGGTAGGTGCATTAGAGAGATAAATAGATAGAGCAACGGACTTTGCTCCAACTTTTTTATAGCAACGGACTATGTCCGTTGCTGGGTCCATTGTCCGGCCTACATTTTTTGACCGTTATTGCCGATATCCGTTAAATCGGAATCCGTTAAATGGAGGTTAGAGTGTATAAGAAAAATAGAAAGTGTACAATTGAACAAATACATACTGTATAATAAAGTGGCAACCAAATAGATATCCTTACAATATGGCCACCGGGCCTATATTATAGGTTTGATTCCCGGAGGGAAGTAATGAAAACCTAATATTTAGTAGGGGGCCCGTAATCATTGACGATCTGCCTATTAATATAATAGTCTCCATTCAACACCCTCGTCAGCCGTTTTGAATTCACCGCCGCGGGGATGAACAGAGTATTCCTCATAAGTGTAAAGCAACTTCTATTATGGAGTCGTCTATAGATCGGGTACCCACTACGAAAAAACTTTCGTAAAAAATAAGAGAAGAAAAAATAAAAATTTAACTTAACCCTCTCACCACGGAAGGGCTCTTGAACGCCCATAAAAAAGCATATAACAGGTACCCGGAAGGCCTCTTGAACGCCCAGTGGTTGAAAGCCTGTGAGCTTTGTGTGCGAGGCGTCGGTCCGACGCATGTAAACAACAGCCGGCTGGACCGACGCCCCGCATCTCCGGCCACAAGAAGGAGAGCGTCGCTTGTTCGTGTGTGCCTGTATGTTGTTGTTAAGTATCGAAAAGTGGTGTAAAGTGGCTGTTTTGGCCATAAAGTTATCTCCAATGAAATCATCATCACAACTCAACCAGTTGACTTAGAGAGCTCTACTTAATGCCATTCTACAGGTAAATAACACAGCTACGCTTGGGGATGCGCGGGAATGCGGGAAGCAGTCTGATTAACGAATATACGGTAGCCTAGCCTAGACGTTTTTCGGCCAAAACACCCGGGTTTCGAGGAATATATATACAGTAGGGTCTCACATAAAACGAGTTTATGGTCGATAAACGAGGGCGTTTTATGCGATTTCGTTTTATGTGAACACAGCATTTTGGTGGCGCAATATCGTCAATGTTCACTGTAAGCGAAAATTTTCGTACAAAGCGAACGATATTTCGTACGTTTTGTACGATATTTCGGCGCTCTATATGAAAACTCCTCGGATTTGCCCCACTTTGGCGGCGGACTCGTTTTATGTGATCACATTCGTTCTGATCGAAAATTAAATATTAATATTTTAGGTCGGTCGTTTTAATTTAGACTCGTTTTATGCGAACACGTTTTATGCGGGACCCTACTGTATAATACATAGCCGGGGCTGGAGGGTTTAAACAATGTTATAACACGCTTCCCACTTTGGTGGATTTCTTGCGTTGTGGCACCCATCCGCTCATTACCAGGCGGCCACGCTTGCTTCACTGCTATATCAAGATAACAACCAAGATATTACGGCGAATGGGAAGGGGATGGATGGGAGGGCCCTACATCGTCAATGATTACGGGGCCCCTACTAAATATTAGGTTTTCATTACTTCCCTCCGGGAATCAAACCTATAATTTAATAGTGGCCCCTCCATCATTGACGATCTGCCTGAATTCCCAAGACTGGAGGGGGACATTCATAGCAATATCCTAAAACCTCAGAACCGTAAGGTAAAGTCAAGAATTTGTATAACAGAATAAGTCTATTGTTAGCATACAATATATAAAATATAAAAATATAAAAGGGATGGGAGCAGTGCGTTACTTCGAAGAAGATCTGCTCCATAGAGAAAAACAGGACCTCAACTCGAGATTCTATTTGATAGCGATCTGACAAGACATTCATGGCTCCCTTATCACTATACCAGATTGTAGACTATTAACAGTTTATTATCTGACATGAAACTGATATTTGTTGACCAGATTCACACTCAACCAGAACTTACATAGTTGTAAATATGATAGAAGGATTTTCTTAAAATACAACTAAAATCATTCAATGGGCTTTAACATAGCCTTTCTTTTTAAATAATAATAGATTTCTTAAAAAATTAGATAAAACCAACATGTGAGCTTTCACTTAGCTTCTTCATGTCAGCCACGCCAGAGGCCCTTCCCGGCGGAGGAGTCTGTTTCCGGCGGAGGGGCTTTGAGGGTATATTGTGATACTCTCACCCCCCCAGTGCAATCATATATTGCGGGGCGAGGGTTAGAGCAGACTTCTGAAGCAGCATATTGCCTGCTTTCACATCAAATGCTCATACTCGGATAAACTAAACAGTCGAAAATAATTATAGCCAGCTATGATGGTTTTTTTTTTTACAGTATTGTTGGGTCAGAGTTACAATGTGGGCTGTCAAGATACGACGGTCATAGGGAGATGCAACGTTGCAAGTCCTTTGAGTAAACTGTGCGGGCCAAGGTCTGCAATGTAATGCAACAAGCAGCAGGGGATGCAAATGCCTTTCTGGGGATAAATTTGATAAATATTGTAATGCCTATTTTGTATCTTTACATGTACAGTTAGCCAAGGTATAATGCCCTCATCCTCACAATTTGCCCTGACTATATTTGGTGGTAAAGCTGTATGTAATGGTGATTGTAATTGTTATCAGTGATACAGCAGTTGATAGTTCCACCAGTCACAATCCATGTTACATACAGCCATCAAGTACTGGCACTCCTCACTTAATATCTTGTTTAATTGTTTCACTGTTCATTAAGTATGGAACAAAATTAATTAAATGTTGTTCTCCTTTATTATCATACAGTATTGAGAACAAAATAATATTACATGATCAAAAACAAAAATAAAGGAAAATGTATTAACTTATAAGTTGTTTCACTTGAAGCCTTGTTTTTCAGCCATATAACTACACCTTCGGGTGAGGGATTACCGTACTCCATTGCCCGGTAATATTTTGAGGGTGAAGACATTGGAACTTAATTAAACTTAACAGTGGGTAATGCACATTTTACATATCTTCACTATTGTACCATTAGAGGAGATAGAGTACTGGCGTAGGGATGCGGCGACCCCACCGCCCGCCACTTTGGTGGTGCAATCAGCCTCTGGAGCAGTGGACCACTGGTTCCTATTTCCAGAAAATTCCTGTGCTTGGTATGCTTCCAGCCAGGGCCCCACTGGGGTAAATAAAATAGCAAAACAGTGGTGGAACTGCCATCCGGGTGAGGGACTGCTCTGGGTCTGCTCCTTCAGTGTTCATGGTTATAATCCACTTAGTGGAAATGGCACTGTGGAGTGCGTCAGTCGGGGCATGTCTGGGAGCCTGGAGGCAGTTTCTGCCATGGCCATCCCTTTTGGGGCGCTTCCTCTGGAAGCGAGGCGTCAGATTTGATGATGATGATGACTCTCACCCCCCCCCTTTTTTTTCGTCCCATGAGGGATTTTAACTTACTATCACAATGACCAGTAGCTCCTCAGCCGCAAAAAACCTCCTAAAGCACTTGCTAATGGCTAACGTCACGAAAAAAGGAGATGCCCGACAACTTCTCTTGAGCATAAATGAGGGGAGAGACCCCGCTGACACATTTATATCTTACACAAATGATGGTAGAGGGGTACTCTTCTTCTTGACGGAAACCACTGCTGTAGGTTAATCCTAAGCGGGGTTCAAGAGTGGGGGAGTTTAAGGTAGCCGTTTTTAGGCTCCCTCCTATTTTCATATAGCACCCAAGGATCCGCATGCCCGTCCATTGTCAGGGAGGAACCTAGTACATGTTTTGTAAAACACAGATAACCCGTAATGAGCCTGAGGCATTGAATGCTATTCCCTGCTTGGGCAGCTCTTTGGTTGTCGTATCCATTCTGGGCGGCAGAAGACTTTTCTCGGCCGGGAACCAGAAGGGAGAAAACAAAAGTAGTTATGGGGGCGATGCCTTAATTCGTTCCCCTGGAGCTGAGTCTGCCTAAGCACAGGTATGATGTCTTACAACTAAACATTCTGAATGCCCGGAGCATGAGCAGCCCAGGCTATAAGAGCCGAGGACTGATTAATTCGTGAAACACCATAGCGTGGTCCAAATAATGAATACAGGGTAATTTATTTAAGTCTCGTAGATCTATGTCCATCGTTCTTGTGGCTCCGGTCGAACGTATGCATGAACTTCCGAACAGGCTAGCTTTGAGCCTTACCGGATGCTACATTTAGCGAGTTAGAGGATTTCATTGATCGAGACAGCCTACCAGGGAACCCCTAGCCAAGGGTAAAGTAGAAACGCCCTCCGCCAATCACCGCGCTCCCTTTTACTTACTTGCACAGTCAGCTGCTTTTGACAGCTCACGGCTGCAACGTGCCACGCCCCGCCCACCAGCCAATCAGCGGCCTCCATTATCGGAGCGCGAAGCTGGACTTCTTACTCCACCTCAGTAGTCACTCTCTTTCTCTGCCCGAAGAACTCCTTCTGATTATCCTTTGAGTAATACCTCGGTGCCAGCCCTGTACTCCCGTAAGCCGCCAAAAGAGGGTTATAATCAGCTTCCTGGGACTTATTTTGAAGAGAGGAGAGAGGAGGTGAAGCAAGAAAGAATCCAGAGCGATCGTGTCGCGTGCCAGGCAGCCAATCACAGCGCGGGAGAGCGGGAGGCCTGAGCATAAAGGCTGCCGCGCGCGGACTCCAAGGGTCACTCACCCCTCAGAGCCCACCGGGTCCCCCACCCCTCAGAGCCCACCGGGTCCCCACACTGCAACCTACTTGCTCTCTCTCGCCCGGGCACAAAGGAGAACCAGGAACCCACTTTTCCAGTTACCTTGCCCTCACCTAAACTCGCAACACAGACCACCCCTGACCTCTCCTCACTTTCGCTCACTCGGAGGATGCACCATCAGTATCCTGCCGCCTGTCGTCATGTTGCTAGTCTGCACACATACAGTCAAGCACTTCAAGAGGAACGACAGAAGGTGGACGGAAGTGAGGACTTCCAGAAGAGCTACTGGCCAGCTCTGAGGTGGTAAAGCACAGTTCCAGACGATTGTGACAGTTACAAAGTGGTGTACAATCTATCTTATTCTAGTTACATTGTAGTTTATCTTATTGTACCAGTACCTCCCTACAATCAACCTAGTTGTTCCCCAATTCGTCCCTCCGCCACGACCATTTCAAAGTCCAAGTCTCTCACTCTTGTCCTCTGTAGCGGGGAGGACCTTGTACCCTGAGACATAGGAGTGCAGACCTGAGAAGAGAGAAAGAGAGCCGGCATCTCATCCAAGTTATGACTTGGCTTCTATGCTGGCGCTTTTTCTCCGATATTTGTTCAGCTAATCTGGCATAGAAGACACTTGCAGAAGGTCCCATACCTCCCGACGATGAGAAGACCAGAGGAGTAAAGCTTCCTTGATCCCTGTTCAAAATTCTTTCTTCATAAGCGCGTTTTTTCTCACTTTCGTTTCTCAAGTATGCCGCCTTGTGTCCTCGCTCACGATATGTTTGTGCTCTTGGGTTGAAGATTCTGATGTCGAAAAAAGCCTGTTGTCCCCTCGTCCAAAAACCTCAAGCACTTACGTCCACTCTTACTTCATTTGAAGTATTTGCAGTATTGTGGGCCAAGCGCTGTCCGTCCATAGGCAGAAGTTCCGGTTCGATTCTGACATCATGGCACACCTCGTCCAGCATTTGTGCAGTGATGTCTCGTACTTCATCATGCCGGATACAGATGAATCCTCCTTTCTTACAAGTCATACAGTGGTCTGAGTTGTTTATTTCACCACATGCACATTTCAGCGGCAGGTTCGAAACTGGCCACCCATACCTCAAGGCTACGGCATCATTGAATTCTTGTTTATTTAAGCTGAAGCCTTTCTCCTTTATTGGTAATGATGTGAGCCAATTTGAAGCCCCCGTGTCTTGTGCCATCTCAACTCTCATTTTCAGTTCTTCCCTACATCTGGTCTTAATTTGTTCTAGGCTATGTTTCTGTCTCTCTTCTCTGCTCTTTGTAATTTCCTGTCTTACATTTCGTTGTTCCTCTTCGTCCACCTCATCATTTTCATTTTGCTCCCGTATTTTTTCTGTCAGAGATGTAGTAAGTTTAACCCTCCAGCCCCGGCTATGTATTATATATATATTCCTCGAAACCCGGGTGTTTTGGCCAAAAAACGTCTAGGCTACCGTATATGTGTTAATCTGACTGCTTCCCGCATTCCCGCGCATCCCCAAGCGTAGCTGTGTTATTTACCTGTAGAATGGCATTAAGTAGAGCTCTCTAAGTCAACTGGTTGAGTTGTGATGATGATTTCATTGGAGATAACTTTATGGCCAAAACAGCCACTTTACACTACTTTTCGATACTTAACAACAACATACAGGCACACACGAACAAGCGACGCTCTCCTTCTTGTGGCCGGAGATGCGGGGCGTCGGTCCAGCCGGCTGTTGTTTACATGCGTCGGACCGACGCCTCGCACACGAAGCTCACAGGCTTTCAACCACTGGGCGTTCAAGAGCCCTTCCGGGCAGCTGTTATATGCTTTTTTATGGGCGTTTAAGAGCCCTTCCGTGGTGAGAGGGTTAAGGGAATTTTGGTACTCATGTAGTGCCGCCTCCACTGGGTTTATGATCCCCATACCTCTGAACCTTGGCGGAAGAGCTAATAGATCTCTTAGCTCTTGCGTGACGCCTTCCATCTCTGTTAAGGCCGGTATGAATGTTCCTCTGATTGCTTCTTCAAGCGGTTGGAGCATCTGTCTAATGCCAGGCACTGTTCTCATAAGAAAGGTCCATCTGTGCTTAACACCATATGTGAAGGCAGTATATGCAGCATGTGGTTCAGATTTCGCAATGTCTGCCAGGGTTTTCACTTCCTTTACCCACTCCGCTACCTTTTTCCGCACATAGTCTCTCTTGCATTCTTCTGTGCCTATTACTGCTCCCAAATGGCGTTGACCCTCCTTTGTAATCTTCACTCCTGTCCCATCAAAAGTCCGCACCGCTTCTTCATACTTGTTTTCTTTCACTATTAGTACAGATTTACTAGCATTCGGATGGTACCCAATGACTTCGCCTACCGATTGTACTCTCCGCCACCATTCTTTGAGATCCCCTATTTTTCCTGCACCTGTGAGGTCATCTGCATACGCCACTTGTTTCACTCGGGTTACCTCATGTTTTATTTTCTGCTGCAGAATTGATAGTGCCAGTGCGTACATTGCCATTGCCACTGGATCTCCTTGCGTTGTTCCTTCATTTGATTTGAGAATTTTAATTTCTTCCTTCTTTGTGCTTCCAACTATATACATGTTAGCTGGCTCCTTATAAGTATTTTCTATGTACTTTGCGATGCTCGGGCATTTGATCTTGATGTTGTGAATAGCTGCCTCCCTATTAATGGTGTTAAAGGCATTTGTTGCATCCACTAGCAGTACCGCTTCACAATCTTCCTCATGAAACACCTTCCCCATTGCATGTATTGCTGCTTCTCCTCCGGCTTGCTGTCCTGCACATACAGTAGGGACCCGCATAAAACGAGTATATGGTCGATAAACGAGGGCGTTTTATGCGATTTCGTTTTATGTAAACACAGCATTTTGGTGGCCCAATATCGTCAATGTTCACTGGAAGCGTAAATTTCCGTCAGGAGCGTACGATATTTTGTACGTTTTGTACGATATTTTGGCGTTCTATATGAAAGCGTACGATATTTTGTACGTTTTGTACGATATTTCGGCGCTCTATATGAAAACTCCTCGGATTTGCCCCACTTTGGCGGCGGACTCGTTTTATGTGATCACATTCGTTCTGATCGAAAATTAAATATTAATATTTTAGGTCGGTCGTTTTAATCGAGACTCGTTTTATGCGAACACGTTTTATGCGGGACCCTACTGTACTTGTAAGTTACAGTTCCAGACACACACACACCTGATCCAACAGACCAGAATATATTTGTTTAACCCTTCCTACCCGGGCTGCCTTACAAAAGGACGGAGGTCGTATCCGGGCGATCTGGCCGAAAAACGTATAGGCCTAGGCTACCGTATCTTTGTTATTTTAACTGCTAGAAATTTCCCATGCTGACAATGTTGACAATATTGGAGATTTTCAGACACTAATTTCGTCATATCATACAACAACATTGATCCGACGTCTCCTTCTTGTTTTCGGAGGTGCGGTGACGCAATGACCGGCTTTGTTTACATGCGTCGGACGCACGGCGTTCAGACCAAGCTTAATAGGCTTTCAAGCTTACAGCCTGTTATAAGGACACTCGGGTACCGGCCCATCTGCCGCGGTGTCCTTATAAAAGGACACCCGGGCTGGAAGGGTTAAGGACCCATATTGGGCCCGCATATGATAAAGAAAGAAAGAGAGAGTGGTTGACTAACCTGGTGGTTTCTATTCAAATTGATGTGTCCTTCTAGGACAAGACTAAAGAAAAAAGAATTTAGACTCACCTGAATACAGTATATAAAGATGATGATGTGTTATTAATTAGTTCTCTTTGTTAGCAACGGCGCCATGCCGAAAGAGTTATTATATAGGATCTGATAGGAGAGATTAAAGATTAAAAGAGTAAAAGTAAAGAGGGGAGGGAAAGAATACTTTTGTTAATAAATGAGGGAACCAGTAAGTTAAAGAGGGAAACAGTTGTTTAGTTGCCTAATAGATTAGCTATAGCTAGGGAAAGACACTAGTCCATATGAATCATTCATTAAGTTGTGTAAACAGGAAACTGTGAAGAAGGACACTAGTCCATATGAATCATTCATTAAGTTGTGTAAAAAGGAAACTGTAAAGAAGGACACTAGTGTGAGTTGCGTTATTATTAAGTCTAAAAGAGCTATTCCGTGTATGCGTTTGAGGCACGGTTTTGTTAGAACGATTATTGATTAAGGTGCAAGGTAACATAGCGTGTTTGTACTAGGGTTACTTGAGGGTAAATTTGGAATAGTGTTATTGAGGTAAAGATTGTAAACCTATATTGTGAAGTAACTGGGTGACGGAACCCAATAGTGTCATTGAGATAAATAATGCAAACCTATATTGTGAAGTAACTGGGTGACGAAACCCAATAGTGTTATTGAGATAAAGATTGTAAACCTAGATTGTGAAGTAACTGGGTGGCAGAACCCATATTATGTGTTAGAGAGACCTGGTAATCTCATTCGGTAATTGGTATGATTTTATGTCATTGTGGAGGTACTTGTGTAGTAACGACGGTTGTGTCAAAGGAATAAATAGATTCTATGTATTGAGGAGATAGATTATATGTGTTATAGCCTTGTTATTAAGAAAGGATACAGAAGGCTCAGTAAATGTGGGAAAACCTAAAGAGTAGAGGAAAGAATATCACTTTTGTGTTTGTTAGACAAAGAGCAAATGGTTCATTATGCCCTGGTCTCAATAAAAGACACAGCAGGGTTTTGTTTTAATTATTTAGGATTAATTACTAATAACGGGTCGTAGGATCGAAGCCGACTTGAGTCAATACCTGAATAGCGGGGATTCATTTAGGGAGTAACGGGAACTCTAAGGGTCCAAAGTGCAACCTAGCATGAATCGACGTAATATTCAATCTGCGTCTTGAACTCATCTCGGCCCGAGCCAAGAACCTATTATTAGAGTACAGTAGTTAGGAAGTCTGTTAAATAAAATATACGAACTTCTAAATGACTGTCGAATTATCCCCCGTAGTAGTAGTAGCATAACAGATTTAGAAATACAGTAAAAGTCCTTTAATCCGACGACCGATGATTCGAATCTCCCAATAGTCCGAATTTTTCAATTTGAGGCCAAATCCGAATTCACCCGATGGTCCGAATTTCAAGAAGTCCCAAAGTCCCCTTTTTGAGGCATTAGTCCACTCAAATGACACATAATGGAGCACACACATATCATATGTTCATGAATTCACTTTAAAAGTTTACCATTGTCATTGTAGCCTATTACCTACTTCAAAACATTCAGATTAATGGTCAAAGGAAGCTACTGATATAAACGTAAACACCACATCGTCTGCTAGAGAGTTTGTTTTGCTCTTGAACGCATCCTTGGGACGCTCCGATGCGCTACTGGCTTGCACCGCATTTTCTGCAAGCGCATTCAGTCTTGAGCTTGAAAACGCACCTTTGGACGTTCCGATACGCTACAATTTATAGTTCAGTGATCGGAGCGTCCCAAGGGTGCTTTCAAGACAACAAGACAAGGGTGCTTTCAATACAATATAATATAACAGAGCACGTCACAAAAGGAAAATCACAAAAGGAAAATAACAAGAACCTCTCAGGGAAGTGCCGTTGTTAAGGCATTACTTCCCGAACCACATCTGATCTGATCTTCAAGAGCAAGACAAACTCGCTAGTAGACTAGACGGAAGAAGAAGAAGACGACGATGCGGACATATGGTGTTTACGTTTATATCAGCAGATTCCTTTGACCATTAATCTGAATGTTTTGAAGTAGGTAATAGGCTAATGGTAAACTTTTGAAGTGATTTCATGAACATATGATATGTGTGTGTGCACCATTGTGTCATTTGGGTGGCCTAATGCCTCAATGTTTTCGTCATACACAGGTTCATAGGGGGTAAAGTCCGATAATCCGAAAAATCCACTAATCCGAACGAGGGCCGGTCCGCTGCCCTTCGGATTAACCCTCCAACCCCGGCTAGGGTAGATCGTGACTGTACTCTGTGACCGGGGGTTTTGAGGAATTTTGGTCCATGTTGATTCACCTGTTACTCCTGAAATACATGACACAAAGTTATAAAAAAAAAAAAAAATGTTGCACAAACCTTCATGTGTAGAATGCCGTTGAGTAGAGGTCTCTAGCCCAAGTGATTGCATAATGGCGAGCGCGGGAAGTGGAGTGATTTTTATGCGGGAAAATCTTCCCGCGTTCGGATGCGTCGCCTTGGCCCAGGCCCCGGCTTGGCTAACCTACTGCGCACTTAGCCACTCGTCGCGCCAGAGTTTTTACCTCCCGGAGGCGATTTTATTTATTGATAGTGATGTTATTATAGTTATTTGGAGTCCAATTATATAAAATTTGTGTATTAGGCTATCATTGTCACTAATATTTCACATTTTCACTCGATACCGTAGTTTTTATGAGTAATTGAGGCTGGTTATTGTTATATTACGCACTGATTATTCGTTTATTATACTTTGGCCATCTAATATTAGTTTGTGTGTCACTTTCACTTTGGTAAATATGCTTGAGAGAGTGTCACTGTCACTGATAATGCTCATTTTCACTTGATACGGTACATTTTATTAGTAATTGAGGTTGGTTATTGTTATATTAGGCTGTGATTATTCGTTATCACAGGTGTTTATTATACTTTGGCCATCTAATATTACTTCGTGTGTCACTTTCACTTTGGTAAATATGCTTGAGAGAGTGTCACTGTCACTGATAATGCTAATTTTCACTTGATACGGTACATTTTATTAGTAATTGAGGTAGGTTATTGTTATATTAGGCACTGATTATTCGTTATCACAGGTGTTTATTATACTTTGGCCATCTAATATTATGTCATGTGTCACTTTCACTTAATTATATGCTTTGTAAACGTTTTATATACAATTTATTGTGTCTTTTTTCACTTATTTATATATGTTTTCATAATACATGATTTTGTTATCACAATACATTGTTTTATTTCCACTTGTTGCCTATGTACATACATATTGTCAGTCTTTGGTACTTTCACTATGATTATTAGTTAGTACTCCTGCTTGGTGTGGTACTCAGCAAAGCACGGTATAGCACATAGTGACACCTGGCACTCCACACACTGCATGGTGGTCTTTTTCTGCTTCCTCGGCCTCACCTGGCTGTTCCAGCAGACATGGCACCGCCTTCTGCTAATGGTGACTCCATCTCGTTCCAGAGGCAGGTAACCGAGCTTGTGCACATTTAGATACTGTGCACACTGCATGCTGTCCTGAACGGGGCGCCCAGGTTGTGCCACTGCCCTCTGTGGCGTAGCATACCTGTCCAGGAGCTCCACCAACACCTGTTTTTGGAACCTCCGCAGGCTACTGAACTTCCTGGGTGTGCGCGGATTCCGAAGCCTGTAGATATTGTAGGCATTCAGCATTGACATGTCCACCATGTGCAGAAAGAACTTTTTGTACCATCTGCACGAGGTACGCAGACAGTCGATGAAGCCTATCTGCATGTCGGACTTGTCCACCAGCCTCATATTTATGTTGTAGTCCATTACAGCATCGGGCTTGGTCACCCTGACTTGGGTGCGGCGATCCACCTTGCCAGTCTCAACCATTTCCCCCTTGTGGACGGTGCTCAGGAGGTTGACCTTCCGCTGGTCGTGCCAGTGGATAGCCAGAATGGGTCCCGACTTCTTCTTGAAGACATCGCCTTTCTTGGTTTTAGGAGGGAAAGTTGGCATGCCCTTCCTTTTCGCTCTAACTGTGCCTACAGTCCTCGTCTTGCGCTGATGGAGATACTTTGAGAGAGTGGGGGACGTGTAGTAGTTGTCCGTGTAGAGGACGTGATTCTTCTGGAAGTACCGGTTCATCATGGCTTGAACCACTGCTCCGCCAAAGCCAATGAGGGGGTCTATTTCCACGTCCCCTTCCTTCCCGCTGTAGACCAGGAAGTCCAGGACATAGCCAGTTTGGCAATCGCACAGCACAAAGAACTTTATACCAAAGCGATGTCTCTTTGAGGGGATGTACTGCCTGAAGCTCAGCTTTCCCCGGAACAGCACAAGAGACTCGTCAATACAGACGTTGCAGAAGGACGTGAAGTATGACGTGAAACGTTCTCGCATCATCTCGTACAACGTCCTAATCTTCCACAGCTTGTCAGGGAGATGCATGTCGGTGTTGGTGACAAGATGGAGCGCTCCGAGGATGTCGAGGTACCGGTCCCGAGAGATGTATTTCCTGAAGGCAGGGGTGGATATCAGATCTTTGGTGATCCAATAGTCAGCCAACCTGTGCTTCTTTACATGAGGCATTAGCATGGTGATTGCCAGGAACACCATGAACTCGGGATGAGTCACTGGGGTCCACCGCTTCATGTGGCCCTTGGTCACCTTGCCAAAAAAGTTCACCTGGATTTGGTGGTGCTTGTTTGTCTCCTCTATGACAAACTCAGTAACCTCCTTATCAAAAAATGCCTCAAAAAGCTCATGTGGTGGAGCATTGGGGCCTGCGGGAAAACTTGGGGTAACTCCTGAACCCTCCTGTACCTCATCAAAAGGGGTTACATCAGGGTCATTCACTTCATCAGCAGCCACATCCTGCCAGTTGAAAATATAAAATGGGTCCTGCTGGCGACGCTGACGAGGAGCTGCAGCTGGGGCAGCACGCCCACGAACTTTGGCGGCGCGCACCCTAGGGCGGCCAGGAGCGCGACGGCGCCCAGGCCCAGCTCGGCGGCCAGGGCGGCCAGGAGCACGACGGCCCTGGGCCAAGCGTCTGGGTTGAGGGTCGTTGATGTCCATAAAGTCATCGTCGTTGTCGTCAGAGCCGTCATCTTGACCTGACGGTGGACCCAGGTAATCATGGCCAGAGTCATCTGTGAGGTGCCCTTCATCTTCAGACCCCCCCTCATAATCTCGCGGGGAACGAATGATGCGTGGGCGGCGTGTAGGTCGGCGAGGTGGGGAAGGAGTGGCAGGTGAGGCTCTGTCATCTTCATGCAGAGGTTCGGGGCTCCTTGGCCTACGACGAGTCGTAGACAGCACTGGTTCAGTGTCTGTAGGTGCAGGTATGGATGCGAGGTCAAATACATCGTCAGGAACCTCTGTTGTAGGCTGGAGAGGTGGGGTGGACTCTGGGGAAAGTTGCGGGGGCGTATGGCTGGGACCGGCAGGGGTGGAAGCCGCGGGAGCCTCGAACAAAGAGCGCCTACTTGTAGCTCCTTTTTTCACATATTTTCTCCCTTTTCCCTTTTCTGTAGTAGTATGTCTCCTCTCGGGGGAAATAGGGGGTAAATAGGCCGAAAGTGGGGGGTCCTCAACCCTAGGCAGTGCTGGTGGTGGTGGGGAAGAATGGCGGGCGCCTGGGGCAACTTGGGTGGCGTGGGTAGATAAGGAAGACAATGGCGGGTCAACCTCACCCTCATGCTCAGCCTCACTGGCACCCTCACGCACTGCTCCCTCACCAAGTTTTAGGGCCTCTTTCCTGGCTGCCGCGGCCGCCTTTTCAAGAACTTGCTTCTTATAAAAACGTATCTTGAATGGGGATTTAGCTGGCGAAGGGCTAGGTGTCGTGTCACTCAACCTAAACTTGGTAGTCGACCTAGTGCTGTCCCATTCGCTCACTCTCACTACACTCTCATCACCTTGCACAACTATATCACGTTCAGTACTATCATCACTTTCATCGTCATGCTCAAATCCAACAAATTGCGCGTCTCTTTGATGAATTTCGTCTAGATCGTCTAAATCTTCACTATAGTGCGACTGATAAGACTCGGAGCTATCACTGCCCAAGTCATCAACACTATTTTGTCCTTCACCACGTTCATAACTCCTCAAAGCTATTTCAATACCTCCGGGAGTCAACGCATCTTGTATGTGCCTTTGCGTTAGGGCGCGACGAACCTGGGCAGGCGTCGAAGGGAGCATGGAATCGGACACAGGGGAATCACTTTTTGGGCTAGTATCCATGTTGGCGGCAGGGTAGAGACTGCTTTGGTGGCGTACATGGTGTCTGGTGGCGTCACCTAGCGACCACGGAACGAAATGTTTACGCGCGCCATTCGAAAGCACATACGCAAGCAATGGTACAATGTTGTACCACCCGGGTTCCTTGGGTCAAAACATAATGGTACACACGTGTACCACCCGGGGTTGAAGGGTTAACGGAAGTTTACTGTAAATACTACAAAGGGGAATCCAGGAACTTGCTTGTCCGGGCCGATTGTAGCGAACATCGTCAGTAAGAGTGCAGCGTATGAAAGAACCACCGGCTACGGAGTAGACTGATAGCCCATGAACCACAGGACATCCCGATGACCTTCGCTCTCTTATTCGCTGTTGTTGTTGTTGTTGTTCCCTAAGCTGCCTGGCCAAACAGCCCCGAGTCCCTGAGGAAGGCCATGGCCACGATCGGGCTTTCCCACAGAGCTCTCATTGAGTGTAGATTATAGGTTTGACTCCTGTAAGGAGATAAAGAAAACCTAATATTTAGTAGTGGCCCCGTAATCATTGACGAACATGCCTATTACATAAGGCACCCTCTTCAAACACTCATCCGCCGTAGTTTGAATCTACCGCGCAGAGCATTTAAAATTTGAGGAGCCTTCATCATGAGCGCACGCAACCTCACTCATGGCTTCAGTCATTATAAATTGGGAATTTAGCCGTCCGGCTGGCTCAGTTGACAGCGTGCCTGATTCCCATCTCGAGGTCTCGCGTTCAATCCCCGCTCAGATTGAAAAGTTTTTCTGGGATATAGCCGGCGGTTACCATCTCCACATGAGCAAGGGGGATGGGTAATGGTCTCTGGTAGACTAAAGAAAGCCAAGCGCTTGTGAATCCTCGAAGGAGGAGATACGGGCGCTATATAAGTAACCAGAAGATTATTATTATTATTATTATTCTCACTACGAAAAAACTTCGTAAAAAATAAAAACAAAAAGAAAATAAGAATAACTATTCAATAAGTTTTCCATAATATCGTGGATGTACTTGTGTGGATCTTTGACCAGACGCTGACTCAGGCGTCATTCTTCCTTCACTGACATATCAAGTAAACCAAAATCCTTAATACATCAACGAATGGGAAGGGGATGGTCGGGAGGGCCCCAGTCGTCAATGATTACGGGGCCACTACTAAATATTAGGTTTTCTTTATCTCCTTACAGGAGTCAAACCTATAATTTATTAGTGGCCCCTCCATCATTGACGAACATGCCTGATTTCTAAGACTGGAGGGGGACATTCGTAATCATATGATAACTCTAGAAAAGCAGATAATCAAACAACCACATAGTATTCTTACTTTGAAAAATATATTTAATGGCGCAGCACATATATACAAAAGGGGGTCAAGCAGGGGCGTGCTTCAAAGAAGCCTGCTTGATACAAAAGGTTAACTCTTGAGACTCTGCGAACAGATCTGTAAGTTAAAAAGGCACCCCACTCAACATAAGTGGTGAAAAATAAAAACTTATAAGTTTACATGTGCACATATAACCCCATAATACTCGTGGAAATATCTTGCAAAATATATCCAATGCTTAAACTAAATTGCTTTCACAGCCAAACTACTATAACAACACTGTTGTTTGTACTGTACTATCATTGTACTAGCACAATTTCCTGCACTGAATAGTACAGTACAGAGAAATTTTCATATCAACAATACCCATAACTAGTATCACAGCTCTTATACTCCAGCGGGGTCTAGGGTGTCCTGTGTTACACTGACTGCCCCCCCCCCCCCCCTTTTCCTTGAAATTAAACAAAAAGTGACTTAAGGGCCACCTAGACCCTCTGCCTTAAAGCTATACATGGCAAGGAAGGTTTGTCTAGAGCTACTGACAGGTATCGAGTCAAAAACGTATGATTAGAGGCCCACAAATGCGTGGACGTAATATCTTCCACAGAAAAATTCTTAAGGAAACGCAAAGAGGCTGCCCATTTGCGTAAATCGTGGGCCCTACCCACAACGCCGGGATTACTCTCTTTAATGACCTCGACCAAAAGAGAAGCCAATCTACGTTTGAGCAAGCGCTTACCCGTACTTGCTACCCATAAAGCACCCTGGGGGTTTAGAGGAGCTACCCTCAAATATTTGGTTAGAGCCTGCACTGGACATAAATTATGGTGCACCTTTCCCCTTTTTAACGCCGGCACAGTGAACTCAGAAAACACGTGTGCACTGTGCTCATTCTTGGCTACAAACCCTGGGGAAGGTGCAATGTGAATACATTCATTAAGCCTACCAAACCTGAGGCAATTAGGTGTGTTGCTCATCGCCGCCAGCTCAGACACTCTGTTCCCGGTAGCCTAAGCCAAAAGGAATACAGCCTTTTTTAAGAGTAATGTAAAATCTGCAGTATTTTGGTACAGACGGGAGTGAAGTAATGACAATGCTTTGTCCAGAGACCAAGTAGGCATGAGCTGACGGGGAGGTGGGCGGAGTTTAAAACATGCCCTCATAAAACCTATTTCCTCTGCAACTGGTATGGAGAGACCGGTAAGGTCCCAAAATGGTATTCTAATCGCTGTTAAGTGATTTTTTAACGTTACCACAGATAAACGTTTCTGTTCAAACAGATAATTTAAATAATTAAAAACTAACGCCACCGAGGGCACAGTTTGTTCTGTTCTAAGGATCCAAGAAGTAAAGGCTTGCCAATGTGATTGATACTGTCATTTTGTAGACTGAGTATATTGATTCAATAATTTATTGGTCACATCTCTACCATATGGTGCTAGCCACTTGGCCTCCTGAATGTCCATAATGCAAAAGTCAGCGAGGTCGCTAGGTTGCCAATCGTGTCTAAGTGGAAAAACCCGACCGGGAGCGACACCGGGTGCGGGCACCACGTTTTCAATTGCTGGTACCACAACTGCACCGGCCACAGGGGCGCGATTATCGAGACTAAGCCCCGATAATCTCGTAGTTTGTTTACTACATGGCACATTAGAGACGCGTCTGGCGGCGGAAACAGATAGATGGAACTCCACCTGTTCCAGTCTGTCACCAGGGCGTCTGGCCCCCCTGCCGGTGTTATCGTCCGGCGGGTGAGGTACAGTGGGAGTTTATGAGTCTCCTCGGACGCGAACAGATCCACTTGTGGATGGTATAGCTCTGCAATCATTTGGTTGAAAATGGGTTGCTTGAGCGCCCATTCTACTGTTGTGCTCTGTCTCCGAGACAGAGCGTCTGCCCAGACGTTTGCTACGCCTGGGAGATAAGATGCGTGAAGATGAATGTCCAGCCTGTTGGCTAGAATAAAAATTTCTTCTGACACGTTTAGCAACTTCCGAGATCTCGTTGACCCTTGTTTCTGAATACAGTGAACCGCATTCAGATTGTCCATTCTGAAGGCCACCGACTTGCCCCGTAAAGTAGAGCCGTGAGCCTGAAGGAAATATAAGGGGACTAGTAATTCTTTGACATTGATGTGGGAGATTTCTAAATGGGACCAAAGCCCTTGACCCTGGTGCCCTTGGTTTGACTGAAAACCCCAACCTATCGTTCCTGACACTCCGTGTCTACCCATACCGTCGGCGGAGGAGAGGTCCATGACATTACTGAGTGCAACATTTCCCTCTTCGCCCAGACCGCTAGTAAGTTGTGGATTAATTTTGGTATGGGCCATAATTTTTCCGCCGGCAATAGTGGAAAATATTTGTTGCCCTCCAATATTAAACGCTTTACTATCAACCGGCCCAACATTACAGTTAGTTGAATCCAGTTGCGAGAGCCGACCAGAGACTCCCAGATATTCCGTGTCGTAGTCAGACTGTGAAGGAACATGAACAGTTTCCTGCGAAATCTGTTCCGATTGTCCACACTCTGACTCAGAGTGAGAGCAGCTGTGTCCCAAACCAGCCCTATCCACTGAACTACTCGTGAGGGAACAAGGTTTGACTTTACCAGATTTACCTTGAACCCTAGAGATTTGACATGGTTTAATGTTATGTTGACATGATTTATGCATACTTGCTCCGTCTCTGCCACCACTAGCCAGTATTCTAGGTACCACAAAATCCTGATCCCTTGTTTTAACAATGGCATCAGTGCTTGCCGGACTAATTTCGTGAATAAGCGAGGTGCCAGGTTCAAACCGAATGGCATCCTTTGAAAAACATAAGTTTGATCCCTGATCCGTAAAGCCAGAAATCTTTGAAATCTTTTGTTTATCGAGATGTGCCAATAAGCGTCTGTCAGGTCTAAGGAACACATACAACCTCCCGGCGGAAGTGTTAGCTTGATTTGGTGCACTGTTAACATCCTGAATGACTCATTGTGAATATGAAGGTTCAGATACGACAGGTCTACGACGGGTCTCATCTGAACACTGTCCCTTTTGGGAACCAAAAATAGCTTGGATGTGAAGACTGGGTAATTTTGAGGGACCGGGATGATGACATTCTTGGCAATCATTTCCTTGACCAGTGACTCCACCTCTAAAGAAACTAGATTCGCCGTTGTCGGCTGACGTAAGCGAGGTCGCCGGAGCCACTGCCAAGTGATGCCTTTGCGTGCCACCATCCTTGCCCAAGTGTTTAACGGCCATGCTTGGTGACACGTTCGGAACGACCCAGTTAGCAGACAAGGGTTCGCCGGCTGTACTACCCTCGGATCCACCAGCCTTGAGACCGGCCCCGGGAATGAGAGAGACATTAGTTTTTTGATGGTGGTGGAGGTGGTGGTGGTGTACGCTTCGCCGGCTGGCTGGCGTTGGCAGAAGACGGGCCCTGACCTGGTTTATTATAGCCTCGTCCTTTCTGACCTGTAAACTTACCCTGTCTATACCTGTACTGACTTTGAGGGGAGGAGGACTTAGGTAGATGAAAGGGCTTAGATCCCCCCGGCTGTGCTTTTGCGACTGGCTTGGGTTTGGGGAAGTTAAAGGCAGGTTTCTTAGAAGGGGCGGGACTATGTTTAACCCTCCTGGCCCGGTTGTCATTTTAAAATTACACCACGAATTAAGGGCAGGTGCCCGGTTGTCATTTTAAAATCTGTAAGCTTGAAAGCCTATTCAGCTTGGTCTGAACGCCGTGCGTCCGACGCATGTAAACAAAGCCGATCGTTACGTCACCGCACCTCCGAAAACAAGAAAGAGAAGACTCGTTTGTTATTGTATGTCTGTATGTCGTTGTTTCAGTAGTGAAAAGATAGTCATATTGCTAACATCGCCTGCAAGTGCTCTCCACTGAAATCGTCATCACAACTGAACCAGTTGACATAGAGAGCTCTACTCAACGCCAGTCTACAGATTGGAAACCGCACTACATTTATAGATGCGTGGGAAATTTCTAGCAGTTAAACTAAACAAAAATACGGTAGCCTAGGCCTAGACGTTTTTCGGCCAGATCGCCCGGGTAGCCCACACTGTCATTTTGAGAGCCTGCCCGGGCCAGGAGGGTTAAAGGCCTGAGCCATATTAAAAACTGTTCTCCACACCTCAGGTGACATTAAAGAGGGAGTGAGCACTGGTGACATGACCACCTGATTCGCAATACGATCAGGAAGCTTCCGTACCAAGGACATCCTGAGATCTTGTCGTGCTCGCACCGCCTCAAGCAAGGCTGTGCGTATGTCACCCAATGACTGAATTGACGACTGAAGGAGCAGTCGCCGAGACAGTTCAACCGATCTTCTGGCATCCGCGTCTGCGATTGCCTGAGTGGACCGGAGCATCGATTTAGCTACCTGTTGCGTCACAATGTACTGTGAGAAAAGTCTAAATGCTTTCCCCCGTAGCCTAAATTCTCGGTCTAGGTGAGTTGGGGTAGGGGTAGTGAAAGGGTCCTTGAGTTCACATAAATTGATTTTGGGGGCAGCTAAGAAATCAAACAAAGCCGAAGGGACTCCGCCGGCAGAACACACTGGCATAGAGAACCAAGAATGACTATCCTGAGGGATCTGGTGGGAAGATTTTGAGGTGAAGGTGGTCGCAAAGTTCTTAGCCTCCGTCTCCCATTCCACCCAAGGTCCCGGACCCAACTGCCCCACCTTCAACACTGGATTAGCGGCTGAGTCTGTGACAGTTCGCAAATCGAGTTCTGGTGTGAGAGCTGACAGTGTCTTTATGTCATTAAAACCATCCTGCTTGGACCAGTCAGAAAACAGTTTCGAAGCTGAGGCAGGGGGCAGGGCAGGTTTAGCAGTATAAACAAAATAGTCCTGGTGATAATAGTTAGGAATGGCCTTAACATTAACATCTAGTACATTCCCCAAAGTATCCAAGGCCCGTAATTTTTTAGATTTATTGCCTTGTATTACCCACTCTCGTGGCACTGGAAGTTCCCCTGACAAGGTAGGTTGAGCGACCTCTGGTTTAGTGGGGATCAAGTGTACCCATGACTCATCTGGACCGTACAGTAAGGGCATAGCTACCTTTTTCATAGGTGCTTTATCTAAAGGGGGTGGATTGACATCCGTTATAACCCTTACACTAGAAGTAGTCAGTGCCGCCGTAACAGGCCTAGTGACCACCGATGGTGATATAGAGGGAGGGTAAGGGATCTGAGTCAAGGCAATAGAAGTCATCAGAGGCCGGACATTAGAACTTGTCATAGGAGCTCCCAGGTCCACTGTAGGAGTCTCCGGCTGTTGGCCAAAAAATTTAGTGAGAGCATTAACCAGCAGCCCATCTATTTCCTCTGCTGTGACAAATTTATTCGATGATGAACTCAAAGGTGAATCATTACGATCCTGTGCGGCGTCTAAAACTGAACCCGACTCTTGCACTTCCATGTCTGAGATGATAGATACCTCGTCTTTATCATCCGGCTCACCATGAGAGGATTCCGCCGAAGCCGGAGTCCCATCTTGTTGCCAAGACAAGTCAGGAATAGATGATGGGATCGCCGCGTCCCGGTGGACATCAGCCACTGTTTGTGTAGTTTGAGCCAGAGGTTGAGAATACCGCCAAACACCCAGGCCTTGGCCTGCACTCCCTTGGGAGTCCGAAATACCCTCAATCATGGAGCTCCCACTTGACTCTGCCATTGGACGATCACTGTCCACTGAACTCTCCAAATCTAGGGTTAAAATACTAAGTGGTAAACTGTCTTTTGGTACTGGCACTAAACTATCCCCATGAGATTGAACACTAGCTCTGTCGGGGGTAGAGGTATGACGAGAGGCACTAGACTCCGGTGAACACCGGGAGGCCTTTCTATCATGCGAGTCCTTTCGAGACGATTTGTGGCTACGGTGCGACCGCGAACTGCTCTTGGATTTAGCAGATTTCTCGCTATATCCACTTGTTGACCCCTCTGTCTTACTCTTCTTGCTCGTTGGTGAAGAAGAGAGACTCGGTGGCTGCTGTCTAAGCGGGGACCTGGACCTAGATCTCGCCCGTGACGAGGAGGCTGCCACCGGGGGCGTCGGTTCTCGCTGTCGCTTAGATGTGCCTGGGGCTGGAGCAAGTATAGAACCCTGTCCAGTCTCCGCCGGCTTACGAACAGTTACTCTAGAGGGACGTTTAATGGGAGGGTGCTCAATTAGTAACTTATCCCAAAGCGGGACGTTATCGCATTGAAGTGACTTATGAGCCACAGTAGTAGTATAAGTGGTAATTTGCTGCCTGACCTCCCTTAAGGCGACCGCTGCGGTCTTATCATTGTCTTGTAAAACTTTAACGCTGAGTTGAGAGCAAAAGGTACAGTTTCGCATCACCCACAGACCCCTTGAGCGGTCTAGACATTTAACACATTTTATACAAAGGGTGTGCGCAAAAATAGGTATACCTGAACAGGAGGGCGTAATGCATAAAGCAAAAACCGGGGCAAAGGTAGCCATGACAGAGACTGGTGGGAAACTACTCCAGGTTCTCCCCCGCTCTGCCTGCTTCGTTGGTTTCACTTTTGAACACGTGCGGGGGCTGACGGAGGCGGCAGGAGGGGAGTGCATGCCCGCATGCCCACCCTTCCTGCCGCCCCCAACTAATTGTAGTGGGCCCTATCATTTCTCATCCTTTCTGTTTTCCGTTTTTCCCTTCTTCCCGCTGCCCCCTCCTTTGGGAGCACCGTGACTGTCATGAGGTAAACGACCGTACTCACTCTTTGGTTTCGTTGGAGGGTGTTGTGGGTCGGCAATCCCTACACCCGTCGAACTGTGGTACCCGACGTGTTAGAGCGAGGGGAAACTTTTATGTCAAACCCTAACCCTTGTGCTGGGTCGGCGATCGACGGATCGACGGCCCTTAAGGTGCATTAGTCGGGGTGTATATCTGCAAGAATTCCTAGGGCGGTCGTCCCGTCCTCTAATTGTGGCTCCATGGTGGGTTTGGAATCTGACTCAGATGAATTTAGAAATATTCGTCCTATGGAATCTAAAATTGCCCTCTCCGACGCCGACCCCTGCGAGAAATTGGACTGCCTCAAGGACCCTTCCCCTGCTGCCAACAGTGCCGGAGTTCCCCACTCAGGCATGGCACCCACAGACCTTGGCAAACCTCCTAAGGATACTGTGACGAATTCTCCATCGTCGGGTAGTGAGATCCATCAGGTGATCTCCCCGGCATCAATTCCTATGCACAGTACTGCCTCTGTGATCAATAATAGTGATGACAACCCCACAGTCTCGACTTTAACTTCTAAATTACCAGATTATGATTCTAGCCTTAGCCTACCTCTTCATTCCGTTGACAACCTTAATGAAGAACCTCGCATGCCCTCAGCTGACACCCCTACGGATGCTTCTTGCATCCCTGACCCGTCTGTGACTCCATCTGTTACCATCTTCCCTCCGGATGCAGGATCTACTACCTCAATTAAACCTGCTTCTGTACCTCCACGATCTCAACGAGCCATTGATGCAGGTACAGGAAAAGACCTTGCCGGTATTTCCTCTGCCATTCACACGCTTCAACCGTTCGTACCTTCGCATAACCGACAAAGGCGTAAACGTAACACGTATACCCCTGCTTCGAAGGACACTTATAACGCTATGTTCAGTCCCCCTGATTGGTCACGGTTTTTCACGGTCTCTGGTGAACCTATGGATGATTTCAGTCTATACGATACTCTCGCACAAGATATTGGTGACTTCACCATGCATGCTGTTGGATCAGCCAAGCGCATGATTGAGGTGAAAACACAGGAGCAATCAGAAGCCTTACAAGCCTACCTCGACACCCCCAACGACAGATACACAGGTAAACCAGATGAATACCTGAATCAGTGTACTGGCACGGTTGTGCTCCCTTCCGACTTCGAATTTGCAGATCAGAGCTTTACAGACTCAACCAATCGTATCTTAAAATTATTGCAAAGAACTGACCCCACTGTTGTTAAAGTTGACACTTATACTGCTCCTCAGCGTGGAAATCGGCCCCCACTACCCATTGTCAAAATCTATTTTAAGCGCCATGACCTCCCTATGCATGTCCGTCTTGCAGGTCGCCAACTGCAGGTACGAAGGTATGTTAACAAGCCGAGACAATGCACAAATTGCTGGAAGCTTGGGCATTCAACCCCACGGTGTCGGGCTCTCAATGCTCGTTGCTTAAATTGCGGCTCAGAACAACATGCTCTCAACAATTGTCAAGTCAGCGCGCCCCGTTGTGCAAATTGTGACGGGTCCCACAAAGCCAATGACAGAACATGCCCGCACTTTGCGTTTCATCGTGACGTATTACATTTACAGGCCACAAAAGGACTCCCCTTCCGGTCTGCTGCAGCACAATTAAGGCAGGAAGGTAAATCTCCTCCATATCGATGGTTTGAATCAACTACACCCGCTGACTCCTCTGACCACCAGCGTCCAGAGCAGCCTCCGGCACCACCTATTAGCCCACAACATTACCCCACCAATGATACCTTCCGTTTAGTTCACCTTAACTCCCCGGACCTATCCACCTCTAACAGGTTCGAGGGATTTACTAACTTGACCGATGATACTGAGTTTTGGAACATGACTGCCGAAGAGAACCTCATGGAATGTAACACAGTACCAGATATAGAGACTTCTCCCCAATCTCGCTCCACCCAGTCGCAGCCTCGGATAAAGCGTAAGGTTGCAAGTCCTATCCGGTCATTATCCCGGACCTCGAAACTCGGTTCCACCACACAGAAGTGGGTTATGCCTACCCACGATCCGGACTGTGGCTGCCATAACTGCGGCCGATTCTTTCTACTTCAGCACAAGACTTCTACCCGTACAGTACTCACCGAACATCTTCACAAATTTCTTTCCAAGCGAGCTCCAGCGGAAGATGCTCAAATTCACCCGACTCCTTGTTATTGTGTCACCCATATTTGTGAATCTGATCCTACGCCCAAGGACTTGATGCAGAGATTCCTGAAGGACAATAACCTGTTGGATTCTGACTTGACTAATATAGAGCTATCACAATCCCGATTTGATGTTCACCAACCTCCTGTCAATGTGCGTACCACCCTCACCACGCCTGATCCTCCCTGTAACCTTGAGCGACATGTTCCGTTAGCCGCTCCCCACTGCCCAGATCCCGATGCTCCCAAACCTAGAGACATTCCCCCACAAACTCCTGCTAACCCTACGACACCATCATCTGACAAACCTTCGATAAAGACTCATCATGCCCCGAGCCCCTCACAATCTCCTGTATTGATATGTCACACCAATATCCCACCTGACAAATGTGGATGTCCAATTTGTTTCCGTAATTACATCACACCCCATATCTGTGCCACGGATCCCTGCCTCCTTGCTCGGACGCAGGAATTTGTCACCACACGTACACTTCCCCCTAACCCTGATGAAGATGTTACCTCCGCTTATCTATTTATGGACACTGCGCCAAAAACTCCTCCACTGCCCCACCCTTGTTCCTAAACTAGTCACACAATTCACAGCTATTTCTGAAAAATGTACAGACCTTACATCTACCCCTTCACCTTCATCCACACAACCCTCTCCACACTCACAACCTTTACCAGACTCTCTTCAAGAGACCTCTATTGTCGATGACTCTGACAATCCTATTCTTGATGGCATATAACATTTTGCAATGGAATATAAACGGATACCAAACTCGCCTCCGTATGGGAGAATTACAACGATTACTTAAATTATATTCACCATTATGCATTTGCCTCCAACATGTAGGCAATTCTGTTGTCCCCCCCAGGCATTATACTGTTGCTGCTAGCTCCCCTATAACCCCTTCACATCTCCGAACGGCCATCCTTGTGCACTATAAGTGCGTATTTGTTCCTGTCACCCTTGACCCCAACCCTTTTCAAACAACTGCCGTCTCCATTTCATTACCAAACCTTCCTTCCTTGACTGTTTGCTCCTCCTACAATCAACCCTCCTGTCATTACAATACTTCAGACCTTCATCAACTAGTACAACAACTGACCCCACCGTACCTTATTCTGGGCGACTTTAACGCACACTCTCCCCTTTGGGGCAACCCAAACACAGACATCCCAGGCGATAACATTGAAAAATATCTCCTTCATTCTACTCTTTGTTGTCTCAACTTTGACACCCCCACCTACAGATCTGCTACCCACTGTACATTTTCCGCTGTTGATCTTTCCTTTGCCTCGGATAACGCAGCTCCCCTATTTGACTGGTCAGTTTTACAGGATCGCTTCTCCAGCGACCACTACCCTATACTCCTTAAGTATTTGTGCCCTGCATCCTCCCCTCAAATATCGAGTTATAATCTCTCTAAAGCCGATTGGACGTCTTATACGCACTCCTCTGCAGACGTTTCGGACTTCTCCCCTACCTCTTCCCCTGCCCACAATTTTGATTATTTTTCGTCCTTCCTGAACTCCATTGCACGCACTCATATCCCGCTTACCTCCTCGCTGACGCACCCTCGCCAGGTCCCTTGGTGGACGCCCACTCTAGCCCAAATTATAAAATTCAACTATCGTGTGGAACGCCTTCTTAACCCCTCCAACCCGGATGGGCTCTTGAACGCCCATAACAACCTCGGCCCGCGCAACCCGGAAGGGCTCTTGAACACCCATTGCTTGCATGCGTGCTTTCGAATGCCGCGCGTACATTTTCGGTATCGTGGGACGGTAGGTGGCGCCACCAGGCGTAAACTACGCCACAGCAACAGTATCTACCCCGACGCCATCATGGACAGTACGCCAAATAGTGATTCCGCTGTGTCCGATACCGTGCTTCCTACGACGCCCTTGCTTGTTCGTCGCGCCTTACCCCGACGCCATCGCCTAAATGTGTTATCTCCCGGAGGTATTGAGACGACATTGAGACTTTATGAGCGAGCTGATGCCAAGCATAATGTTGATGATGAAGTCAGTGACGACTCCAGTAATTATAAGTCGAGTGATTATGGCCATGAGAGTGATAAAGAAGAGCAATTCCTGGGATTTGCGAGAGAACATGACAGTGATGAGAGTGATGAAGGTGATGTACCAGTTGTTGAGGAAGCTGGTTTACCTAAAGACAGTGAACTTGAGAGAGTGAGCGAGTGGGAGAGTTCAAGGTCACTCACCAAATTTCGCTTAAGTGACACGACGCCAAGCCCTTCCCCAGGTAAATCGCCTTTCAAGCTACATTTGTATAAGCAGAAAATACTTGAGAAGGCGGCCGCGGCAGCTAGGGAACAAGCAAAACTACTTGGTGAGGATGAGGCTGTGAGTGAGGGTCAGCGTGGTGACCCTTCTCGTCCGCCATTGTCTCCCTTATCTACCCACGCCACCCAAGATGACCCGGATGCCCCGCATTCTTCCCCACCACCCCCACCATTGCCAAGGGTTGAGGACCCCACACTTTCGGCCTATTTGCCTCCTAGGTCCCCCGACAGGAGACATACTGCTGCCGAAAAGGGGAAAGGTAGGAAATATACCAAGAAAATTAAGAAAAGTAAGAGAGTTTTGTTCGAGGCTCCCGCGGCGTCCACCCCGGCCGGCCCCAGCCATACGTCCCCGCAACTTTCCCCACGGTCCTCCCCGCCTTCAACATGTCTTCCTGAAGAAGTCTTTGAGCTCGCATCACCAATACCTGGGCCTAGTGACAGTGAAACATTGCTTTCTGTCACTCGTCGCAGGCCAAGGAGCCCGGGACCTCGGGGGGACACAGCCTCACCTGCCACTCCTTCCCCACCTCGCCCACCCGCACGCCGCCCACGCATCACTGGTTCCCCGCCAGATTATGTGGGGGCCACTGATGATGAAGGGCACCTCTCTCAAGACTCTGGCCATGATTACATAGGTCCACCGTCAGGGCAAGATGACCACTCTGACGATGACTATATGGACATCGACGACCCTCGACCCATCCGCTTGGCCCGGCGTCGTGCTGCCCGTCGTGCTGCCCACCGCCCTGGCCGCCGCCCTCGCCGCCCTAGGGCGCGCGCCTCCCGAGTTGGCCGTGGGCGTGCTGGGCCACCAGCTGGAGCTCCTCGTCAGCGTAGACAAGACCCATTCTACGTTTTTCAGTGGCAAGACGTAGTTGATGAGGATGCATACAACCCTGATGTGCCAGCTTTTGATGAGGTACTGGAGGGTTCAGGCGTTACCCCCAATTTTCCTGCAGGCCCCAATGCTCCACCACACGAACTGTTTGAGGCCTTCTTTGATGAGGAGGTGGTAGGCTATGTTGTCAAAGAGACAAATAAGCAGCACCAATTCCAGGTCCACTTTTTGGGAAAGGTGACCAAGGGCCACATGAGGCAGTGGACCCCAGTGACTCATAAAGAGTTCATGGTGTTCCTGGCACTCACCATGCTAATGCCTCATGTCAAGAAGCATAGGTTGCCTGACTCTTGGATCACCAATGATCTGATATCCACCCCTGCCTTCGGGAAATATATGTCTCGCGACCGGTACCTTGATATCCTCGCAGCGCTCCATCTTGTCACCAACCTTGACGTCCACCTCCCAGACAAGCTGTGGAAGATTAGGACGTTGTATGAGATGATGCGAGAACGCTTCACCTCCTACTTCAAGCCCTTCCGCAAGGTCGTCATTGACGAGTCTCTTGTGCTGTTCCGGGGAAAACTCAGCTTCCGGCAGTACATCCCCTCAAAAAGACATCGCTTTGGCATAAAATTCTTTGTGCTGTGCGACTGCCAAACTGGCTATGTCCTGGACTTCCTGGTCTACAGCGGGAAGGAAGGGGACTTGCTTGTGGACCCCCTCATTGGCTTTGGCGGAGCAGTGGTGCAAGCCATGATGGACCGCTACTTTCATAAGAATCACGTCCTCTACACGGACAATTATTACACGTCCCCCACTCTCTCACAGTACCTGCATGAGCGCAAGACGGGGACTGTAGGCACAGTACGAGGGAAAAGGAAGGGCATGCCACCTTTCCCTCCAAAGACCAAAAAAGGTGATGTGTTCAAGAAGAAGTCGGGGCCCATTCTGGCTATCCACTGGCACGACCAGCGGAAGGTCAACCTCCTGACCACCATCCACAAGGGGGAAATGGTGGAGACTGGCAAGGTGGATCGCCGCACCCAGGCCAGGGTGACCAAGCCCGATGCTGTCCTGGACTACAACATCAACATGAGGCTGGTGGACAAGTCCGACATGCAGATAGGCTTCATTGACTGCCTGCGTACCTCGTGCAGATGGTACAAAAAGTTCTTTCTGCATATGGTGGACATGTCAGTTCTGAATGCCTACAACATATACAAGCTTCGGAATGTGAACACACCCATGAAGTTCAATAGCCTGCGGAGGTTCCAAAAGCAGGTGTTGACGGAGCTCCTGGAGAAGTATGCTATGCCACAGAGGGCAGTGGCACATCCTGGGCCCGCCGTTATTGACCGCTTGCAGTCTGCTCAATACTTGATTAGGCACAGGCTTGTTTCCCTGCCTCAGAATGAATCCGGAAGAACACAGCAGAAGCGGTGCCATGTCTGCTACAACAGCAGGGTGAAGCCGAGGTCAGGTAAAAAGTCAACCCTGGAGTGTGTGGAGTGCAAGGTGGCACTCTGTGTTGTAGATTGCTTCTTTGATTACCACTCCAAGCTGGAGTTCTAATAATCATACTGAAATTGCCAAATAAAATGACAATATGTACACTAATTATATATAGGCAAAAAGTGGAAGAAAACCAATGTATTGTAATACAAAAGTCATGTATTATGAGAACATTGATACAAATACAATTACACCATAATAATATGTGAAAGTGACACATATGTATATACCAAGTGACATTCATATGATTAGAACCTATAGAAATATATAAATCAGTGAAAAAAGACACAATAAATTGTATATAAAACGTTTACAAATCATATAACTAAGTGAAAGTGACACAAGACCTAATATTTGATGGCCAAAGTATAATAAACACCTGTGATAACGAATAACCAGTGCCTAATACAACAATAACCTACCTCAATTACTAATAAAATGTACGGTATCGAGTGAAAATTAGCATTATCAGTGACAGTGACACTCTCTAAAGCATATTTGTCAAAGTGAAAGTGACACAAGACCTAATATTTGATGGCCAAAGTATAATAAACACCTGTGATAACGAATAATCAGTGCCTAATACAACAATAACCTACCTCAATTACTAATAAAATGTACGGTATCGAGTGAAAATGAGCATTATCAGTGACAGTGACACTCTCTAAAGCATATTTGTCAAAGTGAAAGTGACACAAGACCTAATATTTGATGGCCAAAGTATAATAAACACCTGTGATAACGAATAATCAGTGCCTAATACAACAATAAGCTACCTCAATTACTAATAAAATGTACGGTATCGAGTGAAAATTAGCAATATCAGTGACAGTGATACCCTAATAAACATATTTTATATAATTGGCCTCAAAATAACTAGAAAATATCAAATAAACATCACATTCTCAATATCAAACACTAAAATCGTCTAAGGGAGATAAATACTTTGGCGCGGCGAGCGGCTAGGTGCGTCGTAGCCATGGCCGGGGCGACGCGTCCGAACGCGGGAAGAATTTGCCGCCGAAAAGCACTTGTCTTCCCGCGCTCACCATTATGCAACCAGAGGGGCTAGAGACCTCTACTCAACGCCATTCGACAGAGGAAGGTTTGTGGAACATTATTCTTTTTTATTCACAACATTACATGACATATTCATTGACTTACAGAGTAGTTAACATAGGCCAAAGATCGTCAAAACACCCGGTACCGGAGCACAGTCGTAAGCTATAGCCCCCGGGGCTGGAGGGTTAAGCGTCTGAGTGTTAGGCAGCGGCGTTTAAAGACTGTTTCCCCCCGGCTTTTTTCCACTAATCGTTACTTTGACCTTATAACCATCACTATTGAAAAAATTGCCCTTTAAACATTCTATAACAAGATCTGTGCAGTTGTCAAACGCAGTATCCTTGAAACAAGATACTTTCATGGCGATCATATATCTCGTCCTTCAATTCCCGCACCCCTCTCTCTACTTTATGGAAAAAGTTTCGCAGTATCAACGGACGAACTGTACGGCCTCCACTCTCTCCACTCAAAGACCCTGCCTCGGACTCGCTTACACATGACCCCCTTGACATCGCTGCCATACATGCCAAACATTTCTGTCACGTCAGCTCAGACCAGTCATTGCCTCGTCAATTTCTTCGTTATAAATGTATGGAGGAATCTCGCCCGCTATCTTTTCATAGCGGGAAAACACATGAATATAACACCCCTTTTTCAATTCCGGAATTGCGACACGCGCTCGACCTGTGTACAGACACTACTCCTGGCCCGGATGGATTCTCGTACGCTCTCATCCGTCACCTCCATCCACGTGCGCTACAACATCTTTTACAACTGTACAATCAGTTTTGGATAAGTAACTACTTCCCACCGTCTTGGCGGCATGCTTACACTATACCCGTACCGAAGCCTGGAAAAGATCATAGTTTTCCCACAAATTACAGACCGATTGTGCTTACCTCATGCCTCTGCAAATTAATGGAAAAAATGATCAATCCTCGACTTTTACATTACGCTGAGTCACATGCCCTCCTATCCCCATATCAGAATGGTTCCCGCCCTGGCCGTTCTACACTGCACTCACTTATTCGCCTTGAACACCAAATACGTGATGGGTTCTCCAAGAACCATCCCACAGTGGCAATATTTTTTGACATTGCTAAGGCTTATGACACAACATGGAGACACAGGATTTTAAAAATTGTACACGATTCTGGCATGCGGGGTCCTCTTCCCTGCTTTTTACAAAATTTTCTCTCTAACCGTACATTCCAGGTCAAAAATAATGGTCTCCTATCGGACATTATGTCACAAATTAATGGAATACCACAAGGATGTGCCCTTAGCAGCTTACTCTTTATTATGGCGATCAATAGTGTCATACGCAGCCTCCCACCTGAAATATCGTATAGCTTGTATGTGGACGACTTCGCAATATATTATACTTCTCCCAGTCTGACTCACATACAACAGCGTCTCAACATTGCTCTAAAATCCATCCACTCTTGGGCATCCACTGCTGGTTTTCAATTTTCTGCTGAAAAGACTAACGCCGTTGTATTCTATAGAAATGTTCGACATTTACGTAACCAGTCCATTACTCTCACCATGGGACATTCTAATATTCAGATCCTTCCACATACCAGGTTCCTTGGTTTAATCTTTGATACTCACCTCAATTGGAAGAGTCACATTGCCTGCTTAAAGGCACGTTGCCTCTAGAGAATGAATGTTCTGAAAACAGTCGCACGAGTCCATTGGGGCGCAGATCGCGCTACGCTTTTACTGTTCTACAGAGCTACCATCCTCTCAGCCCTAGATTATGGTAGCCCTGTCCATGGCACGGCCTCTGCTTCCACATTAGGAACCCTCGACAGCGTACACCATTTGGGCATCCGCATTAGCTCGGGGGCATTCCGTTCCTCTCGTGTCTCCAATATCCTATGTGAGGCTGGGACCTTACCTCTAGCCTACCACCGTCGATTAGTCCTCATGCGTACGGCTGTTCGCCTCCGTCATGACCCAACTCTACTAGAACTATTCCATTCCACAGATAACTATCGTTCAACCATTCCAGTGCCATTCTCACTATTGTCTCGCCAATTGCTCTCCACTTACAGTATCACCGTTCCTCCCATAACTCCCCCTCCTAGTCACATCACTCCGTGGACCCTAAAACACCCTACAGTTTGCTTTCACTTAGCAGATCAACTTGATGCCCAAGCCCCATCTCAACGTCGACATCTCGCTTTACAACATCTTGATGATCACATCCCGGCTGTTTTCATTTACACCGATGGCTCGAAAACTGCGGATGCCGTGGGTTGCGCTGCAGTCTCAGACCATGGCTTGTCTCAAAGTACCTTACACCATCACTCCACGGTTTTCACTGCTGAATTATGGGCTATTCAAGGTGCTTTAAGCACCATCTCTTCATTGTCGAGGAACTCTCCACGGGTCGTTATCTGTAGTGACTCAAAGAGTGCACTGCAAGCCTTATGTGTATTTGCCCCCAAGGACCCATTGGTCAAGACTATCATCCACACAATACACAAATTACAGTGCGCTAATCGTTCCATCACACTGTGCTGGATCCCCGCGCATGTAGGAATTCCCGGGAATGAGCGTGCAGACTTCCTCGCTAAGCAAGCGTGTCATGGTACACCCTCTACTACTTTGCTGCGTTCGGAGGATATGCTCCCTGTCCTCCGTCGCCATGTTTATGACGCTTGGCGAGTTGAGTGGAGAGCGCAACCATTAACTGGCCACCTTCGCTCCATTAAGGATGACATACACTTGTGGCCCTCTTCAACTAATGGTTCACGTGCAGACCAAACCCTATTAACTAGATTACGTTTAGGCCACACGCGCCTCACACATGGTTACCTGATGTCCACCCCTCGTGGTCCACCACCTGAATGCCAACATTGCCATACATCATTGACTGTTTTTCACTTTCTTTGTATTTGTCCCGTCTATGCATCTGAAAGACGGAGATTCTTGCTGAACACCTCATTACATGGCATCCTCTCTGACTCAGACTCTTTCAATTTCACCCCTATTCGTCACTTCCTGAGAGCGATAAATTTATACAATGACATATAACTGCTGACATATACGTGACTTTAAACTCTGTACCACCTCCTCCACCACTAGCCTTGAGAGGGCCTAGGCCCAGTGGGCTAGTATAAAATAAAAGCATCATCAACAACAGTAAATCCTATGCAAGGTCGCCATTTGTTACGTCCTGGGATATATAAACACTGGGCTCTTTCTATTGGACTAGGTATGCGGCAACAAGCAACAACGGAAAACGCTAGATCCAACCCTTATCTATAAACCCAGGCAACAAACCACCCTAAACCGTCAAGAGTCCTGCCTGGACAACAAGGTATCCTATGACTCTGTTACAGGGTGCACGCACTATAGACTGCTGATAGTCAAGCAGGCTATATAAAAGATCACACAATTAAGTTGACTTAAAGCTTCAAGGAAAAGATAGATAACGGAATTAAATTGCAGAAACAATTTAATAACAAACTAGAAGAAAGTACATTTAACGTTACGTTAATTAATACAACTAATCACCCCTGCGTGAAAGAAGGTGAAAGCAAACAGTCCTCAAAACATCGTACCGGTAGACAAGATGCGGGGTTCTAAACTGCATGCGGCTACTGTAGGATCTGATGCTTAGCAAAGAAAGTACGTTACGGATTTAGAGAACTCTCAACTCATAAGCAGGAATAAATACTAGTGATAGGACCTACAGTGTATAATGGCATAGGTATAATTAAATAAAGGCAGCAACTCGCAACATAACCACATACAGGTGTGCTTCTCACTCTTAGTCAGGCAAGCCTGCTCGGACAGTCTCTAAGCCACACCCTGACTCACAATGCTCACAAAAACGGTAAACTGTGGCACAATAACAAGCATGCAGAAATAATAAACCCCTAGCTGTTAATCTGCCAGGTGGCAGAGGTCTAGCCGAAAGGATATAGGCTTCGGATACCCGGGCTGAGCCACCTGCTCTAGCCTAGGGACGTTCCCAAGTCTGTGCGCCAAATTACTCTAATTGAAAGGGTGCTCTCTTGAGAGACTCAGATCGCAAGTATCTGACTCTCTCCTGGCGACCCTAAAACAAAAGCAAGACGTGCTAGTGCAGTGCTGAGTGGACTAGGCAAGGGCCCTCACACAACACAACACTAGACACACAGGGACACAGACAAGAAAATGCCCCTAGACTCCCACGGGTATCCTAGTAAAGTCGTGCGGGTCCACAGGACTCGCACCAGCAGACTTTACTTAAAGGATCGCAAAAAGCCTCCCCTCCGGTCTAGCCCCTGCTAACCTGACACAAGAACACACTAGCAAGCATGAAACCACCAAATATGAGACAACAAAAAAGCTTCCTAGGTCTCATTAACAATTATGTCTCTGCATAAGGCCCAAAATCCTATCTAGTTATCTGAGAGCTCGTCGTTAATACAATAATAGATATAAGGTCTATCAAGGGGATGGGATAATTAAATAGATTGGTGAAGTAGTGGAAGGAAGGTATACAAAGTAAGAGAGAAAGTTTCTAAGTGGGGTTGAGAGGGATAGATATCAAGGGGGTCCGAAGGGTACGACAGTGAGGTGAGCTCTGAGTCTTGAATCTGTCTGGACCCCACCCTAGGCATGCAGAATACATCCCATGCTTGGCAACACTCAACACAGTTGCCGGGTCAAAATCCTCTACCCCGTACGTGAGTCGAAACTAAGCCTAACGTTGCAATCTAATGCATATGGCAACGCTTCAGGCTCGTCCCAAGCTGGCAAGCGAAGCAACGTCCCAAGCCGGTCTCTCTCTCCCGCTCGTCTCCTCCCGCCCTCACTAGACTTACATCTTATATATTACAGTATAATGAAACAATCAACTATCGAGAATAAAATATACTAAGATGCGTTGGTTAAGAATAAGGGCAGCTACAAGCTGTGAAACAACATACGAATATCCCAGACATTAGTTACATTGTCGTAGGATATATACTAAGGAAAAGCCTGCCGGCCGGCTGCCGCCAGCCGGTTTCTAAACGGCTGGGCAGCCGACGCGCGCGCATGCCCGCACGTGGCTATTATGCAGAAGCGTCACACAGATTTGCAATTCGCTATGGTTTGCCAAACAATTGATTGATACTCTCAGGTGTCACAGGCCTTCAAGACACTGATGTTTGTTTGTTTGGTCTTTTCCTCCCGGTGACCTTTTTTGGCAAAGAGGTCTGGGGTTGGTACAATTGGTTTGACATTTTATATGAAACCCGGCGGTGGTACCTTCGGGTGGTTATATTACCGGATTTGCAATTCGCTATGGTTTGCCAAACAATTGGGTGATACAATACGGTATCACGACCTGCAAGACGGCGATCTATGAGGGCTTCTGGTAGAAGTCGGATTAGAGATTAAGATAGGCTTAGACTTTTTATGGGATAAGAAGATGCCTGAATCTTACTAGTGTTTCAAGTGTAAAGGGATACTTGAAGGACTTCATCTTTATTAAAGATATGCTTCATATTTATGAAGTCTCAGAAGATAGGCTAAATCTTTTGGACAGGTAAAGATATACTGTGGGGCAGCGAAGAGTAGTGGTTGAGGACTACGGTTCGTTGACCACCAGTTTTATGACACATGTTTTATAACATTTTGGGGTAACCTTATGAGCATTAATTCCTGGGAATTTTCTATTTCCAGGGCGGAGTACTGGCGTGGCGCCAGGTGATCAGGTACATCCCGGGGGTGGGTAGATTTCCGCCAGTCTCGGTCATGTCGGCCATAGAACCTCTCATAGCTTTGTGTTCAACGCCGTTATGCTCCGGTATCCCTATTTTTGCGCACAAGCTGTGCATTGAATGTGTTAAATGCCTCGATCGGTCACGGGGGATATGGGTGACAAAGCATTACACTATTTGTACCCTTTTAAGTGTTAAACTGTTGATTCACAAAGACAATACTGCGGCGGTGGCCTTGCAGGAAATTAAACAATTGCTCGCTACTTATTCAACAAATGTAGCTCATAAAGCATTGCAATGTGACAACCTTGAGCTTTGGGAACTGTTAATTATTCAACATGCCACCCCTAAAAGTAAGATCCGTACACGTAAGGCCTCCGAGACTGGGAGGGGACAGGCTCCCATACCCTGCCCTGGCAGATCTAAGAGGCCTCGCTCTCCGTCACCTTCAGCATCAGCGGCGAGGTCCAAGTCAAGGTCACCCCTGCGGGAGCAGGTGGAAAGCTTCGGGCCACTCTTCTTCACCTCCACGGAAGAGGACAAAGGAAGAGAGTAGGGGTCCTAAAGACATTAAAACTAAACATAAGTCTAGTAGAAGTCATAAATCATCCAAAAGGGATCCTCCGGTGCGAACGGACTCACGGCTGTCGCCGGAGCCTGGTACCCCGCTCTCTGCATCTACCCCCTCCAAGTCTAACGTCCAATCTGACAGGTCGGGGGTGGAATCAGAGAATGTGGTGGAGGATGCCCCGGCGGACATTTCATCACCTGATATGCATATTTTCTCTACTAGGTCACGTGTGTCAGCCTCAGATTTAGAAGTATCTTACGGAAACTATAAACCGCTAGGGGGCTCGGGTGAGGGCTCCCAATTGGGGAATATTCCAAGCTCGCAAGCGAGTAACAGCCACAGCCAAGGCGTATGGCGATACTCTCAGCCCTGGCAGGACGGCACACATCCTTTGGTAACGCAAGTAGTGGCTGACGTCCACCGGGATGCCGATGTCCCATCTTCTATCCCAGATCTAACATGGCGGCATGTGGGGGTCCCGGCTTCGGCGGGATCTTCCCATGAGAGGCCAGACTTAAGGGATGAAGAACAG
Organism: Paralithodes platypus; assembly: GCA_032716605.1. Lineage (NCBI taxonomy): Eukaryota > Metazoa > Arthropoda > Malacostraca > Decapoda > Lithodidae > Paralithodes > Paralithodes platypus. Next base: position 73,942,148 of record CM064492.1, on the reverse strand, counting down.
CATTCTCTGGTCTCAGAGATGGAAGTTGGAGAGTCAGGTCAGCACCTAGACGACTCTCAGGATTCTGTCGAATCTCCACGGAGTACGTCATCTACTAGGTATGTAACTACAGAAGAGATTGGTGGGTTACTATTGAATGCAATAAGTTCTTTGGCCCTACGCCGGAAACTCCTACAGTTGGTACGGAAGCTCCCGCGACGTCAACGAATGTGCGACCTCTGGCTACATCCATTGCTTTGGCTAAAATACCTAACCCTCCTCTTGTGTCAGATTCAATTCCCACTGTGCCAGGCACAGCAGCTCTCACTGCTTCCAATGTGCGAGTCATATCAGACATAATTCCCCCCCCCTTTAGACAAGGCACCAGTCAGAAAAGGGGCTATGCCTCTTTTGTACGGGCCTGATGAGTCATGGGTAGCAATGTTACCAACTAAGCCAGAGGCAGCACAAGCTACCATTTCGGGGGAGCTCCCTGTACCACATGAGTGGGTAATCCAAGGTAATAAGTCTAGAAAACTCAGAGCATTGGATAGTCAAGGCAATGTTTTAGATGTTCATATTAAGGCCATTCCCAGTTATTATAACCATGACTTTTTTGTGTATGCATCAACGCCAGCCCTGCCCCCTGCCTCAGCTTCAAAGCTTTTTTCTGACTGGACTAAGAATGATGGCTTTAACGACGTCAAGGCACTTTCTGCTTTGACGCCGGAATTGGATATGTTTCCGATCACAGACTCAGCCTCTAATCCAGTCTTGCAGGTGGGGCAGTTGGGTACGGGACCTTGGGTGGACTGGGAAACAGAGGCTCAAAATTTTGCCACTACTTTCACTACAAAGTCTTCTCACCAAATCCCTCAAGAGCACCATTCTTGGTTCTCTCTTCCGGTTTTTAGTGCCGGAGGAGTCCCCTCTGTTTTGTTTGATTTCTTGGCTGCCCCTAAAATCGATTTGTGCGAATTAAAAGATCCATTTAGCACGCTTTCCCCAACTCACATAGACCGCGAGTTTAGGTTAAGAGGTAAAGCATTTCGACTGTTTTCACAATATATTGTTACTCAGCAAGTAACAAAGTCTCTGTTACGCTCTTCTCAGGCAATCGAAACTGCGGATGTCAGGAAGGCCATTGAACTTTCCCGGCGCTTGCTTCTCCAAACTTCCATTCAGTCTTTAGGAGATATTCGGATGGCCTTATTAGAGGCGGTTCGAGCAAGGCAGGATCTGAGGATGTTCTTAGTAAAGAAACTTCCTGACCGTATTGCAAGCCAAGTAATTCTGTCTCCAGTTCTAACCCCTTCTTTGATTTCTCCAGCAGTTTGGAAGACTGTTTTCAATATGGCACAAGCATTCAAACAAAGCTCATCTCAACCTAAGAAGCCTACCTTTACTTTCCCTAAACCCAAACCAGTTTCGAAAGCTCAAGCTAGTGGGTCGAAGCCTTTTCATCAGCCTAAGTCCTCTTCCACCCAGGGTCAGGCTCACGTCAGGTATAAACAGGGTAAATTCTCAGGTAAAGGCCATAGGTTTCACCAACAACCAGGTCAGGGCCAGCCTCCAGCCAAACCCAGCCAGTCGTCCAAGAGTACACCACTACCAGCAAAAAACTAAGGTCTCTCTCACTCCCGGGGCCAGTCAAAGGCGTGTTGGAACAGAGAGTAGTCCAGTCGGCGAACCCCAGTCTGCTAACTGGGTCATTCCGGGCGTGTCATCAGGCATGGCCATTAAAGATCATGGGCAAGGACTGTGGTGCGCAAAGGCATCACTTAGCAGTGGCTCCGGCGACCTCGCTTACGTCAGCCGACAGAGGCCACTCATGTTTCTTTAGAGGTGGAGTCACTAGTTCAGGAGATGATTACCAAGAGTGTCATTATCCCAGTCCCCCCCGACTTAGTACCAAAAAGGGACAGTATTCAGATGAGGCCGGTCGTAGATCTGTCTTATCTGAATCTCCACATTCACAACGTGTCCTTCAGGATGCTGACAGTGAATCAAATCAGGCTAACACTTCCGCCGGGAGGGTGGATGTGTTCTTTAGACCTGACAGACGCGTATTGGCACGTCCCGGTCAACAAGAGATTTAAAAACTTTCTGGCTTTAAGAATAATGCATCAGACTTATGTCTTTCAAAGGATGCCGTTTGGATTAAACCTAGCGCCACGCATTTTCACAAAATTAGTCCGGCAAGCCCTGATCCCCATTTTAGAACAAGGGATCAGGATCTTGTGGTATCTAGACGACTGGCTGGTGGTGGCAGAGACAGAACAGTTATGCAACACTCATGTCAACATTACGTTAAACCATGTCAAATCTCTAGGATTGAAGGTCAACTTGGTAAAGTCCAACCTTGTTCCCTCACGAGTAATTCAGTGGATAGGGCTGGTCTGGGACACAGCGTCTATCACTCTGAGTCAGAGTGTGGACAATCGAAACAGGTTTCGCAAAAAACTGTTTATGTTTCTCCACAGTCGGACTACGACACGGAGACTCTGGGAATCTAGTCGGTTCTCTCAACTGGGTTCAACTAACTGTGAAGTTGGGCCGGTTGAAAGTCAAACGTTTAATATTGGAGGGCAACAAATATTTTCCACTCTTACCGGCGGGAAAATTATGGCCTATCCCAACATTAATACACAGCTTACTAGCGGTCTGGGCGAAGAGGGAAATGTTGCACTCAGTCATGTCATGGACCTCTCCTCCACAGACGGTATGGGTGGACACGGATGCGTCAGGGACGATAGGTTGGGGCTTTCAGTCAAACCTCGGGCATCAGGGTCAAGGGCTATGGTCCCCTTCAGAAACCTCTCACTTATTTCACATAAATGTCAAAGAGTTACTAGTCCCCTTGTATTTCCTTCAGGTTCACGGCTCTACTTTACGGGAATAGTCGGTGGCCTTCAGGATGGACAATCTCAATGCAGTTCACTGCATTCAGAAACAAGGGTCAACGAGGTCTCGGAAGTTGCTAGGTATGTCAGAAAAGATTTTTATGCTAGCCAACAAGCTGAACATTCATCTTCATGCATCATGTCATGCATATTATCATGCATAATAATATATTAAGAAAAGATCAACCACAGATAGTCTGTTTGACAGAGACAAAGCTGAACCAGGACTTTGACAGCAACATAGTGTTTAGTGAAGGATATAATATATGGAGAAATTATAGAAAGGGTAAAAGGGGAGGTGGAGTGGCAGTATTAGTTAAGAACCCTATGACAGCAAAGCACGTGGAGTTAAATAATGACAAGGCAGAAATAATGGCAGTTGAACTCAATGATATAGAAGGAAAAAAGCTAGACATAGCAGTAGCTTACATGCCACCAAAGACCAGAGCATGGAGGGAGTTGGAGTTTGAGGAGATGGTAGAGGATATGATTCAGTCGTTGAGAAGATTGCTTTTAAGGAAGAATCGATTGATCTTGGTAGGAGATTTCAACTGTAGTGAGGTTGATTGGGAATCGGGAGATGCAGGGCCAAATCAGAGATCTTGGGGAAGTCGGCTAGTGGAGTTGGTTACGGAAAATGTACTTGCACAACATGTGAAGGAAAATACAAGAATGAGGGGTAATAACGAACCTTCTAAACTCGATCTGATTTTTACAAAAGATCCTCACGAAATTAGTGATATAAACTATCTATGTCCTGTAGGTAAAAGTGATCACCTATTACTAAAATGGAAGTTGACCTCGAGTAATGCCAATAGATTAGACAATAGCTACATAAATGACAGATTAAATTATAGTAAAGCTGATTATGTATCCTTGAAAAGATATTTAGAGGGAGTAGATTGGGATCTTATTTTGAAGGAACGGGACATACAAGGTAAATATAGTAGATTCCTCGAAATTTATAGAGTAGGAACCAATCTGTTTGTCCCAAGATATAAAACTGGAAATTTTACTAAGCAGAAAGATTGGTTTAATTTGAAATGCAAAAGAGCTTTGGGTAGGCGTGATGCAGCTTGGGCTAGATTAAGAAGAAAGAACACTGAGAGTAATCGGAATAAATATAAACAGGAGAGGAATAGATATGTTAACATAATTAGGCAAGTTAAAATGAACTATGAGAAGAACATAGTAAATAAATGTGAAAGTGACCCTAGATTATTTTATAAATATATAAACAGTAAGTTGAAGGTAAAGAAACAAATTACTAAATTAAGAGTTGATGCTAGGACGTATGAAAATGTATCGGACATGTGTGAGGTAATGAATAACAAATTGGGGTCAGTTTTTACTAGAGAGGAAGGTTTTGACGAACCACAGGCGGGAGTACTGGAGAGTGGTCTTAGTAAGATTGAAATAACTAGAGATGAGCTGTTATCTGCGATGAGAGGACTTGAAGTAAGGAAAGCTATGGGACCGGATGAAGTGTCTGCCTGGGTTTTAAAGGAGTGTGCAGAGCAATTAGTGGAGCCAGTGAGGGACATAATTCAAGCTTCCTTAGATAAAGGACAGGTTCCTGTTGAATGGAAAAGAGCTAATATCATTCCGATATACAAGAATGGAAACCCTGAGGACCCTCTAAACTATAGACCAGTTTCACTTACTAGTATTGTATGCAAGATTTGTGAAAAGCTAATTAGGAAGAGATGGATGAAAATATTGGAGAGAAAGAAGATAATAACCCCAAAGCAATTTGGATTCAGAGAAGGGACATCTTGTGTTACCAGTTTGCTATGTTATTACAGTAGGGTGATAGATGTACTCCAAGAAAGAGGTGGATGGGTGGACTGCGTCTACTTAGACCTTTCCAAAGCATTCGATAAGGTACCACATAAGAGATTGTTATCTAAGCTTGAGACGCTAGGATGTGTCAGGGGGAGTTTGCTGAAATGAATGGAGAGCTATTTAACAGATAGGGAAATGAGGACCAACATTAGAGGAACTTACTCATCGTGGCGGAAAGTTGAGAGTGGTGTGCCACAGGGATCTGTGTTGGCACCTCTCATGTTCCTTATGTACGTGAATGACCTGCCGATAGGCATAAACTCTTACATGTCAATGTTTGCAGATGACGTAAAAATTATGAGACAAATAACAAATAAAAGTAGTTGTGAGGAGCTGCAAGGGGATTTAGATAAAATATACGAATGAAGCACCAAGTGGAAAATGAAATTTAATATAAGTAAATGCCATGTGTTAAATATGGGAAGAAGTGTGAATAGACCAAATTGGGAGTACAGGATGGGAGATAATATAATTAGCAAGGCCGAAAAAGAAAAAGATTTAGGGTTGATTATACAAGATAATTTGTCGCCAGAGAAACATATTAACAAGCTCTTTAGCGGAATGTATGCAATGGCCAGGAATATGAAAGTTGCTCTGAACTACTTGGATGAGACCATGGTAGCGAAAATTATGAAGAGTATGATTAGACCAAGATTGGAGTATGCAGCAGTGGTGTGGTCCCCGCATCTAAAGAAGCATATTCACAAGTTAGAAAGAATCCAGAGAGCAGTCACTAGATTGGTTCCAAGTCTCAGAGAACTGCCATATGAAGGGAGGCTAGACAAATTAAATCTACCGAGTCTAAAAGAGAGGAGAGAGAGGGGAGACATGATAATGATGTACAAATGTACCCAGGGGCTGGAGAGGCTGGATAAGGAGGATATATTAATTATGGATACAGGAATAACTAGAGGCCACAGCTACAAAGTAAAAAGACCTACCTGCAAGAACGATATCAGGAAGTTTAGCTTCCCCTATAGATGTATTGACAAATGGAATGGGCTGGAGGAGGAGGTGGTAGGGGCAAGGAACATCCATATTTTCAAGAAAAAATTGGATAAAAAGTAGACTGAGAGACGGGACAACACGAGCTTAGCTCAACTCCTGTAAACTACAATTAGGTAAATCATATCTCCCAGGCGTAGCAAACGTCTGGGCAGACGCGCTGTCTCGGAGACAGAGCACAACAGTAGCGTGGGCACTCAAGCAAAACATTTTCGATCAAATGATTGCAGAGCCTTACCGTCCACAAGTGGATCTGTTTGCGTCAGAGGAGAATCACAAACTCCCTCGGTACCTCACGCGCCGGACATTAACGCCGGCGGGGGGGCCCAACGCATTGGTGACGGATTGGAACAGGTGGAGTTCCATTTATCTGTTTCCGCCACCAGACGCTTCTCTAATGTGCCACGTAGTCAACAAACTACAGTAGTCTCGTTAATCGTGCCCCTGTGGCCGGCGCAGTTGTGGTACCAGCAATTGGGAATGTGGTGCCCGAACCCGGTGTCGCTCCCGGTCGGGTATTTCCACTTAGACACGATTGGCATCCTAAAGACCTCGCTGACTTTTGCATTGTGGACATTCATGAGGCCAAGTGGCTAACACCGTATGGTAGAAACGTGACAGATAAATTTATGAATCAGTACACACAATCTACCAAAAGGCAATATCAATCTCATTGGCAGTCCTTTACTTCTTGGATAGTGAGAACAGAACAGACAGTACCGTCGGTGGCGTTAGTTTTTCATTATTTAAACTATTTGTTTGAACAGAAACGTCTATCTGTAGTGTCTCTAAAAAATAACTTAACAGCTATCAGGGTGCCATTCTTTGACCTTACAGGTCTAACCATACCACAGGCGGAAGAAACAGGTTTCATGAGAGCATGCTTCAAACTCCGCCCACCTCCCCGTCAGCTCATGCCTACCTGGTCTCTTGACAAGGCGTTATCTTTGCTTCATTCCCGTCTGTATCAGAATACGGCAGATTTTGAATTACTATTAAAAAAGGCTGTGTTCCTTATGGCTCTGGCAACAGGTAGCAGGGTGTCTGAGCTGGCAGCGATGAGCAACACCCCTAATTGCATAAGGTTTGGTAGACTCAATGATTGCATTCATATTGCACCTTCCCCAGGGTTCATCGCTAAGAATGAACATAGTGAACATGTTTTTTCAGAGTTCACGGTGCCGGCGTTGAAACGGGGTAAAGTGCACCATAATTTGTGTCCTGTACAAGCTTTAACCAAATATATGAGAGTGGCACCTCTTAACCAACAAGGTGCTTTATGGATATCGAGTACTGTACAGGTAAAAGGTTAATGAAACGAAAAATGGCTTCTCTGCTAGTCGAAGTCATTAAAGAGAGTAATCCCGGCGTAGTGGGTAGGGCCCACGATTTACGCAAATGGGCATCATCTTTACGTTTTCTTAAAAAAAAATCTGTTGAAGACATAGCTACTACTCAACTATGGGCTTCAAATCATACGTTTTTAACTCGATACCTTTCGGTAGCACTAGACAAACCATCAATACCGTGTATAGCGTTACGGCAGAGGGTCTAGAGGGGTCTCTAAGTCACTTATTGTTTAGGTTAAGGAAGAGGGGGGGGGGGTGCAGTCAGTGTAACATAAGACACCCTAGACCCCGCCGGAGGATATGTACAGAGTATACGAGCTGTGATACAATGTATAAGTGTTGTGATTAAAATTTCTCTGTAGTAATGCCTACGGGATGTGGTTGAAGTACAATGGATGTTGTACAACAATGGTTTCTTTCAGCTATGCGAGCTGTGATACAATGTATAAGTGTTGTGATTAAAATTTCTCTGTAGTAATGCCTACGGGAAATGTTGTTGAAGTACAATGGATGTAGTACAACAATGGTTTCTTTCAGTGGGATACACTGTTGAAGCAATTTAATTTTAAGACTTCTCGGTAGTTACAACTACGAGTAGCATTTTAGTAAGTACATCTGCGATAGTACAAGAATTTATTCTATTTTTGTGTCTAATTTTAAGGAATATACACATTAGAATACTGGGGTTTATATGTGCACATGTAAACATAAAGTTTTATTTTTCACCACTTAATTTAAGTGGGGTGCCTTTAACTTTCAGATCTGGGAACAGATTCTCATAGTTACCCTTTTGTCCTCAAGCAGGCTTCTTTAAGCACGCCCCTGCTTGTACCCCTTTTTATATGTTGTATAAAGTTTATACATAAATATATTATTTTTTACAAAGTAAGAATAGTATGTGGTTGTTTGATTATCTGCCTATTCTAGTTGCCATGGTTATGATATGATTACGAATGTCCCCCTCCAGTCTTAGATATCAGGCATAATCGTCAATGATGGAGGGGCCACTAATAAATTATAGGTTTGACTCCTGCAAGGAGATAAAGAAAACTAATATTTAGTAGTGGCCCCGTAATCATTGACGACTGGGGCCCTCCCGACCATCCCCTTCCCATTCGTTGATGTATTAAGGATTTTGTTATACTTGATATGTCAGTGAAGGAGGATTGATGCGCTTGTCACCGTCTGGTCCAAGAATCCACAGAAGATGGGAAGCTTATGAATAGTTATTCTTATTTTATTTTTATTTTTTATTTGTTACAAAGTTTTTTCGTAGTGAGATCCCAATCATAAAGACGAACCATGAGTGATTTTGTGTGTGCTTATGATGAAGGTTCCTCTGAGCTCTGCGGCGGTAGATTCAAACTACGCGTATGAGCGTTTGAAGAGGTAGCCTTATGTAATAGGCATAATCGTCAATGATTACGGGGCCACTACTAAATATTAGGTTTTCTTTATCTCCTTACAGGAGTCAAACCTATAATGTATGTGTGTCATCTCTCTATCTTCCAACGTTTTTTCACACTATCTCTCCATCTCCTCCGAGGTCTTCTTTTCAATCTATCTTCCCTTGTTTCTGACTCATATTCTCTTTGTAAGCCTTTTATCACTCATTCGTTCAACATGTCCATACCAGCATAGTACCCTTCTTTCCACTCTGGCCGATAAGGGTTCCTGTTGTCCCACTCTCCTACGTACCTCTTCATTCCTCAATCTGTCTCTATGCTCACTCCACACATACTCCTCAAGCAGCTTATCGCCATCACATCAAACCTTCTTTTCTTTTGTACATTCAGACCCCATGTCTCAGACCCATACATCACTGTTGGTACAACTATCCCTTGATACATTGCACTTATAGCTTTCATTCCGAGATTTCTCACCTTCCACATGCTTCCCATTGCTCCGAAAACTTGTTTTCCCTCACACACCCTCTGTCTTACCTCCATTCCCACACCTGCATTCCTGCTTATCACTCCTAGATATTTAAAACGCTCCACTTGTTCCAGCATTTCCCCATCCAGTCGTACATTAAGATTTACCCTACGAGCATCTCAATTACGCAGTACAGTATCGCTTTGCTTTTATTGACATCCATCCTAAGCTTCCTCCTCCCATATACCACACAAAACTCTTTTACTACTTGCTGCAGCTTCTCCTCAGAATCTGCCACCAGTGCTGTGTCATCAGCAAACAGCAACTGATTTAACTCCCATTGACCACCATTCTTTCCTACTAATCACAATCCTCTACCCATAGATCTAATTTTTACCTCCCTCACCATACCATCCATATATACATTAAACAACCATGGTGACATTACATAACCCTGTCGCAGACCTATATTTAAGTCAAACCATTCACCCAATTCATTCCCTACTCTAACACACGCTCAGCTTTCTTCATAAAAACCTTTGACTGCTCTTAACAAATTTCCTACAAATTCATAAATCCATAGCACCTTCCACATTGAAGCTCTATCCACATACAGTAATCATACAGTACACTTTTTCCAATTCTATAAAAGCTAAAAATACTTACTTTTCTATAAATACTTGTCGCATAGCTGTTTTACTGCAAAAATCTGATCCTCATACCCTCTCCCCCTCCTAAAAATGCACTGCTCTTCTATTGCACTTTCTGTACCTTTTATTACCTTCTCTATCAACACCCTGTCATACAAACTGATGATAAACTAATACCTCTATAGCTTGAACACTCCTGCCAGCCTCACTTCCCCTTTTACAAAGGCAAAATATATGCACTCCTCCAGTCTAATGTTACCATTGAAACAACAAAGCAAACATTGAATAGTCTCACTAGCCAATCTATTATCATATATCCACCCTTCTTAATACACTCCAGAGCAATATCATCCATACCTTCTGCTTTACCCGCTCTCATTTGTTTCATTGCCTTCTTTCTCGTCATTCTTCTCAATCCTTTCATTCATTCATTCCCACCTGGGTAGCCTGGGTAACCTAACTCCATCAGCCACTGCTTCAATCATTGCCTCTCTTCCGTCTCTTACATTCAGCAAAGATTAAAAATATTCAACTTATCTTTTCCTCACTTGCACACTTTCCCCTGATAAAGTATGTACAGTACTGTACATACTTTAATTTATTAACCCCTTCCTTACCAAGGATGTATTTTGTGTTATTTCTTACAGTTTCTTACAGTAGATCCTCTGGAAAAAGGCAAACTATGCCTGTGTATCCAGCTCAGTACCAGTACTTGCACTGCTGCGGTCGTTCACGGTGTTGGCGGCGGCGGTTATTCCAGCTGTATTTAGACAATTTTATGCAGCTTAGTATTAAACTGTGGTATTAAATATGGATAATCGAGATAGTTTGAAGCCTTTTAATTGCTACACGTCCTCCCTAAGCTGCATAAAATCATCAAATAATATCCAGATTATAATGACGAGGACAACTCGGTAGTAAAGGGGTTAATAATATTTATTATATTTACTAGATCTAAAGACTGACTTACTCACATGTACTGTAGATCATAATTTGTAATGTATGTATATGTATGTACAGTAAATATATCTAAAGACTTATCTACACTCCAAAAGTAATTAAACCCTGTTCTTTCAGATACAGTATACTTTAATAATATTATAACTGTTTCCTTCTAGCCACATGCAAGGAGTGGAGTATATCCTACTCCACACCCAAGAGCCCATCCTGTACATAGTTAGGAAGCAGCAGCGGTACTCCCCCACCCAGGTCACTCCACTGGCCAACTATCACATCATTGGGGGCCAGGTCTTCCAAACACCAGACCTCGGATCTGTCATCAACTCCAGGATGGTTAGTGTGCAACATATTTTAGGTTTACTTTCTCACTAAAATACTACTCCCTAGAAGCAAAATTTATGCATTTTTTGATAGACGAATGTATCGAGCAAAGGTCGGTTTCCCATATTTTGAAGTCTCCCTATCTGCTGCCTAGAAAGATTTGACACATGAATGGGGCGAAACATTATAATCGCTAAACTAATAGGTTGAAACATCTTACAATTACCAAACTAATGAGATGAAACAAGGAGAGATCCTTCTGGAATCTGTAATATCATTTGAACTTCCTGAACTTTCAGTAGGTCCAGACTTTAGTGTATTTTGTAAATGTGGTCAGCTGGAAATATTGGGGTAAAATTGGTCACAGAGCTGATTACCCAGGGACTGCGACGGTCCTTCCGGAAGCACGGTATTTAAACGTGTAAAAACAACCTTCAAATACCATGCATATCTATCTATCTATCTATATGCTCAGGCCCAATCCCCATGTTTCCTATTTTTATTTTCTATTTTATTCTATTTTATGATTTTTTTGCTTTTTTTTCTTGGGGGTGGCTGTCTCAAGACAGAGCAAGAACAGGGAAAACCCAAAACAACATAAAACAACGAACAAACACAGATAAAACACAAATTCACACCATGCCAGTGCTGGGAAATGTCTCAAAATTGGGTGACACATACATCATCTTACAGTTTCTTACAGTAGATCCTCTGGAAAAAGGCAAACTAGGCCTGTGTATCCAGCTCAGTACCAGTACCAGTACTTATTAACATGTTAATGTGGATAGCCCTATAGGTCGAAGTGACCATGCCTGTATAAGCTTTAGTTGTAACATTAAATCAGAGAGGGATAATAGAAGCAATAGAAAAATATACATGTATGATAGAGCAGATTATGAGCTGCTGAGACGGTGTTTGGACATTGACTGGGGAGAATACTTGAACGGTGAAGACGCTGAAAGAATGTGGAGGAAAATTAGAGTCAAACTGGAGAATGCTGTATCCAAAAGTGTACCAGTAAGGGAATATAAGGATAAAACAAAATTGAGGAAAATAACTAACCCAGAATTGCCAATGAAAAGAAAGCTTTGGATATTGATTAGAAGAAAGAAACGATTGTGGGAAAGATTAAAATTGTTAAAAAAGAACAGGGGGTCTAGTATAGAGGCTAAGGAAGTGGATCTGGAACGCAGACAAATAAACAATAAAATAAGGTGGGAAACAAGGAGGGGGGTGAAGGAGAGGGAGAGAGAGATAGCTAGAAATGTGAAGGATAATCCAAAAATATTCTGGAAGTACATTCAGGAAAAGTTAACAAGAAGAGTAGGGATCCCAGAGCTGGTAGGGGGGTTGAATGATGGGAGTAGAGCGGAGACTGATAAGGAGAAAGCAGAGGTGCTGGGGAAATACTTTGGGGGGGGTACTAACAGTGGAGTCGGAGGATGCAGTGCCTACTATTCCCATCAAACAGGCACCGGCACTAGAACTAATAGAGTTTTCCCATGCTAGAATAAGAAGGGCTATAGAAAAAATAAAAACAGAAGTAAGTCACCGGGACCAGATGGGATACACCCAAGAATCATAAAGGAAGGAGGGGAGATGTTAGTAGAGCCATTGAAAATGTTATTTGAGGTATCGTTTAATACAGGACAAATCCCGATGGACTGGAGAGAGGCGAACATAACAGCTATATTTAAGAAGGGAAAGAGAAATGACCCAGGGAATTATAGACCAGTCAGTTTGACAAGTGTTGTGTGTAAACTAATGTAAACGGTAATTAGAGAAGGAATAATGGATCATATGAAGTCAAACCAACTTTTCAGTGGGAGACAGTTCGGATTCTTGCCGGGGAGGTCGACGGTACTACAGCTAATTAAGGTGGTAGATGATTGGATGCAAATTCTAGAAGATGGTGATGTAATAGACGTGGTATATTGCGATTTTATGAAGGCCTTCGATAAGGTCCCACATAAAAGGTTAATAGAGAAAGTTAGAAGCTATAATATAGGGGAGAAATGTGTGAAATGGATAGAAGCCTTCCTGAAAGATCGGAGACAGAGGGTACTGGTGAATGGAATAGGCTCGGGGTGGAGGGAAATTACAAGTGGGGTACCTCAGGGATCTGTGTTTGGACCACTGCTGTTCGTTATATTTATCAACGACTTGCCTGAAGTTATAACTAATGGAAGTGAGGTATACCTGTATGCGGATGACACTAAACTGTATAGAAGAGTGAGGAGTAAGGAAGATATGGGTTTGCTTCAAGGAGATGTGGCATGAAGGGATGGTCTGAGCATTGGTTAATGCCTTTTCATCCAAAAAAATGCAAGTACATGCGGATTGGGACCAGCAAGATAGACAAGGTAGGATACAGTATGTTTGAAACGATGGAGGAAGTGAATGCAGAAAAGGATATAGGAGTAGTGATAGACAATAAGTTAAATTTCTCAGAACATTTAGCGGAAAAGATAAACAAAGCCAATAGAATTGTAGGGCTGATAAGGAGGACATTTGTGTCACTTGATGAAGAAATCTTCAGGAATCTCTATACAGCGCTGGTTAGGCCGCACCTGGAATATGCGAACCAGGTGTGGGCTCCATATATGGTAAAGGATATAGAAGCAGTGGAGAAAGTGCAGAGGAAAGCTAGCAAGCTGGTACCAACGTTGAAGAACGCGGGCTATGAGCAGAGGTTGAGGACACTGGGGCTTCCGACACTGGCATATAGGAGAAAGAGAGGGGATATGATAGAGACTTTTAAGATAGTGTCAGGAAAGTACGATGAGCATGTGTGTGAAGGTATCTTCTTGATGCGGGAGGGAACAAGAACGAGAGGACACTCTAAGAAAATTTACAAAGAAAGAAATAGGCTTGAGAAGGCAAAGAACTCATTTTGTGATAAGAGTGGTAAATGAGTGGAATGCACTGCCCCAGTATGTAGTCGATTCCGAATCAATAAGGGAGTTTGAAAGTAATCTTGATAAAGCATGGGGAAGACAAGATTTGAAGTTTGATTATAAAACAAAAATACAGAATAGTAAAAATGTTGCGTCTGCTACCGCCGCCGCCAACACCGTGAATGACCGCAGCAGTGCAAGTACTGGTACTGAGCTGGATACACAGGCATAGTTTGCCTTTTTCCAGAGGATCTACTGTAAGAAACTGTAAGTACTTGCACTGCTGCGGTCGTTCACGGTGTTGGCGGCGGCGGTAGCAGACGCAACATTTTTACTACAGTATTCTGTATTTTTGTTTTATAATCAACCTACAAATCTTGTCTTCCCCATGCTTTATCAAGATTTCTTTCAAACTCCCTTATTGATTCGGAATCGACTACATACTGGGGCAGTGCGTTCCACTCATTTACCACTCTTATCACAAAATGAGTTCTTTGCCTTCTCAAGCCTATTTCTTTCTTTGTAAATTTTCTTAGTGTCCTCTCGTTCTTGTTCCCTCCCTCATCAAGAAGATACCTTCACACACATCCTCATCGTAATTTCCTGACACTATCTTAAAAGTCTCTATCATATCCCCTGTCTTTCTCCTATTTGCCAGTGTCGGAAGCCTCAGTGTCCTCTCAACCTCTGCTCATAGCCCGTGTTCTTCAACGTTGGTACCAACTTGCTAGCTCTCCTCTGCACTTTCTCCACTGCTTCTATATCCTTTACCATATCTCGCGAGGAAGGGAGGATTCAGAAGGATGGATTTCGGGAGGTCGTGCTTGCAGCTGCGTGTTGTCTATGAGTGAGTGGATGGAACGGCGAGAGATATGAGTATGGATGTGCTTCCGGAAGTTGGTTTGGGGTGGGCAGGGAGGGAGAGAAGACAGTATTTGTGTGTGATAGCGTGTGCTGGGTGTTGTTTTGATATTTCTTGGTGTCTGTGGGTGTGTTGCCATGTAGTGTAGTGGGTGGTGTTGATTCGTGGAGGCTGCTGCCAGGAATTGAGTGCCTCTCATGTCTAGATGATCTTTGACTTTTAGGACTTTGGTTTCTTGATGTAGGTGATCTGTGGGTGTAGTAGCTGTGCATCCTGTGATGATTTTAAGGGCTTTATTTTGAATAGTCTGTAAGGTCTTATGATGTGTTTCAGCTAGGTTAGAAGCCCAGGCCGGGCTTGCGTATTCCATAACTGATCTTATGTATTGTTCGTAGACTGTGGTGGTGGTTTCTTTGTTGTGTCCAAACTTCGTGTGGGCAAGTGATCTGAGGGAGTTAAGTCTGGGTGTCAGTTTCTTTTTCGTGTTTGTGGTGTGCTGTTTGAATGTTATTTGGGTGTCGTATGTTACTCCTAGGATTTTGGGTGTGTGTGTGTGTGTTAGGAGTGTGTTGTTTATGTTGAGTCCCGGGACGTAATCGTGCTCTCCTGTCCAGCTTGTGAGGAGGGTTGCAGTGGATTTAGCTGGGGCTAAATTGAGTCTGTTTGTAGTGCACCATTCATGTAATGTGTCGAGATAGTCTTGAAGGAGTCTTGTTGCTGTGTCTGGGTTTTGGTGCGTGCTTGTGAGTGTTATGTCGTCTGCGTAGGAGGCTGTGGTTATTTGGGGTGAATTTGGTGTATTTATATCATGCATGTACAGATTGAAGAGTGCGGGCGACAGGACGGATCCTTGCGGGACTCCGTTTGGGAAATTTCTAATGCTAGATGACTGACCGGCAAAAGATACGTGTGCACATCTGCCTGCTAAGAAGTTGGCCAGCCATCTTTTTGTGTTGTTGTGCATGTTTGTGTTGTAGATTTTGTTTGTTAGGTTGTGGCGGGGGATGGCATCGAAGGTTTTACTAATGTCAAGTGTGGCAAGTACTGATCTGTGTGGTGGTCTAGCTGAGTTGATGCCGTCAAAAGCTCTTTGTGTAAGGTCTGTAAGAAGAGTGTTTGTGGAGTGCAATGGCCTGAAGCCGTGTTGTGTTGGAGAAAGGGGTAAGTCAGGTGTCATCAGTTGTAGTACAAGGCGCTCTATGACTTTGGAGGGGGTGCAAAGGAGTGTGATAGGGCGGTGTGAGGAGGGTAATCCGGTAGGTTGTAAGGGCCTCACTGTCGATTCAATCGGGGGAGCTACCGGTGCCGTAGTGGAAGGGACCTGAGAACTAGGGATATGATACTGTCTCATTACTTTATGCAAGATATCATTAAGTGTCATCTGTAGTCACATATTTAATCTGAGATCCCCGGGAAGACTCTGAACCCGCCTCAGAGCCTTCCTCGTTCACTGGTTGTCCTGAGGATATTTCAAGGTCTTCTACATCCTCCGGGACTTCCACAACCTCCGGCGCTTACTCAACCTCCGGCGTTTTCTGCCTTTGTACAGTATAACTGCCGGCTCATTCAGAGGCCACACTAAGTCCGGGACTGAGGAGGGAATATTATCATTACCCCTCTGTCTGTCTTGGCCCTGAAACCTAGCTTGTGCCTGTGGTGGTTCCGATTGTCTCCAAACACTTCTGTTAAGCACGGCGGGAGGTTGTGAGTCCGGTATAATACTAGCCTGAGAAATGTCATAATGCTGTACGGTACATGGTGTATAACCCCTATATTCCACCAGCACCCGTTGTGACACTATCGGTGGTCCCATACATGGCGCGGCAAGATCTTTAAGCCCTTCCCTGGGATTCGACTCAGTCTCCTCAGTCCCCACCTCCGAGTTTCCTGATTGAACAGACACGGAGGCAGAGGCGGAGGAAAGTGGCCGCAGCGCCAGCGTAGGCTGGCGCCGAGACAGCGCCTCATCCTTGCGGGAACTTTTATGTCCACTCACTGATTTAGGGGTCGATGTCACAGAGTCTTCCCACCTTCTTTTACTAGACTTCGCCGTCGATTCTACTGAAGACTGGCGCTCTCGTCTAAGACGTGATCTCGACTTGGTTCTCGGCGAAGGAGATCGTCCTCGTTTGCAGCGGTCGGGGGGGGTTGCCTCGTCGCTGTCGCTACTCTCGCTACTAACTAATTTCTTAGACAAAGCTTTAGTTTTAGTTTTCGATTTTTGCTTTTGACACTGGAGATTTAATCACTAAGTGTTCCCACAATGTTTCGTCATCACACATTAATGCCGTATGGGCCACATCTTTTACGTAGATATTACAGATAGTCTTAATCTCCTGAAGGGCTACAAGCCACGAATGGTCCTTCTTCTCAAACATGTTTGACCGGAGTTCTGAGCAAACCGTGCACTTCTTAGAAAGCCAAAGTCCTCTAGATCTGTCGAGGCACTTTACACATCTGATACAATGTTTATGGGCAAAGACCGGGAGAAGAGGACAGTTTAGTGTAGCGCACAGAGTAAACCGAGGCATGATGGAGCTAAAAAAAAACAACGCCGTGATCGGCTCCCTCACCTGCTGCCTGAGCTGCTACTGGAGTGACGAAATCTGGAAATAAAAATTTACAGGAATCAATGCTCATTAGGATAACCTGAGAGGTGTTAAAACATCGTATCCTTCAAGTCCGCCGGAAAATTAGCTATAGCGCACTGCTACTCTAACCTTCCGCTTGACTTATCTTAGGAAAACTTAATTTCCTCTTGAACTGCTTACCTGTGACAAAGTGCCACTGGCCCAATTAATCTGTGAAAACTATCTGTTGACTATGGTCTAGATAGAAATAACCCCACTAGACTGTTTGCGCAGGGCCAGGAAAGTACACTAGACTGTTAGAGCCGGGCGAGGAAAGTCATGCCGTGCTAGGCTATCGGTTTGGGCGAGTTCGCTCGGCGGGCAGAGATTCCTCTCTTAGGAATTTAGCATTTTCCGCCGGGAGGTTCGTGGTACTGCACACCACGCCGGGATTTTTTGGCTCAATCCTTCCGCCTACGAGGCGAGGTTAGGCGTCAGTACATAGAAAGATCGCCGGAAGGCAACGAGCCAAAAACATTGGAAGGGTCGACTTATATGTGAAAGTCAGACCTCCCCAAAACACCCCACACCACCATCAGGACATCTCCTGACTCCCTGTTTACATGTTAAATATACATACACATATAAACGAGGGATATATCTTAGGGTTATAATAGTATAATAATAATATTTATTAATAATATCAACCCCCTATACTCTACGGAGACCCCTAATGAGGCTGGCCATGAGGCTTGTAGTAATCGTACACCTTGTAGTTTACCTTACCTCCTGAAGACACTGCTGCGACAACTGGCGTCGGGGCCCCACGAGAGGGGCAAAGCAGGCTCGAACCATGGAAAGTCCCACACCATGTGTGACAACTCTTAGACCAGGGCGTCTGCTATAACAATACAAAAGCAACTGCCTCATATAGATGGTCAGAAGCCTATTCCTACAGATAGATGAGCCTCCTAACTAGTAGCTGATAGCAATTCTAAGGCGCAGAAAACATAAACAAAAAACACATGCGGCGCTGATCCTGGAAGATTGTAGGCGCCTGCACATTAGTACCCTATTTTAACACTTCCCTGCGGGCATACCAATGGGGTAGCCTGTGCTAGCTAGTCTAAACATGTTCAATACAACTTAGATAAATACAAATGAGCAAGGACTCACTAGAAGCGAGCGAATGAAGAATGTGGCAGAGCACAGGCATGCACGTCCTACTGGGATGGTTGCGGGGAAGGGAAGGCAGAATGGCGTCTCTCTTGCCACGGTCTGGGCTAGAATCCACGCGCAAGAAATCCACGAGATGGAAAGCTATAGCAAAACAAGTTTTGAGTTTATTTTTTCTCTTTTATTTTTTACAAAGTTTTTTCGTAGTGTGTACCCCAATCATAAGACGATTCCATAAGAGAAGTAGCGGTACACTTATGATGTAGTACTCCATTTCCCCGCGGCGGGAGTTTCAAACTGGCTACCCGCGGGCGCTTGAATTAAAATGTAAAACTTGCAAACAAAGTCAAACCAAAACTGGGACAAAGACAATATAAAGTCAAAACAAAATATCAAAATCGCTATGTGGAAACAACGCTTACTAAAATAAAATTTTATGAAATGAAAGAACACAATCCACCACATAGGGTGTACATTACTACATGAGCAAGTTAATCTGGTTCCCAAGCAAACTAATCGCACATATAACAACGCACTATCGTCACGTTCAGGGAATTAGTCAATTTGGGAAGTCCGGGACGTTCTGGCAAATATTACTAAACTCTGCATGAATAAAAGAAACTACAATTAGTGATAAAATGTTATATTAAAATCAAATTTGCAACTTGACAAGACATTAACAATAGTACAAAATAAAAATTAATAAGATATATGTAATATTACAAAAAATACATATATAGCACTCACTAACGATAGTGCTATCGGGTAGGTACCTGTAAGCATAGCATGCCTCAAGTGACCCCTATCAATAACTACCCTACAAATAACCTACATTTATCGCACAAATAAACTAAGGAAATCGCAAAAGCAAGCAATTGATAATATCGACAATGAATACATATAATATAAAGACAAATACTGTTAATTGCAAAATATGAAGAAGTAACAACAGATTTAAACAAAGAGTACTCTTTTAACAAGAACAATTAATTTAAAAAAATCATCAATATTAATATTAATATTAGAAAAAGATAAACAATAAATACAGACAAAAAGTAAGCAGAGGTTATACAAGAAACTTCAAGTTAAAAATGCTTGATTAAAATTAATGATGTCAAATTTTAGAATACAGTCACAATAATTGACCCTAAAAAGATTAAATTTATGTAACAATTTACTTGCCTCAAAACCTCTGTCTACTAAGAGTTTGTATAGTAACCTAGCTCTAGCCCAAAAGTCATCTACTTTAGTGCAAATTTTACAAAATCTTATTAACTGGGAATAAAAACAATTATAAGTTATTTTACTATCGATATTACTACTAGGGAAAGGAAAGTTTATTACGTTAAAATTAAAATCATCAACTTTGTGATATACTTTAAGTATGCACTGTTCATTAACCCGGCGGACTGCGGGAAGACTCTTAAGAGTCAGGGGGGAAAAAAATCAATTTAAAACACCGTTTTTTTTTGTTTTTTTTTTTCCCCCTGGGCCATGCAAAATATCACTCCTCTACCTCCCCTCCTTCCCCACTTTCTTCCCCTCCTTCAGTTATCACCTATTTTCCCTGTTCTTCCCTTATTCTGTGGTATATTTTCGTGCTAACATTAGCGAGTTGCAAGCAGGGCATTGTCATCACTGTTAGCAAGCAAGTGCAAGAGAGAGAGAGAGAGTATCGATCGACAGTGTCTCTCCAGACTTGGGGAAAAGTGGCGGGAAAGGAGGTTGCCTCAGCCATACATTATGTAACTCCCGGCCTGTATCGCCGATTTTGACCATCCAAACGCTGTTTCCACTTGTTTTATTGTTGTAACAGGTTAATACCTTTATAATCAACCTATAATAGGTGCATATGGAGAAGTATTAATGCTATTTATGGTAAAATAAATATTTTAGTGATGGAAACAGCTCAAATACATGCACACAGGCAGAGGTGTCTCATACCCCCCATGCGCACTTCAGAGGTTAACAATCTCTATATTTATATCAAGAAAATTTTCAACTTTATAATTTACGTTACATTGTGTGAGGGGAATAGAATTAGGATAAATAAGTTTAGCAACTTGATTAAAATTTAACAAATTGCAAACGAGAATATCATCAATATATCTACTATTATTACTTAACAATTTAGCAAGTGTTAATTTTTCTGGGATTTTATTTTTCTTGCTACTGTCAACTAAGTCTTTTATATATTTAAATTCTAAAGCAAGCAAGAATAAATCTGCAATTAAAGGGCTAGCATTTCCACCCATAGGAATTCCTAATATTTGTTTGAAAATATAAGGCCCGAATCTAACATAAGTATTGAAAGGAGAAATTTAAGGGCATCTTTAAGTTTAGTTCTATCAAAATATACTGAACTAGTGGGAGTAGAGCTAAGTGATGCATTATTAAAAATGTATAAACATTTATGAAATAATTACAGGAGGCTATTATATTAATAGGCATATCGTCAATGATGGAGGGGCCACTAATAAATAGGAACATTGGAGATTGGGCCTGAGTATATAGATATACTGTATACGTACTGTACAGTATATATGTAACCTAGGTTAGGCCATTTCTTTTCGTAGATTCTGTATGTGTAGCCGCAAATCACAAAATTCACTGAAAATCTCCCAATTCTGAAGTCTGTGAAAATGCAAACACCGCCAGGCAAGATGGGTTAAGCAAATATTAATGAAGGTTTGTCTGATTTGGGAATTCCTAGATCATGCTTTTAAGCGGTAGTTACTGGAGAGCGCAACATCAGTTTATTGGGCAACTGTAGAGAAAAGTTTTGATATAGCACTTTTGAGGAAGCTAGGTGCTGCAGGGGGATTTAATTGAGTCTTTGTGAAGCATTGTTAGCATTATGCCAGTATGAGCCACGGCAATGACATGGTGGGGCACTGTTTTGGCAGGATTATATTATACAGCGCTATACAGTAGTTCAACTGCCAACAGGCTTTTCTATCTGAGCTAATACAATGTAAGTCATTAGTACTGTATTAGTGGTATGCTGTATATATATACCGTATATATTTCCTTTGCAGCTGGCGGCTCTGAGCAATCTAAATAGTGCCTTCACAGAGATGCAGTCATACTCTCACTACCACCCGTCCAAGGGCTACTGGTGGCAGTTCCGCAACCAGCAGGAACAACTGGAGCAACAAAAGAAGGAGAAGGAGAAGGAGAAGGAGAAGGAGAAAAAGGTAACCAGTATTATATTTTATTAACCTGTGAATTGTGAAGCTTCTTCCAGAAAGTATGGGACCTAGGTTCGATAATCTTTCTGTAATCCAGGATATCATTTGGACTTCCCGCAGTCTTCCATATACAGTAGTCATGTGAAAGTGGTCATTTATGTACTGTACCTCACATTTAAGGGGACCGTCCGCCTTTTACTCCCAGGGTGTCGGTGAACTCTGATTTAAATGAGATTTGGCATATGTTTAGAGGACTATGAGAACTAATGTTTGGTACCATCAGGTTGAACATTGGTTTTATAGTTTTTTATATATGTCAAAAATTAGGGTCAAAATTATACAAAATTACACACTACAATAATTGAGTCAGTTCTCAAGAAGCTAGTGTACTGTCTTTTTTATTGTGTTCAATCAACTCACAAAAGGTGTTTCTACAATCTAGTCTACCATTTTTTGTATATCTCATCTAGTTATATTTTTAGCCTAATATATTTTTAGGTTGAAATTTTTCAATTGTTTTGCAAATTGGAAGATGTGCTGTGCATGAATGGGGGTGGCTAAAAGAATTCCCACAGACTACTTTATAGAGTTTTTTTTATGGGCTTTCCAATGGTATATATATAATACATTACTGTATGACCAGTTATGTTTCGATCATCTTACAGTATCTTATCTTACAGTAGATCCTCTGGAAAAAGGCAAACTAGGCCTGTGTATCCAGCTCAATGTCAGTACAGTACTTTTTTTTTTTTTTTTTTTTTTTTTTTAAGAGACAATGAACGGAGGAAGGAAAAACACAGATAAAACAAAAAGGTCCATGGTGCCTAAAGGCATCCTCCATTCATAAAATGTTTATAACAACTGGATTTAAACATTTGTAAATTGTAAGTTTGTGGAAAGCAATTCGAGGGAAGTGAATTCCAAAGAGTAGTAGCTCTGGGGATAAATGAATTCTGATAAGCAGAAGTTCTGCATTGTGGAGGAGAAAGTGTAAATTCATGGGCGCTCTCAGCTGCCCTAGTTCTGCGGGGAAAGATGTGGAGAGGCGGCACAATTGAAGCAAGTTCCTCGGAACAATTGCTGTGAAAATATCTGTAGAATAATGCAAGGGATGCAACGTTTCTTCGTATGGATAATGTAGGAAGGTCCTGTGTGATTGCAGGGTTATTGATTAATCTAATAGCTTTATTTTGAATTTTGTCCAACTGCCTCAATGCAACCACTCCACTTCCACCCCACAGAGGTGAACAGTAATCCATCTGAGAACGCACATGACTTTTATATATTACGGCCAACTGCTCGTCAGTGAAGAATTCTCGAACTCTGTACAGGAGTCCCAGTTTTTAGAGGCATTCTTAGCAATGCTTCTAACATAATGTGTCCAGCTCAAGTTAGTAGTTAATGTTACACCGAGAATGTGAATACTAGGGGAAGTGGGAATATTTACATCATTAAAAAATATATGGGAGTCAGTGAGATTCTGTCGGTTAGAAAATTGAATGTACTTGGTTTTCTGTGCATTAAAGGAAACTAGATTCTTTTGTCCCCATCCATTAATTCTAGAAAGGTCCTGGTTCAGAGAAATTGCAGTGTTTATTTTTGAATTTATAAGATCGGGTTGGGTGAAAGAATTGGTAAATGTGAAGGAACTGTGGAGTGTTGAGTCATCTGCGTAGGAATGTATTGGATTATGAGTGGTAGATTCAGAAAATTATGATGTTACAGTGAGGTCCCCACTTGGATCTTCTGATCACTGTCTGATACAGGCCACCTGTCTATCACCTACCACACCTTCCCACTCTGAACCTGTTTTGGTGACTAAATGGCATTACGATAGGGCAGACTGGGAGGGTCTTCAAGGTTTCTTTATTGATATTCCCTGGACCTCTTTCTTTTCTAATGATGCACACTCCACCTTGAGCCACATACAAGATTTTGTAAAAATTGGAATGGAAACTTTTATTCCTCATCAAAAGTACAGTAAAAGATCTAATTCACCTAAATGGTTTGACCATAATTGTGCTAGAGTAACTGAACAAAAAGCAATAGCCTACAATGCTTACACAAGATCAAAAACACATGAAGCCTTTAATTACTTTAGAAACATCAGAAATCATGCCAAAACTGTATTAAACCTAACTAAATCAAACTTTCTCCATAAGCAGGCAAATAAACTTCTAAATAATCCAAATGATAACAAAATATTTTGGTCTACTCTTAACTCATTCAAATCCAACTTCACTACTGCTTCATCCATTCCACCATTAAAATCTCCGACTGGCAATCTTGTAAGTGACCCACGAGGTAAAGCTAACCTTCTTGCAGATATTTTCTCCACCAACTCAACCTTAGATGAAATAAATCAAGATGTCCCTGTACTTAATTTTAATTCACCTGAAATTCCCTCACTTAAGATCCACACCAGACATGTCAAAACTATTTTGCAGAATCTCTCAGTAGATAAGGCTCCTGGTCCAGATGAAATTCCTCCAATAGTACTTAAGAATTGCTCCTTGGTGCTCGCTCCTGTATTGGCAAAATTTTTCCGTCTGTGTACTCATACCTCATGCTTCCCAGTACCCTGGAAAGAAGCAAACATCCATCCAGTTCCTAAAAAAGGTGCCTCTTCAGATCCATCAAACTACAGACCAATAGCTATAACTTCCACTCTTGGCAAAGTTTTTGAAATTATATTAAATAATCACATAATTAAGCATCTTGAGAATAATAAATTAATCAGTGATAGGCAATATGGTTTTAGACGATGTCGATCAACTGCAGACATTCTTTGCCTTCTTACGCATCAAATCAACCAAGCTACAGACCAACATGGTGAAACACATACAATAGCACTGGATATATCAAAGGCATTTGATAGAGTCTGGCATCAATCCTTATTGTCGAAGATGTCACACTACGGCCTTGCATCATTAGTTCCACTAATTTCTTCTTATCTACATAACAGAAAAATACGTGTAATGGTAGATGGCCTTTATTCTCAATTTCACTCAATAAATGCTGGTGTTCCCCAGGGATCAGTTTTGGCCCCAACTCTGTTCCTCATTCATATCAATGATCTCATATCTACCACTCATAATCCAATACATTCCTACGCAGATGACTCAACACTCCACAGTTCCTTCACATTTACCAATTCTTTCACCCAACCCGATCTTATAAATTCAAAAATAAACACTGCAATTTCTCTGAACCAGGACCTTTCTAGAATTAATGAATGGGGACAAGAGAATCTAGTTTCCTTTAATGCACAGAAAACCAAGTACATTCAATTTTCTAACCGACAGAATCTCACTGACTCCCATATATTTTTTAATGATGTAAATATTCCCACTTCCCTTAGTATTGACATTCTCGGTGTAACATTAACTACTAACTTGAGCTGGACACATTATGTTAGAAGCATTGCTAAGAATGCCTCTAAAAAACTGGGACTCCTGTACAGAGTTCGAGAATTCTTCACTGACGAGCAGTTGGCCGTAATATATAAAAGTCATGTGCGCTCTCAGATGGATTACTGTTCACCTCTGTGGGGTGGAAGTGGAGTGGTTGCATTGAGGCAGTTGGACAAAATTCAAAATAAAGCTATTAGATTAATCAATAACCCTGTAATCACACAGGACCTTCCTACATTAGCCATACGAAGAAACGTTGCATCCCTTGCATTATTCTACAGATATTTTCACAGCAATTGTTCCGAGGAACTTGCTTCAATTGTGCCGCCTCTCCACATCTTTCCCCGTAGAACTAGGGCAGCTGAGAGCGCCCATGAATTTACACTTTCTCCTCCACAATGCAGAACTTCTGCTTATCAGAATTCATTTATCCCCAGAGCTACTACTCTTTGGAATTCACTTCCCTCGAATTGCTTTCCACAAACTTACAATCAACAAATGTTTAAATCCAGTTGTTACAAACATTTTATGAATGGAGGATGCCTTTAGGCACATGGACCTTTTTGTTTTATCTGTGTTTTTCCTTCCTCCGTTCATTGTCTCTTAAAAAAAAAAAAAAAAAAAAAATATATGAGATTGCACTGCTGCGGTCATTCACGGTGTTGGCGGCAGCAGTAGCAGACGCAACATTTTTACTATTCTATATTTTTGCTTTATAATCAAACTTCAAATCTTGTCTTCCCCATGCTTTATCAAGATTACTTTCAAACTTCCTTATTGATTCGGAATCGACTACATACTGGGGCACTGCGTTCCACTCATTTACCAATCTATCACAAAATGAGTTCTTTGCCTTTTCAAGCCTATTTCTTTCTTTGTAAATTTTCTTAGAGTGTCCTCTCGTTCTTGTTCCCTCCCGCATCAAGAAGATACCTTCACACACATCCTCATCATACATTCCTGACACTATCTTAAAAGTCTCTTATCATATCCCCCTCTCTTTCTCCTATATGCCAGTGTCGGAAGCCCCAGTGTCCTCAATCTCTGCTCATAGCCCGCGTTCTTCAACGTTGGTAATAGCTTGCTAGCTCTCCTCTGCACTTTCTCCACTGCTTCTATATCCTTTACCATATATGGAGCCCACACCTGGTTCGCATATTCCAGGTGCGGCCTAACCAGCGCTGTATAGAGATTCCTGAATATTTCTTCGTCAAGTGACACAAATGTCCTCCTTATCAGCCCTACAATTCTATTGGCTTTGTTTATCTTTTCCGCTAAATGTTCTGAGAAATTTAACTTATTGTCTATCACTACTATATCCTTTTCTGCATTAACTTCCTCCATCGCTTCATACATACTGTATCCTACCTTGTCTATCTTGCTTGTCCCAATCCGCATGTACTTGCATTTTTTTGGATGAAAAGGCATTAATCTATGATCAGACCATCCCTTCATGCCCTCCACATCTCCTTGAAGCAGACCCACATCTTTCTTATTCCTCACTCTTCTATACAGCTTAGTGTCATCCGCATACAGGTATATCTCACTTCCATTAGTTATAACTTCAGGTAAGTCGTTGATAAATATAACGAACAGTAGTGGTCCCAACACAGATCCCTGAGGTACCCCACTTGTAATTTCCCTCCACCCCGAGCCTATTCCATTCACCAGTACCCTCTGTCTCTGATCTTTCAGGAAGGCTTCTATCCATTTCACACATTTCTCCCCTATATTATAGCTTCTAACTTTCTCTATTAACCTTTTATGTGGGACCTTATCGAAGGCCTTCATAAAATCGCAATATACCACGTCTATAACATCGCCATCCTCCAGAATTTGCATCCAAAAAATCATCTACCACCTTAATTAACCCTCCAGCCCCGGCTATGTATTATATATATATTCCTCGAAACACGGGTGTTTTGGCCGAAAAACGTCTAGGCTAGGCTACCGTATATTCGTTAATCAGACTGCTTCCCGCATTCCCGCGCATCCCCAAGCGTAGCTGTGTTATTTACCTATAGAATGGCATTAAGTAGAGCTCTCTAAGTCAACTGGTTGAGCTGTGATGATGATTTCATTGGAGATAACTTTATGGCCAAAACAGCCACTTTACACCACTTTTCGATACTTAACAACAACATACAGGCACACACGAACAAGCGACGCTCTCCTTCTTGTGGCCGGAGATGCGGGGCGACGGTCCAGCCGGCTGTTGTTTACATGTGTCGGACCGACGCCTCGCACACGAAGCTCACAGGCTTTCAACCACTGGGCGTTCAAGAGACCTTCCGGGTACCTGTTATATGCTTTTTTATGGGCGTTCAAGAGCCCTTCCGTGGTGAGAGGGTTAACTGTAGTACTGTCGACCTCCCTGGCAAGAATCCGAACTGTCTCCCACTGAAAAGTTGGGTTAATCTCTTATGCTCCATTAATCCTTCTCTAATTACAGTTTCCATTAGTTTACACACAACACTTGTCAAACTGACTGGTGGTATAATTTCCTGGGTCATTTCTCTTTCCCTTCTTAAAAATAGCTGTTATGTTCGCCTCTCTCCAGTCCATTGGGATTTGTCCTGTATTAAAAGATACCTCAAATAAAAATGTAATGGCTCTACTAACATCTCACCTCCTTCCTTTATGATTCTTGGATGTATCCCATCCGGTCCCGGGGACTTACTTCTGTTAATTTTTTCTATAGCCCTTCTTAGTCTAGCATGGGAAAACTCTATTAGTTCTAGTGCCGGTGCCTGTTTGATGGGAATAGTAGGCACTGCATCATCCGACTCCACTGTTAGTACCTCCCCAAAGTATTTCCCCAGCACCTCTGCTTTCTCCTTATCAGTTTCTGCTCTATTCCTACCATCCAATTCTCCTATTAGTTCTGGGATACCTACTCTTCTTGTTAACTTTTCCTGAATGTACTTCCAGAATAATTTTGGATTATCCTTCACGTTTTTTGCAATCTCTCTCTCCCTCTCCTTCACCCCCCTCCTTGTCTCCCACCTTATTTTATTGTTTATTTGTCTACGTTCCAAATCCACTTCTTTAGCTTCTATACTAGACCCCCTGTTCTTTTTTAACACTTTTAGTCTATCCCACAATCGTTTCTTTCTTCTTATCAGTGTCCAAAGCTTTCTTTTCATCGGTATTTCTGGGTTCGTTCTTTTCCTCAATTTTGTTTTATCCTTATATTCCCTTACTGGTACACACTTGGATATAGCATTCTCCAGTTTGACTCTAATCTTCCTCCACATTCCTTCAGCGTCTTCACCGTTCAAGTATTCCACCCAGTCAATGTCCAAACACCTTCTCAGCAGCTCATAATCTGCTCTATCATACATATATATTTTTTTATTGCTTCTATTATCCCTCTCTGTTTTAATATTGCAACTAAAACTTATACAGGCATGGTCACTACGACCTATAGGGCTATCCACATTGACATGTTCTACTATATCCTCCTCATTGCTAAAAATCAAATCAAGTACACTCCCCTGCATCCCATCTCTATATCTTGTCATCTCTGTAATATGTTGCGTTAAAAAGCAATCTCTCACTTTCTCTATAAACTTG
Organism: Paralithodes platypus; assembly: GCA_032716605.1. Lineage (NCBI taxonomy): Eukaryota > Metazoa > Arthropoda > Malacostraca > Decapoda > Lithodidae > Paralithodes > Paralithodes platypus. The sequence goes on along the minus strand of CM064492.1, from coordinate 73,913,576 downwards.
TTTTCCAGGCTACACTGTCCCGCTGGAGTAGTACAATTTGCCCAGTTGATCCTTGGCAAATTGAAATCTCCAATCAAGATCTTATATTTGTTCTCTCTATTATCTATTTCCTCCATTGCTTTCAGTAGGTTATCATCCTCTTCCCTACTATTATTTGGGCTTCTATATACAGGGTGTTTTAAAACAACATTGCCAGAGTATGACGACCACATTGATAAAAATATATAATACACATATTTCTATTCTATTTTTACCAAAACTATATTGTAACGGAGATAAATGATTATTTAGAAATGTAGCAAAACAGGGTTCTGAGCTCAGCACAAAACATATGATACATAATATGAATGATTACCAAGTAAAAAAGGTAAAGAGGAGATATCTAATGACCTAATCACATATGAATAATTACAAAATCAAAGTAACATAAAATTGGTAATGATATTTTGCAATTAGAAGAAAACTGCTAAGTATTATAATCCAAGTAGCGTAAAAAGATATGCACCATTTGTAACGATGACCAAGAGGTAAAATAATGAATCTCAAGTCTGGGCCAGGTATCCGAACACTGCTATAGGTAATTTAATCGTTCGTGAAACTGTTTGAATGGGAAAAAATTTGTTCCTGCGCAATTTACTGTTTCAATACAAATACCTCATTACGTTACTATTATCACAGAGTACTAACGAAATATGTCTATCAGTTTTATGGTTAAAGTTTGACGATTTTACGTAGCTGTAGACATACAAGTATACGGTGTTCACTAATGAATATTTAAAATCATCTAATGGTACCCAAAACAAACAATTTACGTCACTTGGACTTAACGAGTATAAAATAACCAAATAACGACAATCCATATTTATGTGATATTATAAATAAAATCACTATGACAGAAGAAGATAGCACCATGGCCGAGCAGATGATTAAACACATGAGAAGATTCGTTATGACTCCAAAGCTTCGAAGAAAAACTCGAACTGGGATGGGAGGCAAGAGGTAGGATATTTGGGGGGGAGGGGGGACACTAGCCCGTGTTCGGATTATAGGTCATACCTGGGTGTCACTAATTATTTTACTCTATTCGGTTTAAATCATTAATGGTATATTATTTTGCATTTTGTCCTTAGATAATCTTCTTCGTTATTGTATTTACTAATTAGCAGATGAGGTCTGGCAGTGTTGTTTTAAAACACCCTGTATAGAGGCAATTAGAATTGACCCTCTTGCACATTTTACTTCAATACACAAATACTCACAATACTGCTGTCTCATATCCACCTCATTTACCTTGAGCCCTTTTCTTACATCATCAGTATTTCCAAGTTGGAATTTTTTTACATTTCGTTTTGAGAAAAAGCATCGCAAAATTCAAAAACTGTTTTTCAGTAGAATGCTGTAACTCTAGTCCTATTACAGGAAATGTATTTTTTATTATTTCTATTTACATTTTAGTAATTTATACATATATATTAGTCCTATTACATGAAATGAATTTTTAATGATTCCTATATAAAACAAAAATCATTTATACATATACAGTATATTAGGCCCAAATTCAGCCTGCAAAAGCTTTATACTGTATAAAGCTCGAAATAATGCACTTAGAAGCGATTTTCGGCATTCAACTTTTACAGGCAGGTTGAGGGAATATATAGCCAGCCTTCTATGTATCAAATGTAAATTTTTTAAATTCACAATTTTTTTGGGTAAAAAAGGCGGACGCCCCCCTTAACCCTTAACTCAGGCGCGCAACTTATGTCGTGTGAAATAAATATGGACTATGTGGCGGTTCACAACGTATGTCGTGCGCCATTTTCACCACGTAATGTTGCTAATTACAGGGTTTTTGCACTCGTGTTGCACGATCGTTGCAAGAGAACCAGTGGTCGTACAAGGATGGTTCGGGTGTCATTGGAAAGCTCTGTTTACGCCCTTTCAGGGATAGCTACTTGTTTTACACTCTGGGTCTTATTTAGGCATGAAAATGATCACGTAAACAACCCTATTTAGAGTAAAAAAAAAACGCTGGGCGCTACGGTCAAATAGACCACCTAGCCCGCTAAATAAGGGTTAACAAGTACTGTACTTAAATATATATAAGAAAAAAAAAATAGTGTAAACAATAAGAAAATGGAAAAAGAAACACTAGCTCTATATTGTATATTTTCTCCTGATGTTCCTCCTGCCTAAACTATGAAACTTTTGGAATAATCCAAATCTCAGCCAATAATGTATAGCCATAATTGAGTTTCTTGGACACTGTTCTTGGTATACATACAATATGTATATACTGTATGTATGTATGTATGTATATACTCAGGCACATACCCCATTGCTGGGGGTGGCCGACTCGGGACAGAGCCCAAACAGAAAGAATATTTAGAGTTTAAATTCTTAGGGTCCGGGACCACATTCGCATTCCCTCGCCACTTTCTCTGTTTCGTCGAGTAGGAATTTTACAAGGGGATGAGGATTCCTAGCCCCCCCCCCCCCCCCCTGCTATGGGGTATGTGCCTGAGTATATACTGTACATACACACACATACATGTATGTTTAGGAAAGGTGTAATGAATGAGGAGTTTACAGTTTGCGTCGAAGTCCACCAGGGCTCTGTGTTTAGCCCTCTCCTCTTTGTTATGGTTCTGGATGCACTATCTGATAATTTCAGAGCTGGGCTCTCTTGGGAACTGCTATACGCAGATGACCTAGTACTAATCGCAGATAGTGTGCGGGATGCCGATGCCAAGTTCAGAAGATGGGTAGAGGGCATGGCAAGTAAAGGGTTAAGAGTTAATATAAAGAAAACCAAGGTTTTACGCAGTAGATTAGGGCTCGGAAAGGTAGCAGAAGGTGGTGCATACCCATCACAGGAAGAAGTGCTGCACTAGAATAAAGGGACCTCTACCAAGGAAAAAGTCTGAAATTGAGAAATTTGTATGCATAGTATGCAAAGGTGAGCTTGTGTTCAATGACTGGCTTGAGAGTGTTACATTTGGCAGTGAGGCACTGGAGATGGTGGACAAGTTTTGCTACTTGGGTGATACCATCTCTGCTGTTGGTGGGGCTGAGGCCGTCACTATTGCCAGAAAAAGATGTGGCTGGGGAAAGTTTATAGAACTGTTGCCACTACTCCCCATGAGAAGACTCCCTCTTCCCTTGAAGGGAAAGGTGTACGCTTCATGCATTAGAAGCGCAATGACATATGCTTCAGAAATGTGGCCTGTCACAGCAGATGATATCAACAGAATGGAATGCAATGAGATGAGAATGGTGAAATAGATGTGTGGTGCCAAACTGCAAGATAGGATATCAAGTGAAGAGCTAAGGAGAATGTTAGGTATCCAGAGTATTAGTGATGAGATGCGTACTAGCAGGCTTGGATGATTTGGACATGTTGAGAGGATTGATAACTAAGCTGGGTGAAAAGATGCAAGTCCATGAACGTGGAGGGAGCTGTAAGACATGGGATCAGACCTTGCGGTCTGATTTTAAACCAAAGAATCTGACAAGTTAGGCTGCTCTTATTAGGGTTGCCTGGAACACCGCCATTAGCACAGGAGACCGGAACCGCACTTTGTTTGGACCACTCGTTTTTTAAATTTGTGTATATATGTATGTACTGTATATGTATGTTTATGAGTGTCTGTTGGTCGAAGTTCTGTACAATTTATTACAGACTAACAAACACTTACAAGATTGAGTGATATATAAGAACTATGAAACCGTTTCAGTCTCTTGGTGCCGCTAGAAGAGCGGCGAACACATCCAAAGGTATCCAAAGGTAAAGGTATCTTGTCCTGATAGCTGCAATCTAGGTAGCCTTAGTTTGGGCTTCCCTAATTATCAAGATTATTTATTTGAGATCAAATTGAAGTGTCTGATCATATTTATGAAAGGATATGGGTGAAGCTTGGTTGACAGCTTGAAACAATATCATAGTGTGTTTCAAAGCACCTAGATGTGTGATTTATTTTTGTTTTGTTTTTGTGTTGTGTTGTGGTGTCCCTATTCGGGCTTTGTCTCGAGTCGGCCACCCCCTGCTGTGGGGTATGTACCTAAGTATATACATACATACAGTACTTAGGATATTAAATAATTAATAAATTCATATCATTGCCAACCCTCCAATTAACTTACAAATAAACCTAATTAATGAAATTAATGAAACAATGAATACATGTGGTACTCCGTGGATTCAAACCTATGATACTCACACTGAAATTCCGCTCACTTAATCATTACGCTATCAATACAGTTAAGGTTTATGCACAAGCCTACGATATATTGTGCATTCTCGAATACTGCATATTTATCTAAGCTTGTACATACACCCAAGTGCACCATGATAGTCTAATGATTACACAAACAGAAGGGGTAATTGATGGGGCACTTAACCACAATGGAACGCCTCTTGAGGAATTACTCCTGAACCTGAACAAATTCATATTATCACCAACCTTTCAATTAACTTACAAATAAACCTAATTAATGAAATTAATGAACTCCGTGGATTTGAACCTAGGATACTCACACTTGATATTAAGACATGTTTTGAATAGTGTCTTGTTTGCCATCCTGTTCCTGGATGTAATGATATACCCAAACCATCCCCAGGCCGCCAGTCAGACTGTGCGTGAAGAGCCGGCCTCTCTGTTTCAACACCGTCGTGTAGGTTCCTTGCTGGAGGACCTGCAGGCTAAGTTTCCCTACAAGACTCCACAGCCAGCAAATCAACAGCAGCAGCAGGGGCAGCAACAGGGGCAGCAGCAGCAGCAGCAACAGCCACAGCAGCAACAACAACAGCAGCAGCAGCAGACACCACAACAAGATGCAGTCATCAAGCCAGGTTGGTACATACAGTATTCATCTTTTACATACAGTATATATTTAGCCCTTTCACTACATTGGGTGAGGGCTGGTCCTATCCAGAGTGAGGTTTGGCATCCTCTACCCAACCATAGCGTTGCACTAGAAGAAAGGGACCTCTACCAAGGAAGAAGTCCAAAATTGAGAAATTTGTATGCATAGTATGCAAAGGTGAGGTTGTGTTCAATGACCAGCACCTTCCACATTGTTTCTCGATCCATACTATCATACACTTTTTCCATTTCCATAAAAGCTAAAATACCTCCTTATGCTTCTCTAAATACTTCTTACATTGCTGTCTTACTGCAAACATCTGATCCACACACCCTCTTCCCCTCCTATGACCGCACTATTCTTCTCCTATTGCACCTTCTGTCCCCTTTATTATTCTCTCTATTAATACCCTGCCATACAGCTTTCCAACAACTGATAATAAACTAATACCTCTATAACTTGAACACTCCTGCAGGTCTCCCTTCCCCTTGTACAATGGCACAATACATGCACTCCTCCAGTCTATTGATGCTATTGACATAACAAAGCACACATTGAATAGTCTCACCAGCCAATCTATTATCACATCATCACTCTTAATACAGTAAATCCCCGCTCTTTTGTACTAATTGGGGGGAACTGCCAGTACGAAAGCGCGAAATTACGGAAGAGCGAAACGACCAACAAAAACGGGCGCCGTGGAGGCTTCAAAGACGGCACTGAGGTCTTTTGTTGTTGACGAATTCTTGCACCATTCATATTAATCGGTCTCTACCCACAATACAAGACTCTAGATGCCTAGTACAGTAACAAATGGCATTGCCAGTAGCCTACTTACCATAATACACTTGAACAAACTGTTTGGTGAACCTCACAATCTTTGTTTTTTTCCTGCACCGGTACTGTTGATCACCGTCGGCGAAATACACTAGACGAAATGACAGTTAGGCTAAGCTTATCGATTGAAGTATTTTTACCGCTTTGATTATGATTACGTAATAAGAGATACATAGTAAGTTAGGCTAGGTTAACTAATTGAAGTCTTTTTCAATTACAAATTAATGCTGCTATGCTATAAGAATTTAAGAATTCAGGGATCATGACACACATACAAACAAACCTGAGTCATCTGCTCTGACATTCGGTTATAAAATAACATCTAGTTTAACCCTTAACCTTTCTGGCCCGGGCTAGCTCTCCTAATGACAGTGCGGCGTATCCGGGCGATCTGGCCGAAAAACGTCTAGGCCTAGGCTACCGTATTTTGGTTAATTTTAACTGCTAGAAATTTCCCACGCATCTATAAATGTAGTGCGGTTTCCAATCTGTAGACTGGCGTTGAGTAGAGCTCTCTAAGTCAACTGGTTCATCGGGGCTGTTCGGCCAGGCAGCTTAGGGAACAACAACAACAACAACTGGTTCAGTTGTGATGACGATTTTAGTGGAGAGCATTTTCAGGCGATGTTAGCAATATGACGATCTTTTCACTACTGAAACAACGACACACAGACATACAATAACAAAAGAGTCTTCTCCTTCCTGTTTTCGGAGGTGCGGTGACGCAACGATCGGCTTTGTTTACATGCGTCGGACGCACGGCGTTCAGACCAAGCTGAATAGGCTTTCAAGCTTACTATTTCCTGAAAGGACACCCGGGCACCAGCCCTTATTTCGTGGTGTCATATTAAAATAACACCCGGGGAGGAAGGGTTAAAGAGCGGCGCTCGACTTAAGTCGTGCACCAATTTGCAGCAAGTTAGGAGCATTATTAACCCTCCTGGCCCGGGCAGGCTCACCAAAGGACGGAGCTCGTATCCGGGCGATCTGGACGAATATCAACAAAAGTAAACTAAGGCTAATCTCGCTTAATATATTACCTACATTAATCAAACATATATAGAAATGGGCGCCTTACCTTGCTGCGTAGAATGGCATTGAGTAGAGCTCTCTAGCTCAATTGGTTCCGGAGTGATGGTGATGGAAGTGGAGGTAACTTTTTCCGCGTATTTACCTCGGCGCGTCTGAACACTCAACCGCGGCCCCGGCTACGACGCCCAGTTGCACTCGTCGCTCCACCCGCAATTATGCCGGGAAGCGATTTGATAGTGTTTTATTGGTTATTCTGTCATTTATTATAGTTATTATGTTATTTTCACTCAATAAAGTTATTTACATGAACTTATTTGTGTCTCTGTCACTTATTACTTCGTTTTATTATTATTATTATGATTATAGTGTCACTTTCACTGGACTTTGATAATTGGTAGTGTCATTTCCCCTTTTATATATTGTTAGGTAAGCCAATAATATATATAGTGTCACTGTCACTTGTTCATATTGTTATGAAGGCACTTATTATTACTTGTGTGTGTCTCTTTCACTTATACTTAGTTTTATTATTATTATTATACTGTCACTTTTACTGGCGTAGGCTTATTGAGTGTTATTTTCACTTAATTATTGTTAGAAATATATATTTTAGTGTCACTTTCACTTGTTCATATTGTTATTGAAGGCACTTATTATTACTTATATGTGTCCTTTTCACTTATACTTAGTTATATTATTATTCTTAGCCTACATTTGAGTGTCACTTTCACTGTTATCACTTCCACTTCAAAAGTTTATTAGAGTATGGAAGTCGTTGAAGCAGGTGCCAGCACACAGTCCAACTTGACACTCGAGGCTTTCCCAAGTGGTTTTTGTGGGTTTGCGGGGTCTGCGAGTTGTGTGGCTGCACACATGGCACCTCTTCTGACTCCTAGCATTACTACCTGGTGCTTTAAAAGGAAGGGCGTTGAGCTGGTGCTTCCTGAAAAATTCAGCACACCCCGTTCTGTCCAGCTGGCCTGGTCTTTGTAGTGGCCTCCCTGGTGTACCCGCATGTTTAGCCAGGAGCTCAAGTATCACCTGCTTGTGGAACTTCCGCAGGGACTTGTACTTCTTGGCTCCTGGAGTCCTCAGACGGTAGATGTTGTAGGCATTGAGGACCGACATATCTACCGTATGCAGGATAAACTTCTTGTACCACCTGCAAGATGTTCGCAGGCAGTCGATGAAGCCCATCTGCATGTCGGACTTGTCAATGAGGCGCATGTTGAGGTTATAATCCAGGACAGCAGCTGGTTTCTGGACGGGGTTCTTGGTTCTTCGGTCCACCTTCCCTGTGGCAACCATCTCGGCCTTGTGGCATGTGGTGAGGAGGTTGACCTTGCGCTGGTCATGCCAGTGGATGGAGAGGATGGGGCCACTCTTCTTGTGGAAGATGTCCACCTTCTTCGTCTTGGTTGGGTAGCCTGGCATGCCCTTCCTCTTGCCCTTGACTGTGCCGACAGTTCCGGTCTTGCGGTCATGGAGGTACTTGGTCAGGAGAGGCGACGTGTAGCAATTATCTGTGTAGAGGATGTGGTTTTTATTGAAGTGCTTCTCCATCATCTTCTTCACTACAGCGCCACCAAAACCAATGAGGGGGTCAGTCACAATTTCTCCAGCCTTGCCGCTGTAGACTATAAAGTCCAGCACATACCCCGTCAAACAGTCGCAGAGGGCGAAGAGCTTGATGCCGAAGCGGTGTCTCTTGGACGGGATATACTGTCGGAAGTGCAGCCTACCACGGAACAGGACCAGAGACTCGTCGAGGCACATCTTCTGGAAAGGAATCAGGTAGGTGGTGAACCGATGACGTATCATGTAATACAGCTTCCTGATCTTCCATAATGAGTCGGGAAGGTGGACTGCCATGTTGTTTGTCAGGTGGAGATAGGAGAGGATGTCGAAGTACCTGTCCCTGGACATGTACTTGCCAAATGCTGGAGTCGTTATGATGTCGCCAGTGATCCAGTAGTCTGCCAGAGCATGCTTCCTGATATGTGTCATCAGCTTTGTGAGTGCCAAGAACACATATAGTTCTACCACAGTGACAGCTCTCCATGCCACCATCTTGGCACTGGTCTTCCTGCCAAGAAAGTTGGCACAGATCTCATGATGGTTGTTGGTCTCCTCGACGAGGTATTCCATGACTTCATTGTCATAGAAGCCACACAAAATTTCACTGGGGGTAGCAGCTGGGCCACAGGGAAATGTTGGTGACACCCCGGAACCCATCTGTACCTCGTCAAAGGCAGGACAATCTGGCTCAAAATCAGCCCCATCTGTCCACACAAACAGGTCGGATGCTGATGCTCGAGGTCGTGCAGGTGCAGCAGGCACACGCCCTGGACACCCTGGCACACGCCCTTGGCCACGCGGACGCCCTGCACGCCCACGCCCACGCCCAGGGGCAGCGGCGTCGGCAGACTGACCACGTCCACGACCTCGCCCTCTCGCTCGTCTTGTCGGGACTTCCTCTTCCTCTTCCTCTTCCTCCTCAGGCGACGTCAGGTCATCTGGGGCAATGTTGGGGTCATCAGCATCCTCTTCAGGAGACAATTCAGGTGAAGAAGTGATCGGGCGTCGGCGGTGTAGGGCGCGGGAGGCTGCGGGAGCTTCAACAATGGGAGCCTCGGCCTCGGGAGTTGGGCTCCTTTTGCGGCGAGCCGAGGGCTTCTCCGCAGCAAATAATGCTCTGCGGTGTGTTGAGGGCTGTGGCACACTAGTAATACCACTTGAAGAGGCCCTTTGGTTATCCTGAAGGAGAGATGAAGCCGAGGGCTGTGGGTGACCCACGCGGCGTCCCGGGTCAAGGCGTCGGGACAATGGAATGCGGGTGGTTGCTAGGCCAGGGTCGGCGTCATTATCACTGTCTTCAGCTTCCCTATCCTTTTCTGCGGCTGCCCTGCGTGCTTTTTTAGCTGCACTTTTCACCAACGATTGTTTATAGAAATATTTGCCCACTTTCAAGGGCGTACGGGCAGGCAAAGGGGAAGGTCCTGGGCTAGGGCTAGGCCTAGGCTGACCTAGCAAAGATGGCGAGGGGGTAGGCCTAGGTTCTAGCACACTTGGAAGCTCAATGGCACCTTCCTGAAACACTTCCACATCAGGATCATCACTACTGTCTCCCCTCTCAAATAAATCGACATTATCGTCGTCTCCAAAGCCAACGAAATCGTCATCTTCACTTGCACTTATAAATTGTTCCTTGTCCACCAAGCTTTCACCACTGCTCTCTTCACTATCAAAAAGTTGTCACTGTATAGCGCTATCACTCAACAAACGTTTAACTTTCTTTCGTTGAGCTTTCTTCTCGGTTGCAACAGGCGTTGAAGTTGCGAGCGGGGTAGCACTGGGGCCCGCGGGAGGTTGTAGCGAATCGGACACGTCGGAAAGCATTTTTTCAGTATGACTCGCTATGGCGGCCACGTACGAACTGATAACACTAGTAGTTGAGGCTTGGTGGCGCTGCGGTCGCTCCTGCAATGCAAAATTTGGCCGCGCGAATTTTGAAGCACGCTTTCAAGCACGAAGATTTTAAAATGACACCCGGGCACCGGCCCTTTTTTTTTGGTGTCATTTTAAAATGACACCCGGGCTGGAAGGGTTAAGGCTTTTAACCCGGGAACTGCGGGTAGACTCTTAAGAGTTCCCACGGCGGACTGCGGGGAGACTCTTAACCCCTCCAACCCGGAAGGGCTCTTGAACGCCCATAACAACCTCGGCCCGCGCAACCCGGAAGGGCTCTTGAACGCCCATTGCTTGCGTGCGTGCTTTCGAATGCCGCGCGTACATTTTTGGTATCATGGGACGGTAGGTGGCGCCACCAGGCGTAAACGACGCCACAGCAACAGTATCTACCCCGACGCCATCATGGACAGTACGCCAAATAGTGATTCCGCTGTGTCCGATACCGTGCTTCCTACGACGCCCTTGCTAGTTCGTCGCGCCTTACCCCGACGCCATCGCCTAAATGTGTTATCTCCCGGAGGTATTGAGACGACATTGAGACTTTATGAGCGAGCTGATGCCAAGCATAATGTTGATGATGAAGTCAGTGACGACTCCAGTAATTATAAGTCGAGTGATTATGGCCATGAGAGTGACAAAGAAGAGCAATTCCTGGGATTTGCGAGAGAACATGACAGTGATGAGAGTGATGAAGGTGATGTACCAGTTGTTGAGGAAGCTGGTTTACCTAAAGACAGTGAACTTGAGAGAGTGAGTGAGTGGGAGAGTTCAAGGTCACTCACCAAATTTCGCATAAGTGACACGACTCCAAGCCCTTCCCCAGGTAAATCGCCTTTCAAGCTACATTTGTATAAGCAGAAAATACTTGAGAAGGCGGCCGCGGCAGCTAGGGAACAAGCAAAACTACTTGGTGAGGATGAGGCTGTGAGTGAGGGTCAGCGTGGTGACCCTTCTCGTCCGCCATTGTCTCCCTTATCTACCCACGCCACCCAAGATGACCCGGATGCCCCGCATTCTTCCCCACCTACCCCACCATTGCCAAGGGTTGAGGACCCCCACTTTCGGCCTATTTGCCTCCTAGGTCCCCCGACAGGAGACATACTGCTGCCGAAAAGGGGAAAGGTAGGAAATATACCAAAAAAATTAAGAAAAGTAAGAGAGTTTTGTTCGAGGCTCCCGCAGCGTCCACCCCGGCCGGCCCCAGCCATACGTCCCCGCAACTTTCCCCACGGTCCTCCCCACCTCTCCCGCCTTCAACATGTCTTCCTGAAGAAGTCTTTGAGCTCGCATCACCAATACCTGGGCCTAGTGACAGTGAAACATTGCTTTCTGTCACTCGTCGCAGGCCAAGGAGCCCAGGACCTCGGGGGGACACAGCCTCACCTGCCACTCCTTCCCCACCTCGCCCACCCGCACGCCGCCCACACATCACTGGTTCCCCGCCAGATTATGTGGGGGCCACTGATGATGAAGGGCACCTCTCTGAAGACTCTGGCCATGATTACATAGGTCCACCGTCAGGGCAAGATGACCACTCTGACGATGACTATATGGACATCAACGACCCTCGACCCATCCGCTTGGCCCGGCGTCGTGCTGCCCGTCGTGCTGCCCGCCGCCGCCCTGGCCGACGCCCTCGCCGCCCTAGGGCGCGCGCCTCCCGAGTTGGCCGTGGGCGTGCTGGGCCACCAGCTGGAGCTCCTCGTCAGCGTAGACAAGACCCATTCTACGTTTTTCAGTGGCAAGACGTAGTTGATGAGGATGCATACAACCCTGATGTGCCAGCTTTTGATGAGGTACTGGAGGGTTCAGGCATTACCCCCAATTTTCCTGCAGGCCCCAATGCTCCACCACACGAACTATTTGAGGCCTTCTTTGATGAGGAGGTGGTAGGCTATGTTGTCAAAGAGACAAATAAGCAGCACCAATTCCAGGTCCACTTTTTGGGCAAGGTGACCAAGGGCCACATGAGGCAGTGGACCCCAGTGACTCATAAAGAGTTCATGGTGTTCCTGGCACTCACCATGCTAATGCCTCATGTCAAGAAGCATAGGTTGCCTGACTATTGGATCACCAATTATCTGATATCCACCCCTGCCTTCGGGAAATATATGTCTCGCGACCGGTACCTTGATATCCTCGCAGCGCTCCATCTTGTCACCAACCTTGACGTCCACCTCCCAGACAAGCTGTGGAAGATTAGGTCGTTGTACGAGATGATGCGAGAACGCTTCACCTCCTACTTCAAGCCCTTTCGCAAGGTCGTCATTGACGATTCTCTTGTGCTGTTCCGGGGAAAACTCAGCTTCCGGCAGTACATCCCCTCAAAAAGACATCGCTTTGGCATAAAATTCTTTGTGCTGTGCGACTGCCAAACTGGCTATGTCCTGGACTTCCTGGTCTACAGCGGGAAGGAAGGGGACTTGCTTGTGGACCCCCTCATTGGCTTTGGCGGAGCAGTGGTGCAAGCCATGATGGACCGCTACTTTCACAAGACTCACGTCCTCTACACGGACAATTATTACACGTCCCCCACTCTCTCACAGTACCTGCATGAGCGCAAGACGGGGACTGTAGGCACAGTACGAGGGAAAAGGAAGGGCATGCCACCTTTCCCTCCAAAGACCAAAAAAGGTGATGTGTTCAAGAAGAAGTCGGGGCCCATTCTGGCTATCCACTGGCACGACCAGCGGAAGGTCAACCTCCTGACCACCATCCACAAGGGGGAAATGGTGGAGACTGGCAAGGTGGATCGCCGCACCCAGGCCAGGGTGACCAAGCCCGATGCTGTCCTGGACTACAACATCAACATGAGGCTGGTGGACAAGTCCGACATGCAGATAGGCTTCATTGACTGCCTGCGTACCTCGTGCAGATGGTACAAAAAGTTCTTTCTGCATATGGTGGACATGTCAGTTCTGAATGCCTACAATATATACAAGCTTCGGAATGTGAACACACCCATGAAGTTCAATAGCCTGCGGAGGTTCCAAAAGCAGGTTTTGACGGAGCTCCTGGAGAAGTATGCTACGCCACAGAGGGCAGTGGCACATCCTGGGCCCGCCGTTATTGACCGCTTGCAGTGTGCTCAATACTTGATTAGGCACAGGCTTGGTTCCCTGCCTCAGAATGAATCAGGAAGAACACAGCAGAAGCGGTGCCATGTCTGCTACAACAGCAGGGTGAGGCCGAGGCCAGGTAAAAAGTCAACCATGGAGTGTGTGGAGTGCAAGGTGGCACTCTGTGCTTTAGAGTGCTTCTTTGATTACCACTCCAAGCTGGAGTTCTAATAATCATACTGAAATTGCCAAATAAAATGACAATATGTACACTATAATTATATATAGGCAAAAAGTGGAAGAAAACCAATTTATTGTAATACAAAAGTCATGTATTATGAGAAAATTGATACAAATACAATTACACCATAATAATATGTGAAAGTGACACATATGTATATACCAAGTGACATTCATATGATTAGAACCTATAGAAATATATAAATCAGTGAAAAAAGACACAATAAATTGTATATAAAACGTTTACAAATCATATAAGTAAGTGAAAGTGACACAAGACCTAATATTTGATGGCCAAAGTATAATAAATACCTGTGATAACGAATAATCAGTGCCTAATACAACAATAACCTACCTCAATTACTAATAAAATGTACGTTATCGAGTGAAAATGAGCATTATCAGTGACAGTGACACTCTCTAAAGCATATTTGTCAAAGTGAAAGTGACACAAGACCTAATATTTGATGGCCAAAGTATAATAAACACCTGTGATAACAAATAATCAGTGCCTAATACAACAATAACCTACCTCAATTACTAATAAAATGTATGGTATCGAGTGAAAATGAGCATTATCAGTGACAGTGACACTCTAAAGCATATTTATCAAAGTGAAAGTGACACAAGACACAATACTTGATGACCAAAGAATAATAAACACCTGTAATAACGAATAATCAGTGCCTAATACAACAATAACCTACCTCAATTACTAATAAAATGTACGGTATCGAGTGAAAATGAGCATTATCAGTGACAGTGACACTCTAAAGCATATTTATCAAAGTGAAAGTGACACAAGACACAATACTTGATGACCAAAGAATAATAAACACCTGTAATAACGAATAATTAGTGCCTAATACAACAATAACCTACCTCAATTACTAATAAAATGTACGGTATCGAGTGAAAATTAGCAATATCAGTGACAGTGATACACTAATAAACATATTTTATATAATTGGCCTCAAAATAACTAGAAAAATATCAAATAAACATCACATTCTCAATATCAAACACTAAAATCGTCTAAGGGAGATAAATACTTTGGCGCGACGAGCGGCTAGGTGCGTCGTAGCCATGGCCGGGGCGACGCGTCCGAACGCGGGAAGAATTTGCCGCCGAAAAGCACTCGTCTTCCCGCGCTCACCATTATGCAACCAGAGGGGCTAGAGACCTCTACTCAACGCCATTCGACAGAGGAAGGTTTGTGGAACATTATTCTTTTTTATTCACAACATTACATGCCATATTCATTGACTTACAGAGTAGTTAACATAGCCCAAAGATCGTCAAAACACCCGGTACCGCAGCACAGTCGCAAGCTATAGCCCCCGGGGCTGGAGGGTTAAGAGTCAGAGAAAAAAAAAATCAACTTTTGACATCGAAAACAATTTTTTTTTTTTTTTTTTTTTTTTTTTTTTGGCCCCTGGGCCATGCAAAATCTCAGTCCTCTACCTCCCCTCCTTCCCCACTTTCCTCCTCTCCTTCAGTTATCACCTATTTTCCCTGTTATTCCCTTATTCTGAGGTATATTTTCGTGCTAACATTAGAAATCCGGTTACAGGGTGTGGTCATCACTGATAGCAAGCGAATGCAAGAGAGAGAGAGAGTATCGATTGACTGTGTCTCAGTGGCCTTGGGGGAAATTGGCGGGAAAGCAGCTTGCCTCACCCATACATTATACAACTCGTGGGCTATATCTCCGATTTTGACCATCCAAACGCTGTTTTCATTTGTTTTATTGTTGTTTCAGGTTAATACCTTTATAATCAACCCATAATAGGCGCATATGGATAAGTATTAATGCTATTAATGGTACAATGAATATTTTAGTGACGGAAACACCTCAAATACGTCGGCACAGGGGGACGTTTCCAATTACCCCCATGCTAGGTTAAAGGGTTAAAATCGAGTGCAAATGGCCGGGAGCGCAGCAGGCCACACATCCGACACCCAGGGCTTACCGCCACCCACTGACTCACGCTCCCTCTGTTCTCGAGAGGACGGCAGTGTTACCATTAGTGAGCGTAGTGGGAAAAAATATGCCGCTATACGCTAAACTCCCATGTTGGTGGCACCACTGCATGAGAACCACGAGTGCTATGTAGCTCGTTTTGGTCTCATTTTGAAGCTTTTAGCGCCTAGTTTTTTGCTGAATACATTTCTTTTCATGCAGATACTTGATTGATCATTCAGGAGGGCCTGAATATGCCCAAAATAGCCCAAAACACCCCGCTAGACAAGGGTTAAAATATAACTTAACCATGTTATATTATATAAATAAATATGTTTATGAGGAAATGATTCTACTGTAATACTTAACTAACAGTAAAGGCCAAAGAAAACATTAATATTCAAGCTGGCTGTAGTCCCCCAAAGAAAGAAAGAAAGACAAACAATAACAGAGTGAGTGTCTGAATCACCAGTTCTTTGTCTATTTAACGATACATTATGGGTTTTATTGGCGAAGCCAGGGTATTGGTACAGAATTTAGTCAAATTTACCAGAACATCCCGGACCAAGAGTGAGAGCAGTGGAAATGAATTACTTAAGGAGTGCGTGCGGAGTTACATGGAGGGATAGACAGACTAATGAGGAAGTAAGAAGGAGGTGTGGTGTGGAGGTAGATGTGCTGGAAAGTGTGAAAAGGAACAACTTGAGATGGTTCGGCCATATGGAACGTATGGAAAGCGAGAGAATGACTAAGAGGGTGTACGAGAGCGAGGTGGAGGGACAGAGGGGGAGAGGTAGACCGAATATGAGGTGGAAGGATGGAGTGAGGAACTACATGAACGAAGGCGGTGCTGGTTGGGGGGAGGGGCGTCGACTGACTGGGGACAGAGGTGCATGGGGGCGGTTCGTTCGTGGCCACCCCTTCGGGGATCACGGCGTCAGGCAATAGATAGATAGATCCCGGACTTCCAAAATTCACTAATTCGTTGAACGTGACGATAGTGCGTTGTTATATGTGCGATTAGTTTGCTTGGGAAACATTAACTTGCTCATGTAGTAATGTACACCCTATGTGGTGGATTGTGTTCTTTTATTTATAAATTATTATTTTGCTTAAGCGTTGTTTCCACATAGCGATTTTGATCATTTGTTTTTACTGTGTTCGTCCAAGTTTTGGTTTGTTTATTTTGCAAGTTTTACATTATAATATCGTAGATGTGTGTGTATATTAAAGGTTAGGGAGTCATTAGATGCACATATAGTGATTCAGATGACACAATATGACCCGGAAAGCTGGATTTTATTCACTCTTTCTTACTAGAAAACAATTGAGTACTGTACAACCCAAAATCGATTACGGAAGCGTCTGGATTACGGTAGCGAAGAGAACGAAAACGCAGGGTTTTACTGTACATTCCACAGCAATACCATCCATACCTTCTGCTTTTCCCGCTCTTATTTTCTCACTGTTTTTTTCTCATTATTTTTCCCAATCCTTTCATTCATGCCTTGCCACCTGGGTAACCTATCTCCATCAACCACTGCCTCCCTTCCATCTCTTACTTTTAGCAAAGATTAAAAAAACTCTGCATAACTTTTCCTCACTTGCACTCCATCTACTATATTAGTAACTCTCCATTTGCATCTTTCACTGACTCTTCCCTCTTTTGTTGTCCTTTCCTTACTCTATTTACCTCCTTCCAGAACATCTTTCATTTCTCAAAATTCTCACTCAATCTTTGACCCCACCTTTCATTTTCAATTTTCTTTGCTTCTCTAATCTTCCGTTTCGCCTCTGTCCTTTTCTCCTTGTACCTCTCCCATACCTCAACACTACCATCCTGTAAAACACACTCAAACCACTGTCTCTTTTCCCCAACTGCCTTTCTCACTGTATCATTCCACCACTCTCTTCCCTTCCTGATACCTCTGCCTCCTACTTTCCTTTTACCACATACTTCCTATGCACTTGCTTTCACTCGTTCCTTAACCCTCCAGCACCGGTTTTGCATTCTATAAGATATCCCCGAAATCAGGGCGATTTGGCCGAAAAACGTCTACGCCTAGGCTACCTTATCTTTATTTTAACTACTACCGCATTCCCACACATCTCCAAGCGTAGATGTGTTTCGTACCTGTAGACTGGCGTTGAGTAGAGCTCTCTAAGTCAACTGGTTCAGTTGTGATGACGATTTCCGTGGAGAGAGTTTCGAGGCGATGTTAGCAATATGACCCACTATTCACTACTGAATTTGGCTTAGCAGATCACACAATAACAAGCGACGCCTATCACTTGCTTGCTTGTTCGTCAAGGGGAATCCACGCAATGCGAGCTAAGCTCATTATTATCGCGCCTCCTTAACTGGGAATGTATTGCGTGAAATGCATGTTAAGTGTTTATGTATCGTTGGAATGGCTGTGGATGTGTGTGTAGTCTGTATTTTAGCCAATTGGCGACATCTGGAAACGAAGGCTTAGGGTTAATCTGTACTAGAGATGGAACGAATATAAATTTTCACTATTTGCGAATACGAATACGACTAAAAATTTTTTGTTGTAAAATTCGCAAATACGAATATGAATAGCGAATATTTCAATCCTTATTTCATCCTTCAAGAACTGGTAATTATTTTTGTCACCAACAAACGTTAATTAAATTACTATGAAATTAATTACCAGAAGTTAATGACGATGTGAATGTGTAATTTCTTAAATATCATAAATGAACTGTATGAATTAATGTTTAATATATTGTAAGAGTTCAGCCATAGAAAATTGAATAATTAAAATTAAATCCATTCAATTTTCTATGTTTCAAGTCCTCAGTCCCAATGTTGCCGCTTTTTTGGTACTAAAGTACCAGATTTGGTACATTTGACTCTCAAGTACATTTTATACATTTTCCAATAAAGTAGTCCATATCTGGTACTAAATACGAAATCAGTAAGGAAATATGATGGAATATATTTTAGTGACATGCTATTATATTGGATATGTCTGAAATGGCAATATTGCGACGGTTCAAATGTCCAGGTCCAGCACACGTTCGTTTACTGGGCAGTGATTCCACTTTAGAATATTTTGGTAGGCCTACTTTTCACTAGTTTGATCTGGTACTATTAAATACAGTTAAGTAGCAACACTGCTCAGTCCTCCTTCATTCCACTTTAGCGGACCCAACGCACATCTACACTGTTATTTATTCGTTTGTGTTAACTTTAAAATTTAACATACAGTATACAATTTTTGTATATATTCTATTGGTTTTGTGAACATATTCGCATATTTGCAAATAGCTATGAATGGAAATGCGAATACGAATACGAATACGAATACGAATATTGAAAAACATAGCGAATATTCGGACATACGAATACGAAACGAATATTCGGTCCATCTCTAATCTGTATGGTACCATTCTCACTACGGTACCAATCTCACCCGAAGGCTTAAGTTGACCAGTAGCTTAGGTTGACCAGTACGATACCCATCTCACCTTGTAACCGATCACCAACCCCAGATGGGACGTCACAACTTCCTATTTAAACTGCTAGGTGAACAGAGGCTACACCGTCAGGAGACTTGCCCAAATGTCTCTTCCCCGCCCGGGTCTCGAACCCGGGACCTTCTGGTTGTGAGCCAGACGCGCTATCAGTTACGCCACAGCGTCGGACCAACCGGCTGTGTTTATATGCGTCGGACGGACGGCTTTCAAAACAAGCTTACAGGCTTTCAAGCTTACGGTGCTCAAGAGCCCATCCGTGTTCCAGGGCCTAGTTTGTTATGGGTGCCTCAGAGCCCTTCCGGTTCTGAGGGGTTAAACTGTTTCCATTCATCCTATACTTCTCTCTCACTCCCCGCTGAACACTAGCCCTATGAGGGCTAGTATAGAATAAATACTGTACATCTTCAACAACAATCTACTTCTCTCTTCCATCTCTCTAACTTCCATCCATTTTTCATTTGTCTTTCCTTTTTGTACTCGCTCTCTTTTGTACTTTCCTATATATAATATATATATTGTTTACAATAGTTTAACCAGACCACTGAGTCACTATAAGAGACTCATAAGGCTGGCCTTAGCTAACACTAAGGTGTACTTTTCTCTAACTCACTAACTTTTACTACCTCTCTTACTTCACGCTTGTCTCGCATTCTCCTGTAACTCCTAACTCTCAGCTTCCCCTCCACCAGATAATGATCACACATACCCTCCGCTTCACCTCTCAGCACATTGAAATCAAGCAGTCTACACAATCTTTCCCATGTCACCAACACATAATCCATCAATGCCCTCTCTACAATCTCTCCCTTCTCAAGTCTATGCCATGTGTACACATCTTTTTTTGAGAACGTATTACCTACAGTCATTCTACACTCAACACATACACCAATCAGTCTTTCTCCACTTTTGATTATACCATCCACACCAAAAGTACCGATGACTCCCTCAACAGGCTCATTTCCTACCCTAGTATTTAGGTCCCCTAAAACTATAACATTTTCATTTTCCTCAAATATTTGTAGACAATCCCTCAAATCTTCCCAAAAGCCCTTCACCTCCTCTATATCCTTTTCACTTCCTGGCCCATAATTATGTACGCATTGTACGGTACTCGCAAAAACCCACCTTTCACCCTTAAACCACATATGCACCCACATTAGCCTTGAGGACACCTCTCTCCACTCTTTTATAAACTCTCTCAACTCCTTCTTCATAATAATAGCCACTCCCTCTTTCGCATTGACTCCCTCATCTACTCCAGACTTTCTACCTTTCACATTTCCAAAATTCACTTCCCCCTATCCTTGCATCTTTGTTTAATTCAGCACAAGCACATCATACTTGCTTCTTTCAAATTACCTGCCAATGTCCTCTCGCCTCTCATTCATACTACATCCACATACATTTAAAGCTCCTATTGTTAGAATCCGGGACCATGAACGTATTCCCTCGCCCCTATCTCTGTCTCTTGTTTTAGGTAAATTATATTTAAGGGAAGAAGGATACCTGGCCTCCCATCCTCGATCCCCTTTAGCTTACACAATATACAAGAATAGCATAATGTATTGTACAATGTACATACACTTTTGAGTTGGAGTGAGTCATTCAGGGGCTGGATACGGTCATCTTTAAATCCCTGGTCTGCGATGCTGCCAGATTCACTCATGCAATGAGACTGACCAAGACGGCTGGTATTGATTTTCTCGGTGCCTGATACCGACGTTGCACACTGTTGCCAATAGCTTGTCTTTTTTCTTCACATTGCTCACTATTTGTAGCAGAAATATAACGCGGATCGAGTTGTTTACTTTTTGCCACAAAATTTCTGAAGGTTTGCCTTGGCTTAGGAATTTGATTCGAGTGGTTGTACAGTTTAGGAAAAAAATCCAGACCATTCAATTCGCAGTTCTACGCGCCAAGGGGTTAACTTAATCTTAGTCATAACTAATTGTTGCATAATTAATATCCAAGACAAGAGACAAGCTTCAAAGTTAATTAGGCGAGGAATACATGTTAGCAGACCTAACCAAGCAGTACTGGATGAGTTTGCATTGATTAAGATCTATGATACTGGGTGAAATTGTTTCCTGGTGGAGTTGTATGATCATCCCCTATGCATTGCCTGGCCTTCATACACCTGTCTATAGATTTTCATAAATCTTTTGAATGACACCCAGTTCACCCATCCTCAGTCATGTTATATTATCTCATCATCATCATTCATCCTTTCTGACTCCTTGTTTTGTCCAGGGAAACCTCAGCTGTATGATGGCTATGGCAGAAATGCCTCCAAGTTACTTTGTTGAGACATGCTCATTTTGCCCTTGCTACACTGATCCTTCTACTTCATGGAAGTTTTTATCTATTTGTAATTTGTTTTGTTCTCATACCATTGGTCTTCTGCTACAGCATATTTTTAAAACAATGACTGAGAGTTTGACCCTATAAACCCTACCATGAGCTTATGTTGTTGTTGATGAAATAGAGGCATGAGGTGTGAAGAGATATCCCATCCGTCTCGAACTGCCCGAGAATTGAACTATGTTCTCTCAGTTAGTAAATAAGTATGATAACCACTGCATTACAGTTTACCCCTCCATTACCAGTTGTTCCTCTCTTTTGACCTTCTTTTCTTGGCATTCTGTATTCATTCAACAATTGTTCTTCCTCGTCTTTCCCTCCCCTCTTCCACTCTGACGACACTACCGTCACTTCTTCCTCTGACAAAGCTGAACTCTTCGCCCAAATTTTCGCTAAAAACTCCTTGGATGATTACTTTTACAATTATTTGTCCGGTTAAGCCCTTTAATATTTACTCATCTACCTTTGAGCTGAAAATTACACATCTAATTGGCTCTTTTAGTCTCATTTCAACCTTGATAAATAATTATAATAAAAGCTTGGGTTTTCTATGGTGATACATGCCAGTTCTTCACATCAGTGGGTTCATTAGCACTCCCATTACGTCACTATTCAAAGATCCTAAAGTTTATAGTCTTCATGTAGGCCTACAGTAAATTCCACAATATCATAGCTTCTTGAAAATATGAATTATGTCCATTGCTTCTCCACAGAGGATATAAAGCAAGAGATCAAGACAGAAATAAAGACAGAGATAAAGACAGAGATCAAGACAGAGCCTGATCTGTCGAAAGTGAAGGTGGAAGGAGGAGGTCAGTCTGCTGCCACCACCCCCACCACCACCACTACCACCGCCGCCACCACTGCTGCCGCAGCCCAGCGCTCAACCAAGCCACCACCAGAGAAGAGGCAGCGCACAGGGCTCTGACCACCCTCCCCTGAATCTTATGTAACACCAATAATTCCAAAGTCACCATTTCAGTAAAGTTCCCATCTGTCCTAAAACTATACATAAGATCAGTATAACCAACTCTACCACTCTAATAGAACTGGGGGCATGAAAATTGATAGGATTGACCTGAGTAGTGTGGCTTATGAACATATACAGACAACATGTAGGACAGGTGGCATTTAGTGATGTTGACGTTAGCATGAGACGTTGACATGTTGATCTGCCATCATCCTGTCACACTAATTCTCTTATAGGTAAACAAAAAAACAAGGAAATACCAACAAACACAGCATTTTGTTTGAATGCTGCAAATATACAATTACTTGACTAATGTCATAACACTGAATTGAGTACCGGTGATATGTAAATTTAACTACAGTAGTAATGTGTGGTTATTTATCTTTTTTGTGCATATGATTTGTATCTACATGTGAATTGTAAGTACGGTACAGTAACTGTATGCTACATGCTCTATATTATTATGAGTATCTCTAATGACTTGCTTCCTCCATTCCAGCTCCACTAAAGGAAGGCCATGCCAGAATCATCTCCAGGCTACTTTGTCTAAACATGCTCATTTACCCTAGTCCAAAATAGTACTTCCATCTATGTATGCCAACAGTATAATTTCACTTTCTTTACCGAGCCTGTTGTACCGGTAGTCGTCCTCTACCAACTATGATCTCAGTTGATTTTCAAATATTTCAATGTTCTTTTTTCATCCACTCTCCACAAACACATGTACTGAGGTAATATGCCATTCATTATCAGTTTAGCTACTCTGTATTCAAAACTGAAACATCGATCTTCAATTCCAAATTATTCATATAGTTTCCATTGCATAACTAGCTTATCAATTGTAAGCTGTATATGCCAAATGTCATTCAGATATGGCACACTTTCAATTTCCAAAAGAAATTGATATGTTTTTATTTCATGGTGTTTAACCTAATATATTTTTGTATTTTCTAGTATAATAGAATTAATGTCTATTGTGAGATTAGAGAAACATAAAATTAGAGTTCTCATATGGATTAAAATGTAAAACTTGCAAACTAAACAAACCAAAATTGGGACAAGGACAATATAAAGTCAAATTAAATTATCAAAATCGCTATGTGGAAACAACGCTTACTAAAATGAAAATTATTAAATAAAAGAACACAATAGGAGGACTACTAATATGTTGTCTGGTTGCAGGGTTAAAGTTGGTGATGACTATTGAAAGGATTCACCACTATCAGTATGACTGTATAAATATTCTTCCTCAAAACCATAGTACTAATTTTCTCAAGTTCCAGGAAACCGGGATACTTAACTAGTTGTATTTATTTTTCTATGTGCATTGCGGAGACAAAAGGCAAAACTGCCTGTGACAAGTGCCTCCCCCAGAATTGAAAGAGTGACAAGGACAACATCAATGAATGTTCGAGCCAGAATGCCTGGATACACAGTTTGATTCAATTTAAGTCATAGGATGAGGGAAAGAGGGATTCAGGGAGAGAGTTCCAGAGCTCAGCTGTTGAATAGAAGAGAGATTGTGGAGTATTGTTTCACTCGGGTTGGAGAGTTGCACAGAATAGGGGTGGGATTGTGTTGCAAGACAGGTGCTACGTATTCTACATAGAGGAGGTAGTATGCACTAAGAGAGCTCTGAGGAACATGGATTAGAGAAAGAGATTGCAGTGAATCGGTAAGTGGACGTGAGTTAATAAGACGTAAGGCTTTCTTTTCTACTTTGTCTAGAAGTGCTGTGTAAGAGGATCCTTCCCACTCATGCGAACAATACTCAATACATGGATATTGTGCCCTTGTACAGAGCAAGAAGCTGTGCAGGGGTAAAGAACCCTCTGAGGTGGTTGAGCACACCCAGCTTCTGGGAAGCTGTTTTTAGCAAGTGGTCTTTCCAAGAGAGGGCAGAAGAAAAAGAGACACTGAGAATACTGAGAGAAGATGAACGGTTGATTTTTGTATTGTTGAAGTATAAGGGATAGTCCTGTGAGAGTTCTTGATGGGTAGATAAATGGAGAAACTGTGTTTTGGAAGCAATGAAAGCAACAAGATTTTCTCTGTCCCAAATGGAAATACAGTAGTTGATATGTTGGAAGATAAGTGTTTTATGGCTTCATCATGTGAGTTTTTGAGTGATTGCATGCTGGGGCGTTCTGAAAAACTAGTTGAATAGTGTAAGGTAGAGTCGTCAGCATATAAATGGATAGGACTGGAGGTAGAGTTAAGAAGATCATTTATGAATATTAGAAAGAGAATTGGAGATAGGACAGAACCCTGAGCAACACTGGAGTTGATAGGATGAAGTGAACGATGGCCATCCACAACCGCAGATATGAAACGACCAGAAAAGAAATTTGAGATAAAAGCACAGATGGAGGGATAGAAACCAAAGGAGGGTAATTTAGAAATTAGAGATTAGTGCCAGAATCTATCGAAGGCCTTCGATATGTTAAGTGCAATAGAAAAGGTTTCACCGAAGTCCCAAAAGGATGACAAAGAGTAAGTAAGATATGAAAGAAGATCACCAGTAAAGCGGCCCCTAAGGAAGCCATACTGGCGATCTGAGAGTAGATTATTAGAAGAGAAATTAAAAACAAAATTTGAAGTAAGACTAATTTAAAAAAATATAGAGATGCAACAAATGAGGGCAATTGGACGAAAGTTGGAGGGTTGAGAGTGGTCACCTTTCTTTGGAACAGGTTTAATGAAAGCACACTTCCAGCAAGAAGGGAAAACGTTAGAGGGGAGATAGAGACGGAAGAGATTGCCTAGGCAGGGAGTCAGCACAGAAGAACAGTACAACAAGAGGAACACGTCCCGACACGTACGTCTTCTTAGTATCAAGCCCAGACAGGATAGAAAGTAAATTTTTAGAAAAGATTAGGATAATAGGCGTAAGTAGGAGAGAAGGGGGTGGAGAGGAATAGCACCGGAATCATCCAAGGTGGAGTTTCTAGCGAAGGTTTGGGCGAAGAGTCAGCTTTGTCAGAGGAAGGAGTGATGGTAGTGCTATCAGAGTGGAAAAGGGGAGGGAAAGACAAGGAAGAAAAATGGTTCGAGAGGTTTTTGGCTAGATGCCAGAAAGCTTGGGAAGAGTTAGAGTTGGATAATTCAGTGCATTTATTTTTGATGAAAGAGTGTTTGGCGAGTCGAAGAACAGATTTGGCTTGATTCCGGGCAGAAACGTAAGAAGACTGAGACTCTTGAGTTTGAAGGCGACGGTGCTGTTTAAATGATTCCTCCTTATTGCGGATAGCAGTAGAACAAGCGTGAGTAAGCCAAGATTATTTTTCATTAGTATGAGAGAAATAAAATGGAATGTATGCCTTTCCATGCCTGAAAGGATTAACTCGGTAATGTGTTCAGCACCCTCCGAAAAAATAATTCCATGGGAAATCAAAGTGTACACATGGAATATCTTGTACTTGGTTCTTGGAGAATTTTAAAATCTCCACAGATGAGAAGGCATCCGCTTCCGCCCTTCCACAGTAGCAGCCTTTAATTAAACCTTATCTGGTACGAAGTGTTTTTTTTTTAGATCTTTCCTGTTTCACTCCTGTTTTCAAGAGTATCAGTGATGAGATGCAGCAGACTTGGATGGTTCGGACATGTGTTTTCAAGAGTATCAGTGATGAGATGCGTACTAGCAAACTTGGATGGTTCAGACATATGGAGAGGATGGATGAACAAAGCTGGGTAAAAAGATGCAAGTCCATGAATGTGGAGAGAGCTGCACCAAGGGGCGGACCAAAAAAGACGTGGGATCGGACTTTGCAGTCTGATCTTAAATCAAAGAACCTGACAAGTGAGGCAGCTCTTAACAGGGCTGCTTGGAGCGCTGCCATTAGGATGTGAGACCGGAACCGCGCTTCATGTGGAGCACTCGATCTTTAAGTTTGGGTATGTAAATGTATGTACAGTCAGGACCCCCAATACACGATTCCACAATGCGCGAAAACCCTAATACACGAGTTACCCCTCGAAAATAACATTAATTAATTAAACATTAATTACGCGAGGTGGTACCACAATACACGAATCGAGAGCTAAGAAGGGGCCAAATCCGCTATTCCCGCTTGATACGCGAGCATGTCTACGTTTCGCGAGGCCCAGGCGTAGCTCCGAAAAGAGAAGAAGACGGGCATACGCCTGCCTTCCCTCCCGCTTACCCTCCCTCCCTCCCTCCCACAGTCCCGCTCAAGAGCTCATAGCCGTGCGGAGTGACCAAACGTTTGTAGTACCTGCCACTTTTTTCGCCATGCCACGCCAATATAAGAAGATAACACACAAAATTAAGGTGGAAGTGTTGGATCGCAAGAAAAAAGGAGAAGGAAACTGTACAATAGGCTTGTCAGAGTAAACTGTTCGTACGATTTGGTCAGGGAGGGAGAAGTTGGAGAAAATCGTGAAGTCCTACGGTCCTAGTCCTAGTCCTAGCCTATCTACTACTAATTTTAAGGTAAGGTTTCATATTTGTATTCATTGTTCTTCTTATATAATAGATATAGACTGTACTGTAGAGCCAAAAATGTCAAAATAGGGCCAAAAATGTCGAAAATAGGCCATAATTGAGAGATGTCACCCAATCTAATTATTCCCATTTAAAGTTAGTTCCACAATACACGAATTCACAATACACGATGCCTCCTGTCACCCCTATTCTCGCGAATTGGGGGTCCTGACTGTACTTCATTATTTGGGAGGTTTTAAAACATTTCACCTGATTAGTTTAGCAATTATAAGAAATTTAACCCCATTCAGGTGTCTATTTTATTCTGGGTGAGCAATAGCGAGAAACCGGCTTTCAGCCAGGACATAAATTTTTTCTACTGAATAATGTGCATATTTATTTAAGGGGTCAGGGGGAGTTTTTTAATTTCAAAAGGGGTCTGGGGAGGTGTATATTTTAGACTAGGGGGCAAATTAAATGTATATTGCACAAACATGGCAAAATCAATTAAACCATTCAATTATAGTTAATAATAGTAATAATAATATTGTAAAACTTGCAAAATAAACAAAACAAAACTGGGACGAAACAGTACTTTAGAATAACCTCCCAAACTTTGCATCAAATAATGTTTAGTGCCTCATTCCTACACCTAACTTTGTTAAATCACATTACTCTGCAGATTGTCCTCAAGCCAGAGTTCCATAGCCTCTTCCAATTCATCCTCTGACCTCCATCTGGTGTTGACTCCACTCTCAGTAGTTCATGTTCATTATTTATATCAGGAATCATCCTTTCACATTCTTCTCAACACCTTACTTTTTTATCTAATAAGAAATAAAATTGAGATAATTTTCAAAGTTGTGCTTGAAACCTATATGTAACTTAACCCTCCAGCCCCGGCTATGTATTATATATATATTCCTCGAAACCCGGGTGTTTTGGCCGAAAAACGTCTAGGCTAGGCTACCGTATATTCGTTAATCAGACTGCTTCCCGCATTCCCGCGCATCCCCAAGTGTAGCTGTGTTATTTACCTGTAGAATGGCATTAAGTAGAGCTCTCTAAGTCAACTGGTTGAGCTGTGATGATGATTTCATTGGAGATAACTTTATGGCCAAAACAGCCACTTTACACCACTTTTCGATACTTAACAACAACATACAGGCACACACGAACAAGCGACGCTCTCCTTCTTGTGGCCGGAGATGCGGGGCGTCGGTCCAGCCGGCTGTTGTTTACATGCGTCGGACCGACGCCTCGCACACGAAGCTCACAGGCTTTCAACCACTGGGCGTTCAAGAGGCCTTCCGGGTACCTGTTATATGCTTTTTTATGGGCGTTCAAGAGCCCTTCCGTGGTGAGAGGGTTAATGATAAGCAGGGATGCAGGTATGGAATGAAAGCTAAAAGTGCAATATATCAAGGGATAGTTGTACCGACAGTGATGTAAGGGGCTGAGACATAGGCTGAAGGCAAAGGAGAGAAGAAAGCTGGATGTGATGTAGATGAGCTGCTTGAGGAGTATGTGTGGAATGACTCGTAGAGACAGATTGAGGAATGAAGAGATACAAAGGAGAGTGGGGCAGCAGAAACCTTTGTCAGCCAGAGTGGACAGAAGGGTGCTGTGCTGGTATGAACATGTTGAGCGAATGGAAGATGAAAGGCTTACGAAGAGAATATGTGAGTCAGATACAAGGGGAGGTAGAGGGGTAGGAAGACCTCCACTAAAATGGAGAGATTGTGTAGTACAAGCGTTTGAAGATAGAGGAATGACCACTGATCAGGTATGAGAAGGGGTAATTAATAGGAATGAATGGAGAATTCTATACTCGAAGTCACTGGAGAAAAGAAATTTCCGTTTGGCAACCGTCTTCCAATTTGTTCGAGTTAGTGCATTCTTGTAGTGAATAGCTAAATGATATACAATAATTCTAAAAACAACATACTTCAGTGTAAAACAGTAAAATAAATTGTATTTACCTTTTTTTTCTAAACACAAACCTAAATGAAACACAAGCATTAGCAGTCAGCTGATGAAATACATGGTTGTGGCCGACGTATAGAACGAAACAGTGACGGAGTAAGGGGAGGACAGAGGAAGATGTTAGATAATATACCATATATCTCTCATATAAAGCAGTTGTTATGTCACATGTGTATAGGTTTGCAGTACAAGGCACATGTAAACAATGAGCACCCTGGACGTAGGTATAAAGGAACATTATTGTAGAGAATATACGAGAATAATGTCAAGGGAGGGAGAGAAAAAATGTGTTCAACTCAATGCTTTGGGAGGCACTGTGGGAGCTTTTTTTAACTGTGGGATACTTCCAACAACTATTGATCTAGTGTCTAGACTTGATACAGGAAGAGAGGGTGCATTCAAATGTAGTGACAGTGGTGGGCAGGCCTCCCTCTTCTTTCCTGTGAACTCAGGAGGAACAGGGGTGTGTGCTGGGCTTGGCAGTCAGTCGTAGTCAAGAGCATCGGTCAGTGTTATGAAGAACACTGACCTTGACTAGCGAATGATACAGTGATCCTAGCAGAGTTGCTAGAGCTTCTCACATTACCTCATGAGGCACTATATAAGATATAGGAGCCCCTGGGTCTAAGTTATTTTGGTGGCTTGCGAGTGGAGCAGTGTAGTCTGTACTGAACGTGTGTGTGGTACAGTTCGGTCCCCCTATAAAACATGTTCAAATAGAGCGATTTTCAAGTAGCACGAGCAACAGAAAATAACATACCCAAACATTTTGATCAACCTGATATCATGAGGAGGAACCTTTATTGACAATGTTTCGCATATAGCTTCATCAGGCCAATGACATTAGGAGGTTTGACGTACCTCCCAAAATACCAAATAGGAAAACCTACTATTTGGTAGTGGCCTTGGAAAATTCAACGTCAAGGCTATTAACCTAATTGCAGTGGCGACTTGTCATAAATTATTGCAAAGTCCTCACCCACCCGCGGTCAAATAAGAAAACGTCTCGAGTCTACTCCTTAACTTACTCTAAGAGACGTTGTACACTAACCAAGACAGAGTTCCGTATGGAGCTCAGTGGTCTGGTTAATCTGCTCTACATAACTAACTAACTAACCACCACCGAAGGTGATAAAATCATAGAAGAGAAGAAAAAGGAATTTACCTGAGTTACAGCTGATACCCATCCCGTCTTCTGTCAGGGTGTTGACAACTGGTCGAACCTGAACGCAAGCGCCCAAACCCCGCCATCACATTCCACGTAGACAGAGGAGCGAGGATGGGCAGGGGCTCGGCTTCTGGGCGGGTACTGTGTACGTTGGATTTTCCAAGACTACTACCAAATAGTAGGTTCTCCTATTTGGTAGTTTGGGAGGTACGTCAAACCTCCCAATTTGTTAGTAGTCTTGGCAAATCCAACGTCAAGGCTGCATAACAAATAGGAGACGGACATCCAAGCCCATAACAACCAAATACCTATGCACAAAAATAAAAATATGAATGACAAAGAAACACAAAATAAACAAGAGAGTTTAACCCTCCTGGCCCGGTTGTCATTTTAAAATGACACCACGAATTATGGGCAGGAGCCCGGGTGTCATTTTAAAATCTGTAAGCTTGAAAGCCTATTCAGCTTGGTCTGAACGCCGTGCGTCCGACGCATGTAAACAAAGCCGATCGTTACGTCACCGCACCTCCGAAAACAAGAAAGAGAAGACTCGTTTATTATTGTATGTCTGTATGTCGTTGTTTCAGTAGTGAAAAGATCGTCATATTGCTAACATCGCCTGCAAGTGCTCTCCACTGAAATCGTCATCACAACTGAACCAGTTGACATAGAGAGCTCTACTCAACGCCAGTCTACAGATTGGAAACCGCACTACATTTATAGATGCGTGGGAAATTTCTAGCAGTTAAACTAAACAAAAATACGGTAGCCTAGGCCTAGACGTTTTTCGGCCAGATCGCCCGGGTAGCCCACACTGTCATTTTGAGAGCCTGCCCGGGCCAGGAGGGTTAATGAACAGAGTGAAAAACTGAGGCGTAGTTCTAAAAGTGCAGATTTTACATAGTGACTCGTCATTCGTTGCATTGAAGAAAACCCAAAATCGACAACAGTACCATACATACATACATACATAATGAGGACCAACATTAGAGGAACTTACTCATTGTGGCAGAAAGTTGAGAGTGGTGTGCCGCAGGGATCTGTGTTGGCACCTCTCATGTTCCTTATGTACGTGAATGACCTGCCGATAGGCATAAACTCTTACATGTCAATGTTTGCAGATGACGTAAAAATTATGAGACAAATAACAAATAAAAGTAGTTGTGAGGAGCTGCAAGGGGATTTAGATAAAATATACGAATGGAGCACCAAGTGGAAAATGAAATTTAATATAAGTAAATGCCATGTGTTAAATATGGGAAGAAGTGTGAATAGACCAAATTGGGAGTACAGGATGGGAGATAATATAATTAGCAAGGCCGAAAAAGAAAAAGATTTAGGGTTGATTATACAAGATAATTTGTCGCCAGAAAAACATATTAACAAGCTCTTTAGCGGAATGTATGCAATGGCCGGGAATATGAAAGTTGCTCTGAACTACTTGGATGAGACCATGGTAGCGAAAATTATGAAGAGTATGATTAGACCAAGATTGGAGTATGCAGCAGTGGTGTGGTCCCCGCATCTAAAGAAGCATGTTCACAAGTTAGAAAGAATCCAGAGAGCAGTCACTAGATTGGTTCCAAGTCTCAGAGAACTGCCATATGAAGGGAGGCTAGACAAATTAAATCTACCGAGTCTAAAAGAGAGGAGAGAGAGGGGAGACATGATAATGATGTACAAATGTACCCGGGGGCTGGAGAGACTGGATAGGGAGGATATATTAATTATGGATACAGGAATAACTAGAGGCCACAGCTACAAAGTAAAAAGACCTACCTGCAAGAACGATATCAGGAAGTTTAGCTTCCCCTATAGATGTATTGACAAATGGAATGGGCTGGAGGAGGAGGTGGTAGGGGCAAGGAACATCCATATTTTCAAGAAAAAATTGGATAAAAAGTAGACTGAGAGACGGGACAACACGAGCTTAGCTCAACTCCTGTAAACTACAATTAGGTAAATACAATTAGGCAATTAGGTAAATACATAAAATTTTAAGACCGAGTGTTCCACACATAAGTGCAGTTTCAGTCTCTTGTCCTAATGGCGGCGTTCCAGGCAACCCTGTTAAGGGCTGCTTCACTTGTCAAGTTCTTGGATTTGAGATCGGCGCGTATAGTCCGATCCCAGGTCTTCCTCGGTCCACCCCTTGGTGCAGCTCCCTCCACAATCACAGACCTGCATTTTTTCACCCAATTTTGTTCATCCATTCTCTCCACATGTCCATACCATCCCAGTCTACTTGTACGCATCACCTCGCTAATACTCTTTATACCTAAACGTCTCCTCAGCTCAACATTGGTTATTCTATCCTGTAGCCTGGCCCCACACATCCATCTCACCATTCTCATCTCATTACGCTCCATTCTGTTGACATCCTCTACTTTAACGGCCCATGTTTCTGAGGCATACGTCATTGCACTTCTAACACATGAGGCATACACCTTTCCCTTCAGGGGGAGAGGCATTCTTTTCATGGTCAGGATTGGCATCAATTCTCTGAACTTCCCCCAGCCACACCTAATTCTAGCAACAGAGGTAGCCTCGGCCGTACCGTACAAAAATTCCATTTCATCCGAAGAGCAGATATTTACAGCATACAAAATTATAAACATGGGAAAAGTAGGTCACATGAGATAATGGAGTTACATTTATGTACAGTATACATATAAAATATCCCCAAGCTCGTAACCACAGTGTCTTAAACCCGTACCCACCGCCCCATTTTCCCAAATAAAATAAAATAAAATAAAGAGTGATTACGGGAGAGCCCAGGGACCCAGCCTAGAAAACGTGACTCCCAAGAGCTAACACCGGCCTGGAGGGTCTGATGATGGACATGGAGAGGTAGGAGGATACGAAGGTATTGACTGATGACCACAAACCTTCAGAGGCAATGTCGGGCAATGACCGGCTTTGCAGGAACCGTAGGGAGGGTGCAAAGGATCGAATATCGTGCTCAGAACCCCCACAAGTAGGGTTACTGGCACGAATTACCAGACAAAGGTGGCGCCCAATCTGCACCTTCGACAACCTCCTGCCTGTCCTTGGCGACACCCACACAGCTGTATCCGCCGCCGGCACCACAGACTCCACATACTGTATGTGTGCAAGGCTTTCACCAGGCACAACACAATGTGAACATGGCCACGTTTTAAACCCTGGATGGTAAAAGGCTTGAAAACGTGGGTCTCCCTCTCATTCTTGGCGACAAAATGAGGGCAGGGGGCCAACGTGACCACATTCAACGACGGAGAGAATTGCATGCATTCCAGGGACCGCGACATGGCTGCTAGTTCCGACATCCTATCTCCAGTAGCCAGCGCCACGAGGAACAAAGTACACTCGAGCAACTGCACTGGTGTTGTGTCCTGTGTGTATGTACATGAAGCCACAAGGTCCAGAGGCCTGCCCAGATCCCACTGCGGAGGGAGCTGGCATAGCGGCGGTCGTTCCCTGAAGGCAGCCTTCATCAATGAATCCAGCTCCTTCGGTGGAACGACCAGCCCAGTCAGAGACTCAAAGACTTCCCGGACGGCAGACAGGTGGTTGCGTATGGTGTTAACCTCAAAGTGACGTGCGCGGAAAAGGTGAAACCAGTATGTAGAACAAGTGTATGCGAACGATCCGTCTGGCCAGTGTCCTGTATTAATTTCGTAAAAGACTTCCAGTGGGACTCGTAAGTTCTCCATGTAGACTTCGTCCATGAACGGTTTAGGAAGTCTCTGATATCCCGTCCGTGGACTGGGAGCCACCTCGCCTCACGAACATCCACGATGTGAATGCCAACGCGGTCCTGAGGTCTCCAACGTGCCCAAGTGGAAGCTTGAGACAGGCAGAGGCACCGGACTCGGGCACCATCGCTTTAGCTGGGCGTACCAAGCCTGTGCTGGCCACAAGGGCACTATCAACCAGACCCTGCCGCAGTACAGCCTCAGCCATGTGAGGACCTTGCACATTAAGAGTGTCTGGTGGCTGAAATATGTATATCGACTGCCACCTGTTCCAGTCTTCTGTGAAAGCATCCGGAACCCCCGCCGGAGTGCAAGTCCGGAGGGATAGGTACTGAGGCAATTTGTTCGTCTCGCACAAGTCGACCCCCAGAACACCCCAAGAAGCTGCTAGGTCATCGAATAGCTACTAGAAGGCCCTGCCCTCTGGACAGAGATTGGCAGTCCCAGGCAGGTAGGAAGTGTGCAGGGAGATGTTGTGCCGTTCTGCTAGGAAGAACAACTTCTCTGAGATCTCCAACAGAGTCTGTGACCTGGATACAATGCACCGCTGTCTGATTGTCCATCCTGAAGGCCACCAACTTGCCCTGAAGGGTCAGCGCGTGATACCTCAGGAAGAACAAAGGAACCAACAGTTCGAAGGCACTGCATATGTAGGTGTGTGTGCCCTGACCACCTGCCCTGACATTGATGCCCCATGTTCGATTGGTAGCCCCAACCCACCTCGCTCGACGCATCTGTATCCACCCAGATCGTCGGCGGTGGGGCAGTCCAGGGCACTGATGCTGAGAGCGTGCCCCGAGCGACCCAGTGTCCCAAGTGTATGTCGGTGTATGGCGCACGAGACCAGGCATTTCCCAATCCGTGGGGGGACAACGGAAAAGCTTTGTTGCTCAATAGAATTGGGTGGCGTAGCCTGAGCCTCCCTAAGGAAATGGCCCAATTCAGTAATCCCACCAACGAGTCCCAGATCTTCCTCGTGAGGGAGACTAAGTGCAACACTGCGAAGAGCTTCCTGTGAAGTTTCGCAACGTTGATATGACTCTGGGTCACTGTAGCCCTGGTCAAGTCCCAGCCGAGGCCTACCAACGTCACTACACGTGATGGAGTCAGACGCGACTTGGAAACATTGAACTTGAACCCCAGTTGTGTAATGTGTTGTACGACTGTGAGGGTGTCTTGTGCGCACTGTGCTTGGGTGTCGGAAACTATCAGCCAATCGTCCAGGTAAAACAGGATCTGGATACCGTCTCGCAGGAGAGGATCCAGAGCCTATTTGACCAGGTTTATTAAGACCCGCGGCGCGATGTTGAGGCCGAACGGAAGTCTGTCGAACATGAACACACGATCGGACGACTGAACGGACAAGAAGCGCTGGAATCGAGGATGATTTGGAACGTGCCAATACACATCCTTTAGATCCAGCAACACCACCCACGATAGAGACCAGTAGCACCTGGTGTACCGTCAGCATCCGAAACTGTGTGTTCACGATGTACCCGTTGAGGGCCGATAGATCTATCAACGGCCGCATCGCGTCGCAGTTCTTCTTCGGTACCAGGAATACATGAGAGATGAAAACCCTGTGATCGGGTTTCAACTCTGTGACGATCCCCTGCTCGTGCATTGACGCGATCACGGTGGCCTCCTCCAAAGATACTGGCCGGCGATGGGGACAAGACCTGAGTGGGTACTTTACGCTTCACTTTACCCTTGGGAGGCATAATGGCGGAATAAGGGTTGTGATGCGCACAAGAACAACAAGCGGACTGAGGCTGATGAGGGAAAACAAAGGGGGGTGGGACGGAGGATACGGGGTGGGGGGTGCATGCGGGGGAGTGGTTGCTATGGAAACTCGCCGCGTGGGGTGTCCGCGGCTTGGGCATGACGCCACAGATATCTCAGAAATTTCCCGATAGGTTTTGAGTTTTGAGGTAACCTGTCTGACAGACCACGTGGGCCATCGGAGTTTTACCCCTTAGATCTCGGAATTTCAGAGGTATATGGACACCTGTCCGACAAACCACGGTGGTCCCTTGGATTTGTACTGTAGAAATCAGAATTTTGCCGATATCTACGGCGAACTCTCCGAGAAGCCAATGCCATTCCGAGAAGTACGGGCTTCCGAGTAAAAAGAGTCCGAGATAACAGGGTTTTACTGTAGATGTAAAGAGGAATTTCCGTATAATTGTGACGGGAGTGGTGGGAGGGAGCGCGACATAGGTCCACTCTCTCGGCCATCTCGAGAGATACTAGTGAGTCTGGGCCTGTCTCGTGCATGCATGAGGGAGGAGGGAAATAGGGGGAGTGTAGAAGAGGGTGTATTTGAGGTGGAAGGGAAGATTTATAGGAGGTAGGGGAGGGGAAATATAGAATAAATGAGGGTGGAAGGGGAAGGGTAAGACATGTAAGTGGAGGACAGGAGGTGGTGGTAAGGAGACCTACCTCCTAATAACATATTGCTTCCATTTCACCGGCACTTGGGCGTTATTTTTTATGTGCTATCTACCGGAAGGAGAGTTGCATTCACCCAGTAAAACCTTTCGGAAGGAGTGTCACGGCCCTTGGGATATAGGATGTGGTCCGAGACTGTTCAACTGCAAGAGAAACAACTCTACAGTCATCACATCGCATCCCTTATTCCGCCATTATACCTCCCAAGGGTAAAGTGAAGCGTAAAGTGACATCCGAATCCCTGGAGACGAAGCTGCAGGTGCTTAAGGACCTGGATGGCGGTATGAGAGCTAAAGCCTTGCAGGAGAAGTACCAGCTTGGGAAGTCATCTTTGTACGACTTTATCCGAGATAAGGAAAAGATACGAGAGCATGGCGCCACCCTTCGTCATGGCCCGTCCGCTTCCAAGATATTCCGGAAAGCTAAGTTGTCCTTCCCGGATATAGACATAGCAGTCATCAAGTGGTACCAGCAGCTACGAGCCGAAGGTGGTCCAGTTCGAGGGATAGAGGTACAGCACGCCGTGGAGAAGTTTGCTCGCCATCTTGATCACCCAAACTTCAAGTGTAGCGAAGGTTGGCTGTGGCGATTTAGGAACCGCCATGGTCTGTCTAACCGGAATGTTTGTGGCGAAATCTTGAGTGTTGACACAGCAGCAATCGGTCCGTTCACTCAGCACCTTAAAGGTGAATTACATAAGCTGCATACCAAGTAAGATGTATATTTTGTATGCATCAAAACATATTAAGCATGCTCAGGTTTGTGTATAATAAAGTAAATTTACGTAAGTAAAGAAAACAAATACTCAACATTTTTATATCTGGCGGCGTCTGGTAGTTAACGGTCTTGCAAATTTCGCGCCTGCCAGTATTGTGATGACATCATAGATTCTGATAGTTGTCAGGCAACAAGAAATTTACCTTTAACTTGACCCAATTTATTTTATATGTTAGGGGCAAATTTAAGGATATTCCCAATGATGGTGTATTACTAGAGCATTTAACGTTCTACTGAATAACTTATCTCACTTTTTTTTTCATCTTTGTGTAATTCACCTTTAAGAAGATTATGACAGACGAACATTTGCAGTTGTTCCATCTCTACAACGGAGATGAAACAGGACTATACTGGCGGTCCCTTCCTACTAAGACCCAGGCATACCACAGTTGACTTCCACTCCCGGACATAAGGCTGTAAAGGAGTGCATTTCTGTGTTATGTTGTGCTAACGTTGATGGGAGTCACCGCCTCACACCAACTGTTGTGGTAAAATCACAGAAGCCAAGAATCCCGAAGGATTTGATTTGAAGGATTTGACAAACCAGCTGCCTGTGGACTACTATGGGGCCAAGAGTGCTTGGTTTAACCAGCACATCACCTTCGAAGTCTTCCATTGGTGTTTCGTTCCAGATGTTCGATGTTTCTAGCATAGGATCTATGGTATTCCTCCTGACCAAACGGTTGCAATCCTCCTGCTTGATAACGCACCTGCACACCCTTGTACCTCTAAGTTGGAGAGCTCAAATGGTAAAATAAAAGCCGTTTATTTGCCACCTAAGACAACCAGTGTCATCCAGCCCATGGACCAGGGTATCATCGAGAATTGTAAGAGGCGATACAAGAGGACATTTCTAGAACAGTGTCTTGTCATAGTCGAGGATGGAATGGACGAGGAGGGATATGTGGATGAACGAGGCAAGAAAAGTCTGAAAATTTAAAGAATTAGGCCTACACCCTCCGTGATTGCATCTATAACTGGGCCGAAGCATGGAAAGTCCGCAACCTACTCCAGCAGGCCAACCAGGGTGACCTTCCTGAGACTGTGGTGGAGGACTGGATACTGGATAGTAAGGAAAGCTATGGGACCGGATGAAGTGTCTGCCTGGGTTTTAAAGGAGTGTGCAGAGCAATTAGTGGAGCCAGTGAGGGACATAATTCAAGCTTCCTTAGATAAAGGACAGGTTCCTGTTGAATGGAAAAGAGCTAATATCATCCCAATATACAAGAATGGAAACCCTGAGGACCCTCTAAACTATAGACCAGTTTCAGTTACTAGTATTGTATGCAAGATTTGTGAAAAGCTAATTAGGAAGAGATGGATGAAAATATTGGAGAGAAAGAAGATAATAACCCCAAAGCAATTTGGATTCAGAGAAGGGACATCTTGTGTTACCAGTTTGCTATGTTATTACAGTAGGGTGATAGATGTACTCCAAGAAAGAGGCGGATGGGTGGACTGCGTCTACTTAGACCTTTCCAAAGCATTCGATAAGGTACCACATAAGAGATTGTTATCTAAGCTTGAGATGCTAGGATGTGTCAGGGGGAGTTTGCTGAAATGGATGGAGAGCTATCTAACAGATAGGGAAATGAGGACCAACATTAGAGGAACTTACTCATTGTGGCGGAAAGTTGAGAGTGGTGTGCCGCAGGGATCTGTGTTGGCACCTCTCATGTTCCTTATGTACGTGAATGACCTGCCGATAGGCATAAATTCCTACATGTCAATGTTTGCAGACGACGTAAAAATTATGAGACAAATAACAAATAAAAGTAGTTGTGAGGAGCTGCAAGGGGATTTGGATAAAATATATGAATGGAGCACCAAGTGGAAAATGAAATTTAATATAAGTAAATGCCATGTGTTAAATATGGGAAGAAGTGTGAATAGACCAAATTGGGAGTACAGGATGGGAGATAATATAATTAGCAAGGCCGAAAAAGAAAAAGATTTAGGGTTGATTATACAAGATAATTTGTCGCCAGAGAAACATATTAACAAGCTCTTTAGCGGAATGTATGCAATGGCCGGGAATATGAAAGTTGCTCTGAACTACTTGGATGAGACCATGGTAGCGAAAATTATGAAGAGTATGGTTAGACCAAGATTGGAGTATGCAGCAGTGGTGTGGTCCCCGCATCTAAAAAAGCATATTCACAAGTTAGAAAGAATCCAGAGAGCAGTTACTAGATTGGTTCCAAGTCTCGGAGAACTGCCATATGAAGGGAGGCTAGACAAATTAAATCTACCAAGTTTAAAAGAGAGGAGAGAGAGGGGAGACATGATAATGATGTACAAATGCACCCGGGGGCTGGAGAGGCTGGATAGGGAGGATATGTTAATTATGGATACAGGAATAACTAGAGGCCACAGCTACAAAGTAAAAAGACCTACCTGCAAGAACGATATCAGGAAGTTTTGCTTCCCCTATAGATGTATTGACAAATGGAATGGGCTGGAGGAGGAGGTGGTAGGGGCAAGGAACATCCATATTTCAAGAAAAAATTGGATAAAAAGTAGACTGAGAGACGGGACAACACGAGCTTAGCTCAACTCCTGTAAACTACAATTAGGTATATACAATTAGGTAAATACAAGAAGATGTCGATCTACCAGGTCATCAACACAGGACTGATGAAGAAATTGCTGCAGAGGTGCTCGGTGGCTCTGTAGAAGAAGAGCCAGACGAAGACGAAGAAGCAGCAGAAACTGGTGAGGCAAAGGTCAGCCTTGCCAGTGTTCTGGAATTCTTTGATACCATTCTGCAGTACCTGTCGCAGGAAATGGATAAGCTGACTGTTCTCTACGAGCCTCTTCGAAGTGGCCGCTTTAGTGTACAGAAGGCCTACCTTCTTCACTCCAACACCACTAACAACCAGACCTCGAACATCCTCTGGTGCTAGTTCAATCTCAGTTGCATCAACCTCCTCCCTTCCATCGACTTCCCTCAGTACAGCTGACACGATCCCATGGTCAGATCTGGATACCAGTATGATGGACCTAGATAGTGACATTGATGATGTGATGGTGATGTGTGAGGGTAAGGGTAAGGGTCCTATGAATGGTAAGGGCCATGGTCTGAAGAACAGTGGGGGTGTGAAGCCGAAGAACAGTGGGGGTGTGAAGCCGAAGAACAGTGGGGGTGTGAAGCCAAAGAACAGTGTGGGTGTGAAGCCAAAGAACAGTGGGGGTGTGAAGCCGAAGA
Organism: Paralithodes platypus; assembly: GCA_032716605.1. NCBI lineage: Eukaryota > Metazoa > Arthropoda > Malacostraca > Decapoda > Lithodidae > Paralithodes > Paralithodes platypus. The sequence continues at coordinate 73,873,505 of CM064492.1, read as the reverse complement.
ACAGTGGGGGTGTGAAGCCGAAGAACAGTGGGGGTGTGAAGAACAGTGAGGTGGAGAAGAACAGTGAGATGGAGAAGGACAGTGAGGCAGAGAAGGGTAGTGAGGTGGAAAAGGACAGTGAGATGGAGAAGGACAGTGAGATGGAGAAGGACAGTGAGATGGAGAAGGGGAGTGAGGGAGAGAAGGGGCAGTGAAGTGTGTGTCAAGAACTACAACAAGACTACATACTAACCTACAGTACACATCACAGGGAAAGGAGTGAAGAAGGGATCTGTTTCCAGTGCTTCTTATCATAGTGAAATTGCCCTGGAGGAGGTTACTAGTTTCAATTGTCCCTATTTTGATTATTCTATATACAAATTAATTTCTGCTGGTAAATTTAAATACATATGTTGCATCTACCGTTCCCCAAATACTCCTCCAGAGCAAAGTCTTTTTGATTCTCTGTCCTCACAACTCTGTGTCCTCAACTTAAATGCTTCTTCTGAAATCACTGTGTTGGGTGATTTTAATGTCCATAATGTTGAATGGCTCACTCATTCAGCCAGGACTGATGATGCTGGTCTTGAATGTGAGCTATTTGCAGACTCATTTAATCTCACTCAACTAGTCAACCAACCCACCCGTGTACCAGATAATCCTAATCATAATTCCCACCTACTGGACTTATTTTTAACAACCAATTCAGAAAATTATGATGTTACAGTGAGGTCCCCGCTTGGATCTTCTGATCACTGTCTGATACAGGCCACCTGTCTATCACCTACCACACCTTCCCACTCTGAACCTGTTTTGGTGACTAAATGGCATTACGATAGGGCAGACTTTTTTTTTTTTTTTTTTTTTCTATGTGATTGAGGGAGGCAAAAGGCATAACTGCCTATAGCGAGTGCCTCCCCCATAGTTGAAAGAGTGACAGGGCCAAAATCAAGGGACGTTCGAGCCAAAATGCCTGGACACACGGAGTTTGAAGCAATTTAAGTCATAGGAAGAGGGAAAGACTGATTCTGGGAGAGAGTTCCAGAGCTCAGATGTTGAGTAGAAGAAAGTTTGAGAGTAACGTTTCACTCTTGGGTTGGAGAGTTGCACAGAGTAGGGGTGGGATTGAGTTGCAAGACGGGTACCACGTGCTCTACGTAAAGGAGGTGGTATGCACTGGGATAGCTCTGAGGAACACTGATTATTATAGTAGCGATAGAATAGCGAGAGAGATGCAACATTGCGGCGGAGAGAGAGAGAGATTGCAGAGAGTTGGTGAGTGGACGGGAGTTAATGATACGAAAGGCCTTCCTTTCAACTTTGTCTAGGAGAGCGGTGTGAGAGGAACCTCCCCACACATGTGAACAATACTCAATACAAGGGCGCACTATGCCCCTGTACAGAGCAAGAAGCTGTGCAGGGGAAAAGAACCCCCTAAGGCGGTTGAGCACACCCTGCTTCTGGGAGGCTGCCTTAGCAAGACTGGGAGGGTCTTCAAGGTTTCTTTATTGATATTCCCTGGACCTCTTTCTTTTCTAATGATGCACACTCCACCTTGAGCCACATACAAGATTTTGTAAAAATTGGAATGGAAACTTTTATTCCTCATCAAAAGTACAGTAAAAGATCTAATTCACCTAAATGGTTTGACCATAATTGTGCTAGAGTAACTGAACAAAAAGCAATAGCCTACAATGCATACACAAGATCAAAAACACATGAAGCCTTTAATTACTTTAGAAACATCAGAAATCATGCCAAAACTGTATTAAACCTAACGAAATCAAACTTTCTCCACAAGCAGGCAAATAAACTTCTAAATAATCCAAATGATGACAAAATATTTTGGTCTACTCTTAACTCATTTAAATCCAACTTCACTACTGCTTCATCCATTCCACCATTAAAATCTCCGACTGGCAATCTTGTAAGTGACCCACGAGGTAAAGCTAACCTTCTTGCGGATATTTTCTCCACCAACTCAACCTTAGATGAAATAAATCAAGATGTCCCTGTACTTAATTTTAATTCGCCTGAAATTCCCTCACTTAAAATCCACACCAGACATGTCAAAACTATTTTGCAGAATCTCTCGGTAGATAAGGCTCCTGGTCCAGATGAAATTCCTCCAATAGTACTTAAGAATTGCTCCTTGGTGCTCGCTCCTGTATTGGCAACATTTTTCCTCATGCTTCCCAGTACCCTGGAAAGAAGCAAACATCCATCCAGTTCCTAAAAAAGGTGCCTCTTCAGATCCATCAAACTACAGACCAATAGCTATAACTTCCACTCTTGGTAAAGTCTTTGAAATTATATTAAATAATCACATAATTAAGCATCTTGAGAATAATAAATTAATCAGTGATAGGCAATATGGTTTTAGACGATGTCGATCAACTGCAGACATGCTTTGCCTTCTTACGCATCAAATCAACCAAGCTACAGACCAACATGGTGAAACACATACAATAGCACTGGATATATCAAAGGCATTTGATAGAGTCTGGCATCAATCCTTATTGTCGAAGATGTCACACTACGGCCTTGCATCATTAGTTCCACTAATTTCTTCTTATCTTCATAACAGAAAAATATGTGTAATGGTAGATGGCCTTTATTCTCAATTTCACTCAATAAATGCTGGTGTTCCCCAGGGATCAGTTTTGGCCCCAATTCTGTTCCTCATTCATATCAATGATCTCATATCTACCACTCATAATCCAATACATTCCTACGCAGATGACTCAACACTCCACAGTTCCTTCACATTTACCAATTCTTTCACCCAACCCGATCTTATAAATTCAAAAATAAACACTGCAATTTCTCTGAACCAGGACCTTTCTAGAATTAATGGATGGGGACAAAACAATCTAGTTTCCTTTAATGCACAGAAAACCAAGTACATTCAATTTTCTAACCGACAGAATCTCACTGACTCCCATATATTTTTTAATGATGTAAATATTCCCACTTCCCCTAGTATTGACATTCTCGGTGTGTAACATTAACTACTAACTTGAGCTGGACACATTATGTTAGAAGCATTGCTAAGAATGCCTCTAAAAAACTGGGACTCCTGTACAGAGTTCGAGAATTCTTCACTGACGAGCAGTTGGCCGTGATATATAAAAGTCATGTGCGTTCTCAGATGGATTACTGTTCACCTCTGTGGGGTGGAAGTGGAGTGGTTGCATTGAGGCAGTTGGACAAAATTCAAAATAAAGCTATTAGATTAATCAATAACCCTGCAATCACACAGGACCTTCCTACATTATCCATACGAAGAAACGTTGCATCCCTTGCATTATTCTACAGATATTTTCACAGCAATTGTTCCGAGGAACTTGCTTCAATTGTGCCGCCTCTCCACATCTTTCCCCGTAGAACTAGGGCAGCTGAGAGCGCCCATGAATTTACACTTTCTCCTCCACAATGCAGAACTTCTGCTTATCAGAATTCATTTATCCCCAGAGCTACTACTCTTTGGAATTCACTTCCCTCGAATTGCTTTCCACAAACTTACAATCTACAAATGTTTAAATCCAGTTGTTACAAACATTTTATGAATGGAGGATGCCTTTAGGCACATGGACCTTTTTGTTTTATCTGTGTTTTTCCTTCCTCCGTTCATTGTCCCTTAAAAAAAAAAAAAAAAAAAAAAAAGTGGGCACGATAACCAAAAACCTTAACTTCGTTAACCGTTATTTCGTTAACGAAAACCTTAACGTCGTTAACCGTTAACCGGCGATACATTTATCGCTCGTTAACCGTTAAATCGCTAAATCCGATCCTTTCGATAACGATATAGTTACTTCGTTAGTATCGTTGTTTATCGAAGATATGGATATTTATCATATTTTAAATACAAAATCTTAAATGCAGCAATGCTATCATTATTTTATTAGAAAAAAAATCCACCTGACACTTCATTTGATTTAGTTACTAGTATTTAGTTTAGTAAAGAAATTACGAGGGTTCGGTTCGGCTTTTAGTTTACCTATTTATTGACTATTCTGCGGATTTCTGCCTGTTTGGCAATTAATTAACGATTATCGCTATTTTGGAACAAAAAGTATCGACGTTACCGTTAATTCGTTAAAGCTGGAAAAAAATGTATCCGATAAACGTTAACCCGAAATCGTTAACGCGTTACATTATCGCGTTACTTTATCGCGTTAGTGCCCACCTATGCTTCTTATGGGAGGGTGAGTATTCCTGTTCAGTACATTACAGTATAGTACACTGTACTATAATGTACTGTTCACTAAAACATATTGTACTATACTGTATACCCTTTATACTATATATTTACATGTACTGCATACTGTGTCTGCTGCATATACTGTACCATATAATATACAGTAATGTGTCTGCTGTATAATTAATCTTGAGTCTACTTTGTTAGTGATAGGGTGGTCTCCGTTTGGATAGTCTCCGTTGTTGTTTTTGTTGCTGTTCCCCAGGCTGTCTGGCCGAGCAGACCCAAAGTCCCGAGCAAAGCCATAACCGAGCGCCCCCACAGAACCCTCCCTGCTTACCACTAAAGCCCAGGTGACCGAAGCCACTCAAAGGCGAGGAGGTGAGGAAGATGCGGAAATGCTCGGGAAACCAAAGCCCCACCCAAGGCCCTGTGCCCCTCACCAATTATGAAGGGAAAGTTGAAGGGCAAAAGTGTCCGTTTTCTATGGTGGCACGGACTCCCCCATCAATTCGGACATTTTCCCTCTCTTAACCCCTTGAGTACCAGAGACGCACTTTATGCGTCGGCAATGTATGTAACGCTAAACCCCAGAGCCGCATAGGGTGCGTCGCAGTTAATTATTCCGGTCCTATGGCACCTAGAGGGCTCAGATTTGTATGGGAACTGCGTAAGTATCCCACGCAACAATGCTGATGGTTGAAAACCCTCAAAGTCCAGCCGTGTGAGCACCCAAAAACGTGTTTTTGCATGTTTTTGCCTACCCATTTCCCCATGTTAATTCCAACTTTCGGGCGCCCCTTAGAACCCCTTAACCCGGGAATGGCGAGAACACTTAAGAGGTTTTGATGGGCAAAGGCGAGAACACTCTTAAGAGGTAAGGCGTAAACAAACAAAAAATTTAAAAGGCCCCAGTAGCACTTTAAAAAAAAAAAATATTTGTTTAAGTGAGTTAATTCCCCTCCATACCTCCTATCACTCCTCCACATATGTCAAAATCCCCTCCTAATTTCCCACTTTCCTCCCTCCCCCTTGAATTTTCACATATTTTTTCTCTTATTTCCTTGTTTATTGGTTTATTTACTGTGCCAACATCTCCAATCCGGTTCTAAGGCGTGGTCATATGCCTACCGTGTGTGTTGTGTAAGAGAGAGTGTGAGAGAGTGAATCAGTCAGGCTTCAGGCCTCGAGAGGGGAGGGTGTACGTCGCGCCTGCCTCACATTTCATGAATGACCGGTCGGCAATAATTCACGATTTTGACCACGTAAACACAATTCCCACTTGTTTTATTGCCGTTACATGTTAATATCTTCATATTAAACGTAAAATAGGCGCATATGAATAAATAATAACGATATTTATCGTAAAATTATGATTTTAGGCGGGAATGAGGCCTAATATCGTCGCCTGGCGGTAGGGTGTCCATTACACACAGCTCGCCTTTAACCTTTCCAGCCCGGGTGTCATTGTGAAAGGACACCGCGGAAATTGGGCAGTAGCCCGGGTGTCCTTTCAACAGATAGTAAGCTTTCAAGCCTATTCAGCTTGGTCTGAACGCCGTGCGTCCGACGCATGTAAACAAAGCCGATCGTTGCGTCACCGCACCTCCGAAAACAGGAAGGAGACGTCGTATCAATGTTATTGTTGTGACGTAAGACGAAATTAGTGTCTGAAAAGCTCCGATATTGTCAACATCGCGGCAAAATTCGCTCCACTGAAATCGTCATCACAACTGAACCAGTTGACTTACAGAGCTCTACTCAGCGCCAGTCTACAGATTGAAAACTGCACTACGTTTATAGATGCGTGGGAAATTTCTAGCAGTTAAAATAAACAAAAATACGGTAGCCTAGGCTTAGACGTTTTTTGGCCAGATCGCCCGGATACGACCTCCGTCCTTTGGAGGACCAGCCCGGGCCACGAGGGTTAAGGGGTTAATGACTTAGGGGATCGCTTTTTTGTAGGTATTCCTTCATTTCTAACCCATTCCAGGTGTTTTCTGGAAAACAAATGGTTTGACAACCTGCTGGGCCTGGAGTGTACATTTATATTATATTGCCTGGTGCTCAGTGGGTTAAGGGGACCGTCCGCCTTTTACTCCCAGGGTGTCGGTGAACTTCCTCTGATTTAAATGAGATTTGGCATACGTTTAGAGGACTATGAGAGCTAATGTTTGGTACCATCAGGTTGAAAATTGGTTTTATAGTTGTTTATATATGTCAAAAATTAGGGTCAAAATTAGACAAAATTACACACTACAATAATTTTGTCTAATTTTGACCCTAATTATAACTACACCCAATACTCCCCAAATAAACTTAGCCTCCTATGCAGATGACATAACACTCACATGTGTTTTTATAATTTTGATAATTTAATTTGACTTTATATTGTCCTTGTCCCAATTTTGGTTTGTTTAGTTTGCAAGTTTTACATTTTAATGCACACACCATGACCCAAGAAGAGCAACAGATCTCCTTCAACCCTATCTCAACACACTACATGGCTGGTGCACTACAAACAGACTTAATCTAGCCCCAGCCAAATCCACCACAACCCTGCTCACAAGCTGGACAGGTGAACACGAATACATCCCTCAACTCACCATAAACAACACACCCCTAACACATACACACACACCCAAAATCCTAGGAGTAACATATGATACTCATATGACATTCAAACAGCACACCACAAACATTAAAAAGAAACTGACACCCAGACTTAACGCCCTCAGGTCACTTGCTCACACAAAATTTGGACACAACAAAGAAACTACCACCACAGTATATAAACAATACATAAGATCAGTAATGGAATACGCAAGCCCAGCCTGGGCTTCTAACCTAGCTGAAACACATCATAAGACCTTACAGACTATTCAAAACAAAGCCCTGAAGATCATTACAGGCTGCACAGCTACTGCACCCACAGATCATCTACATCAAGAAACCAAAATCCTCAAAGTCAAAGACCATCTGGACATGAGAGGCACTCAATTCCTGGCAGCAGCCTCCACGAACCAAGACCACCCACTAAAGTACATGGCAACACACCCACAGACACCAAGAAATATCAAAACAACACCCAGCACACGGTATCACACACAATTATTGTCCTCTCTCCCTCCCTGCCCACCCCGAACCAACTTCCAGAAGCACATCCATACTCATATCTCTCGCCAATCCATCCACTCACTCACAGACAACACGCAGCTGCATGCACGACCTCCCGAAATCCATCCTTCCGAATCCTCCCTCCCTCGCGAGGACAGAGTCCACCTGGCCAGGCTGAGATGCGGACACCATCCAGCTCTCCTGAGCTATCAGAAGAGACTGGATGACTCTGTTGTCGACGCCTGCCCGGGATGTAACACAGCACCCCATACCATTAAACACATCATAGAAGACTGCATTTCACACAACCACTTACGCCAACAACACAACCTACACTCAATGAGAGCTCTGTGGGAAAGCCCGATCGTGGCCATGGCCTTCCTCAGGGACTCGGGGCTGTTCGGCCAGGCAGCTTAGGGAACAACAACAACAACTACAATAATTGACACTGTACTCTAAGAATCTAGTGTATTGTCTTTCTTTTTGTGTTCAATCAGCTCACAAAAGGTGTTTCTACAATCTAGTCAAGCATTTTTTGTATATTTCATCTAGTTTTATTGTTAGCCTAATATATTTTTAGGTTTAAATTTTTCAATGTTTTTGCAAATTGGAAGACGTGCTGTGCATGAATGGGGGTGGCTAAAAGAATTCCCCTTGACTACTTTATAGAGTTTTTGTATGGGCTTTCCAACTGTATATGAATCTTTACTGTATGACAAGTTGTTTTTCGATTATGTGTATTTCCGAGTTGGAATTTTTTGACATTTTCGTGTTGAGAAAAAGCCTCGCAAACTTAAAAAAAAATGTTCAGTAGAATAACTCTAGTCCTTTTACAGGAGATGTATTTTTAATTATTTCTATTTACATTTTAGTCATTTATACATATACTGTATATTAGTCCTATTAGCCTACATGAAATGAATTTGTAATGATTCCTATATAACATTTTTTTTTTTATACATATACAGTACATATTTTATACATATACAGTATATTAGGCCCATATTCAGCCTGCGAAAGCTTTATATAAAGCTCGAAATAATGCACTTAGAAGCGATTTTCGGCATTCAACTTTTACAGACAGGTTCAGGGAATATATAGCCAGCCTTGTATAAAAAAACATGTTAAATTTACGATTTTTGGGTAAAAAAGGCGGACGGTCCCCTTAAGTCGGACTTCGGACTTCTTGGAAAATCAGACTTTTCGGAAGTGGTCTCCCTGCAATTAGTCCGAGATAACAAGGGTTTACTGTATTTTCTGGTTCTTAACCCGGGAATGGCGAGGAGACTCGTAAGAGGTTTTGGTGGTGAAAGGCGACGGTACTCTCAAGATCCAAGGCCTAAAAAAAGACTTTTAACCTAACAAGTGCGCATGGGGGTAATTAGAAACATCCCCCTGTGCTGACGTATTTGAGCTGTTTCCATCACTAAAATATTCATTTTACCATAAATAGCATTAATACTTATCCATACGCGCCTATTATGGGTTGATTATAAAGGTATTAACCTGAAACAACAATAAAACGAGTGAAAACAGCGTTTGGATGGTCAAAATCGGAGATATAGGCCGCGAGTTATATAATGTATGGGTGAGGCAACCTGCTTTCCCGCCAATTTCCCCCAAGGCCACTGAGACACAGTCGATCGATATTCTCTTGCACTCGCTTGCTAACACTGATGACAATGCCCTGCTTGCAACTCGCTAATGTTAGCACGAAAATATACCTCAGAATAAGGGAATAACAGGGAAAATAGGTGATAACTGAAGGAGGGGAGGAAAGTGGGGAAGGAGGGGAGGTAGAGGAGTGATATTTTGAATGGCCCAGGGGCCCAAATTTTTTTTTTTGTTTTTTATTTTTTTCGATGTTTAACCCTCTCACCACGGAAGGGCTATTGAACGCCCATAAAAAAGCATATAACAGGTACCTGGAAGGCCTCTTGAACGCCCAGTGGTTGAAAGCCTGTGAGCTTCGTGTGCGAGGCGTCGGTCCGACGCATGTAAACAACAGCCGGCTGGACCGACGCCCCGCATCTCCGGCCACAAGAAGGAGAGCGTCGCTTGTTCGTGTGTGCCTGTATGTTATTGTTAAGTATCGAAAAGTGGTGTAAAGTGGCTGTTTTGGCCATAAAGTTATCTCCAATGAAATCATCATCACAGCTCAACCAGTTGACTTAGAGAGCTCTACTTAATGCCATTCTACAGGTAAATAACACAGCTACGCTTGGGGATGCGCGGGAATGCGGGAAGCAGTCTGATTAACGAATATACGGTAGCCTAGCCTAGACGTTTTTCGGCCAAAACACCCGGGTTTTGAGGAATATATATATATAATACATAGCCGGGGCTGGAGGGTTAAAGTTGATTTTTTTTTCTCTGACTCTTAAGAGTCTTCCCGCAGTCTGCCGGGTTAAAAGACCCCAGTAGCACTCAAAACAAAGGAATATGTGATTAAGTGAGATAATTCCCCTCCATACCTCTTATTACTCCTCCACATGTGTCAAAACCCCCTCCTTCCTCCCCTTCAATTATCACCTAGTTTTCTTCTTATTACCTTGTTTATTAGTTTATTTATCGCGCCAATATCTCTAACCCGGTTCCAAGGTCATCTACTGTGCATATAGAGATCGTGGGAAGAGAAAGAAAGCGAGAGAGATACTTTAGTCTGCCTTCAGGCCTCGAAGAGAGAGGATATACGTCTCGTTCGTCTCTCATCTCATGACTGGAGGGTCGGCTATAATTCGTCTTTTTCACCCCTCAAATACTATTCCCACTTGTTTTATTGCTGTTACATGTTAATATGTTCATATTAAATGTAAAATAGGCGCATGTGAATAAGTAATAACGATATTTATGGTAAAATTACGATTTTAGGTGGGAATGAACCAAAATATCCTCGCTTGGCGGGAGGGTTTGAACTACCAATAGCGTGCCGCTCTCGGGTTATATGTTCACATGTTCATTATACAAGTATAATATACGCATATGAAGCAGTAATATTGGTTTATATGGTAAATATATTTTTTTTTATGAGAATTGAAGCTAAATCTTTCGCATTGGCAGGCGTTTAAAGATCATGTCTATCGCAGCTGCCAAGTTAAGTAAAATAGAGGTGTTTCTCTTGTTGCTAGTCACGAACCTAGCTGGTGAGCATCGAACCTCACGGGGATAGTTGTTGCTAGTCTCAAACTTAACTGGTGAGCATCGGGCCTCACAGTTGGTGCTAGTCTCGAACTTAGCTGATGAGCATCGGTCCTCACAGGTTTTTGGCCAAACAAATGGGATTGTTCTGATACCTCTGCTTGGTCAGCTGTATCAACTTCTGCTGCGTTCTTCTGGTCGATGGTGTTGAGGACGTGAAGGGCTCACTCAGACTCTAGGTTTACCTGTGGGCTGGTGGAGGCTATCTCGGGTTGGAGGTTGGCGGCGCGGAGGGCTGTTTCGAGCGAAAAAGGCGTGCTGTGGCTTTGTTGTGTTGGTGTTTATGTCCTTCTGTACGGAATGCAGATGTGGTGGTGATAAAAGCAATTCTTATTGTTTACATAGTAGTTATTATGTCGAAATTATAGGTTTGATTCCCGGAGGGAAGTAATGAAAACCTAATATTTTGTAGGGCCCCGTAATCATTGACAATATTGCCTATTAATATAATAGTCTCCCTTCAACACCCGCGGCAGCAGTTTTGAATCTCCCGCGCGGAAGGGTCAGGGAGTACTCTCATAAGTGCACGCTATTAGATCTTCTAGGACAAAAGAGAGGATTATATAGAAAAATTAGGAAAGGCGAAATTCACCTACTTGCTTACTATCAGAATCTATCAAGACAGGTAAAAAAAGGATATTAGGAAAGAAAAAAGAAATTATGAAATCAAGGTTGCCAATGACTCAAAAAATAATCCTAAAGCTTTTTACCAACTATATAAATCCAAGGTTAGAGATGTAATTGGTCCCCTTAAAACTTCGATAGGAGAAATGACAGAAAATGATTTAGAAATGTGCAGTACATTAAATAGTCAATTTCTTTACGTTTTCACTAATGAAAATTTGGCACAGTTTCCAGAAGTCCGTAAGGTATATAGCGATAGTATAGAAAATAGGTTAAGTACGGTTACTATAAGTAGAAATGATGTACTTAAGGAAATTGACAGACTGAAACCTCATAAATCGCCTGGTCCTGATGAGGTATATGCTAGAGTATTAAAAGAATGTAGGGATGAGTTAAGTTACCCATTAACATTTTTATTTAACAAGTCATTGGAGACAGGTATAGTTCCAGAAGCTTGGAAGCTTGCAAACGTAGTTCCGATCTTCAAAAAAGGTGACAAATCAATAGCATCCAATTACCGTCCCATTAGTCTTACATCAATCATAGGAAAGCTACTAGAGTCAATTATTGCTAGTAAAATTAGAAACCACTTAGATACATTTAATTTAATAAATTCTTCTCAGCATGGATTCACTCAGGGACGTTCTTGCCTTACTAATTTGCTTAGTTTTTTCTCAGAGGTATATGAAGCAGTAGATAATGACAAGTCAATGATATAATATATTTAGATTTCAGTAAAGCTTTCGACAGAGTCCCCCATGAGAGATTGATGAGAAAGGTTGAGGCGCATGGAATAGGTGGGGCGTTGTTGGGATGGATTAGGTCATGGCTAATTGGTAGGAAGCAGAGAGTCAGCATAAATGGTACGAAGTCAGAATGGGGAGCAGTCAAAAGTGGTGTCCCCCAGGGATCTGTATTAGGTCCTCTGTTGTTTGTTATATACATAAATGACCTTGATTTAGGTATAACTAGTAGGATAAGTAAATTTGCAGATGATACCAAAATGGGGAGAACAATTGATTCAGATAGAGATATAGAGTGCCTCCAAAGGGATCTAGATACCTTACACGAATGGTCAGTAAATTGGCAGATGAAGTTTAACATTGACAAATGCAAGGTATTAAAGATAGGGAAGATGCATACAAATGTTGAATATAAACTAGCTAATGTGGAATTAGAAAACTCGAATTGTGAGAAAGATCTAGGTGTGTTTGTTAGCAATGATTTGAAGCCTAGACAACAGTGTATAAGCGTTCGAAACAAGGCAAACAGGATTCTCGGGTTCATCTCTAGGAGTGTGAGTAACAGAACTGCTGATGTTATCTTAAAACTTTACTTGTCATTAGTGAGACCCCATATGGATTATGCTGTTCAATTTTGGTGTCCTTATTACAGAATGGACATAGATTCATTGGAGAGAGTACAACGTAGAATGACAAAAATGATCCATAATATTAGAAATCTTCCGTATAAAGAAAGGTTGAAGAAATTAGAAATTAGACAGAGGGGGAGAGGTAGACCGAATATGAGGTGGAAGGATGGAGTGAGGAACTACATGAACGAAGGCGGTGCTGGTTGGGGGGAGGGGCGTCGACTGACTGGGGACAGAGGTGCATGGGGGCGGTTCGTTCGTGGCCACCCCTTCGGGGATCACGGCGTCAGGCAATAGATAGATAGATAGATAGAAGAAATTAGGCTTACATTCGTTAGAGAGACGCAGAGTTAGAGGAGATATGATAGAGGTGTTCAAGTGGGTTAGTGGGATTAACAAAGGGGACATGACAAATGTACTAAAGCTCAGTGATAGCGAAAGAACTCGTACCAATGGTTTCAAATTAGATAAATTTCGTTTCAGAAAAGATATAGGCAAATATTGGTTTGGTAACAGAGTTGTAGATGGGTGGAATGGACTACCAGGTGCTATAGTGGGATTAAAAACGATAGGGAGCTTTAAGATAAAATTGGATAAGCATATGGACGAGAAGGGTTGGGTGTGAAGGGGGATCAGCAGGGTTGGGCCAATCAGCGCTCTGCAGACCCCCGTAATCCTGCGTTAATCTCTAACCGTTTTGGTAAGATGATCCTCAGGGTATTAGAGTGTTGAGCCTATAATTGGGCTTTGTAATTGGGGTTGTGTGGGACAGGGATCTGCCTTGCTTAGGCCAATCGGCTTTCTGCAGACTCCCATTTTCTTATGTTCTTATGTTCTTATGTTAATTCTCTTATGGAATCGTCCTTATGATTGGGTACCCTACTGAAAAAAACTTCGTAGAAAATAAAAAATAAAATTTAACTTAATATCTGTTATATTATGGCTTTCCATGCGTGGATTTCTTGTGCGCAGCACTCAGGCGCAGGCTCCCTTGCCGCCATACTTCCTTCACTGATATATCAAGACTTAATAGAGATCAACGAATGGGAAGGGGATGGATGGGAGGGCCATGCATCGTCAATGATTACGGGGCCCTACTAAATATTAGGTTTTCATTACTTCCCTCCGGGAATCAAACCTATAATTTAATAGTGGCCCGTTCATCATTGACGATATTGCTTGAGTACCAAGACTGGAGGGGGACATTCGTGACAATACCCTAACCTCAGGACAAAAATAAGCCGTATAAAATTTTTAAGTTTTTTTTATTGTATACAGACAATAAATAGTATAAAAATATGAAAGATTGCAAGCAGGGCGTCACTTAGAAGAAAGTCTGCTTGCTGAAGACCAGATCTTTACCATAAGATCTATACACGATAAACTGGGAATATCCTTCTGTCCCTAACTAGAACTATAAACTCTGGAATATTGTTCTAACCTTAACAGCGTATATATGTCTGTACATTCTAGTAATCCTATATAGTTGCAACTATGATAGATTTCTTAAAACAAAAAATACAAAAATTGAACCGTCATATCAGTTCGATCACAACTCGTGATTTATCACAATCCGGCGGAAGGAATCCGTGGAGCTTTGGGGTATTCAGCACATGCCCCCCCTTTTTCACACCTTAACCTTAATAATAATAGCACAGAGCCTACGAGACCTTCTGTCGTAAAGCTACACAGGTACGTTTTGGCTTGTCCAGAGCGACCGACAGGTATCGTGTTAGGAAAGTATGGTTGGATTCCCACAATTGAGTGTTAGCAATGTCATCTATAGAGAAATTTTGTAAAAATCTAAGAGAGACGGCCCACTTCCTGATGTCGTGGGCCCTGCCCACTACGCCGGGATTACTTTCTTTAATAACATCTACTAACACCACACATATTAAAAAGAAACTGACACCCAGACTTAACGCCCTCAGGTCACTTGCTCACACAAAATTTGGACACAACAAAGAAACCACCTCCACAGTATATAAACAATACATAAGATCAGTGATGGAATACGCAAGCCCAGCCTGGGCTTCTACCCTAGCTGAAACACATCATAAGACCTTACAGACTATTCAAAACAAAGCCCTAAAGATCATTACAGGCTGCACAGCTACTGCACCCACAGATCACATACATCAAGAAACCAAAATCCTCAAAGTTAAAGACCATCTGGACATGAGAGGCACTCAATTCCTGGCAGCAGCCTCCACGAGCTAGGACCACCCACTAAACTACATGGCAACACACCCACAGACACCAAGAAATATCAAAACAACACCCAGCACACGGTATCACACACAATTACTATCCTGTCTCCCTCCCTGTCCACCCCGAACCAACTTCCAGAAGCACATCCATACTCCCATCTCTCGCCGATCCATCCACTCACTCACAGACAACACGCAGCTGCAAGCACGACCTCCCGAAATCCATCCTTCCGAATCCTCCCTTCCTCGCGAGGACAGAGTCCATCTGGCCAGGCTGAGCTGCGGACACCATCCAGCTCTTCTGAGCTATCAGAAGAGACTGGATGACTCCGTTGTCGACGTCTGCCCGGGATGTAACACAGCACCCCATACCATTAAACACATCATAGAAGACTGCATTTCACACAACCACTTACGCCAACAACACAATCTACACTCAATGAGAGCTCTGTGGGAAATCCCGATCATGGCCATGGCCTTCCTCAGGGACTCGGGGCTGTTCGGCCAGGCAGCTTAGGGAACAACAACAACAACAACTAACAGAGAAGCCAATTTTCTCCTAGTAACACGATTGCCTGCCTGGTTCACCCACAGAAAGCCTGGTTGTCGAAGGTGAGCTGCCCTCATAAACTTAACTAAGGCCTCCACTGGACATAAAATATGATGAGTGTGTCCACGCTTTAATGCCGGAACAGAAAATTTTGAGAATATATGATCAAAGTGCTCATTCTTAGCCATAAAAGTGGGGGACGGCGCGATCTGGACCTTGTCGTGCAGTCTCCCAAACCTAAGGCAATTAGGTTCGTTGCTCATCGCAGCCAGCTCAGAGACCCTGTTTCCTGTAGCTAGAACCATCAGGAACACAGCCTTTTTAAGTAATGAATCAAAATCCGGCGCATTATTATATTTGCGCAATTGAAGCAAAGATAAGGCCTTATCAAGCGACCAGGTGGGCATGAGCTGACGTGGTGGTGGACGGAGCCTGAAACACGCCCTCATTATAGGTTTGACTCCTGTAAGGAGATAAAGAAAACCTAATATTTAGTAGTGGCCCCGTAATCATTGACGAACATGCCTATTACATAAGGCATCCTCTTCAAACACTAATCCGCCATAGTTTGAATCTACCGCGCAGAGCATTTAAAAACTAAGGAGCCTTCATCATGAGCGCACGCGACCTCACTCATGGCTTCAGTCATTATGAATTGGGTTCTCACTACGAAAAAACTTCGTAAAAAATAAAAAGAAAAAGAAAATAAGAATAACTATCCAATAAGCTTTCCATCATATCGTGGATGTACTTGTGTGGATTTCTGACCAGACGCTGAATCAGGCGTCATTCCTCCTTCACTGACATATCAAGTAAACCAAAATCCTTAATACATCAACGAATGGGAAGGGGACGGTCGGGAGGGCCCCAGTCGTCAATGATTACGGGGCCACTACTAAATATTAGGTTTTCTTTATCTCCTTACAGGAGTCAAACCTATAATTTATTAGTGGCCCCTCCATCATTGACGAACATGCCTGATATCTAAGACTGGAGGGGGACATTCGTAATCATATCATAACTCTAGAAAAGCAGATAATAAAAACAACCACATAGTATTCTTACTTTTTTGAAAAATGTATTTAATACGGCGTAGGCCGGAAATATACAAGAAAAAGGGGTTCAGGCAGGTGCGTGCTTCAAAGAAGCCTGCCCGACAAAAATAGGTAACCCTGAAGATTCTGAACACAGATCTGTAGTTACAAAAGGCACCCCACTCAACGAGTGGTGACAAAAATAATAAGTTATAAGTTTATATGTGCACATCATAAACCCCAAAATACATGTGGAGATCAATTGCTAATGAACTCCATTGAACTAATGTTACATTGCTTTCGCAGCTAAAACTACTATAACAACACCGTTGTTTTGTACTAAACTTTGTACTAGCACAAATTCTCGCAGAGAAATTTTCATATCACATTTTAACCTTAAATTGTATCACAGCTCTCATACTCCGGCGGGGTCTAGGGTGTCCTATGTCAACTGACTGCACCCCCCCCCCCCCTTCCTTGAAAATAAACATAAGTGACTGCAGGGCCACCTAGACCCTCTGCCTTAAAGCTATACATGGTAAGGAAGGTTTGTCTAGAGCAACTGACAAGTATCTAGAGAGAAACGTATGATTAGACGCCCACAACTGTGTGGACGCAATATCTTCAACTGAAAAGTTTTTCAGGAAACGTAAAGAGGCCGCCCACTTGCGTAAATCGTGGGCCCTACCCACAACGCTGGGATTACTCTCTTTAATGACTTCTACCAGAAGAGAGGCTAATCGCCGTTTAAGTAAGCGTTTACCCGTACTCGCTACCCATAAAGCACCTTGGGGGTTATGAGGAGCTATTCTCAAATATTTGGTTAGAGCTTGCACTGGACATAAATTATGATGCACCTTTCCCCTTTTTAACGCCGGCACCGTGAACTCAGAAAACACGTGTGCACTATGCTCATTCTTGGCTACAAACGCCGGGGAGGGTGCAATGGAAATTGAATCATTAAGTCTACCAAACCTAAGACAATTAGGTGTGTTGCTCATCGCCGCCAGCTCAGACACTCTGTTTCCGGTGGCCAAAGCCAAAAGGAAAACTGCCTTCTTTAAGATTAAAGCAAAGTCTGCAGTATTTTGATACAGACGAGAATGAAGTAAAGACAAAGCTTTGTCCAGAGACCAAGTAGCCATGAGCTGACGGGGAGGTGGGCGGAGTTTAAAACACGCTCTCATAAATCCTGTTTCCTCCGCCACCGGTATGGATAGACCTGTAAGGTCGAAAAAGGGCACTCTAATCGCAGTTAAGTGATTCTTCAAAGTAACCACAGATAAACGTTTCTGCTCAAACAGATAGTTCAAGTAATTAAAAACCAATGCCACTGAGGGTACAGTTTGTTCCGTTCTAACAATCCAAGAAGTAAAAGCTTTCCAATGAGATTGATATTGTCGCTTAGTAGACTGAGTATATTGATTGAGCAATTTATTGGTCACATCCCTACCGTATGGTGCTAGCCACTTGGCCTCCTGAATGTCCATAATGCAAAAGTCAGCGAGGTCTCTAGGTTGCCAATCGTGTCTAAGTGGAAGTACCCGACCGGGAGCGATACCGGATCCGGGCACCACATTATTAACTGCTGGTACCACACCTGCGCCGGCCACAGGGGCGCGATTAGCGAGACTAAGCCTCGATAAACTCGTAGTTTGTTCACTACGTGGCACATTAGTGACGCATCTGGCGGCGGAAACAGATAGATGGAGCTCCATCTGTTCCAGTCTGTCACTAGGGCGTCTGGCCCCCCTGCCGGCGTTATCGCCCGGCGGGTGAGGTATAGAGGGAGCTTGTGAGTCTCCTCGGACGCAAAAAGATCCACTTGTGGATGGGAGAGCTCCGCAATCATTAGGTCGAAAATGGGTTGCTTGAGCTCCCATTCTACTGTCGTGCTCTGTCTCCGGGACAGAGCGTCTGCCCAGACGTTCGCTACGCCTGGGAGATAAGATGCGTGAAGATAAATATCTAGACTGGTGGCTAGAACAAAAATCTCTTCCGACACGAGTAGCAACTTCCTTGACCTCGTTGACCCTTGTTTCTGAATACAGTGAACTGCATTCAGATTGTCCATTCTGAAGGCCACTGACTTGCCCCGTAACGCCGGGCCGTGAGCCTGAAGGAAATACAAGGGGACTAGTAACTCTTTGACATTTATGTGAGAGATTTCTAAGTGGGACCAAAGTCCCTGACCCTGGTGCCCCTGATTTGACTGAAATCCCCACCCTATGGTGCCTGACGCATCCGTGTCTACCCATACCGTTGGAGGAGGAGAGGTCCATGACATGATTGAGTGCAATGTTTCCCTCTTCGCCCAGACCGCTAGTAAGGTGTGGATTAATTTTGGTATGGGCCATAATTTTCCCGCCGGTAAGAGTGGGAAATATTTGTTGCCTTCCAATATTAATCGTTTTACTTTCAACCGGCCCAACTTGACAGTTAGCTGAATCCAGTTGAGAGAGCCGACCAGAGACTCCCAGACTCTTCGTGTCGTAGTCAGACTGTGAAGAAACCTGAACAGTTTCCTGCGAAACCTGTTGCGATTGTCCACACTCTGACTCAGAGTGAGAGCGGCGGTGTCCCAGACCAGCCCTATCCACTGAATTACTCTTGAGGGAACAAGGTTTGACTTTACCAGATTTACCTTGAAGCCTAGAGTTTTGACATGATTTAAAATGATATTGACATGTTTTATGCATAATTGTTGTGTCTCTGCCACCACCAGCCAGTCGTCTAGATACCACAACACTCTGATTCCCTGTTTTAACAACGGCATCAGGGCTTGCCGGACTAGTTTCGTGAATAATCGAGGTGCTAGGTTCAAACCGAACGGCATCCTCTGAAAAACAAAATTTTGGTGCCTGATCCTCAAGGCCAGAAACCTTTGAAATCTTTTGTTGACCGACACGTGCCAATAGGCGTCTGTCAGGTCTAGGGAACACATCCAGCCTCCCGGCGGAAGTGTTAGCCTGATTTGATGAACTGTTAACATTCTGAAAGACTCGTTGTAAATGTGAAGATTCAGATAAGACAGGTCTACGACCGGCCTCATCTGAACACTGTCCCGTTTGGGAACCAAAAACAGTTTTGACGTGAATACAGGGTAATCTGGAGGGACCGGGATGATGACATTCTTGGCAATCATCTCCTGGACCAGCAACTCCACCTCTAATGAAACACAATTTGCCGTTGTCGGCTGACGTAAGCGAGGTCGCCGGAGCCACTGCCAAGTGATGCCTTTGCGTGCCACCATCCGTGCCCAGGTTTTTAACGGCCATGCTTGGTGACACGTTCGGAACGACCCAGTTAGCAGACAAGGGTTCGCCGGCTGTACTTCCCTCGGTTCCTCCGGCTCTAAGATAGGCACTGGGAGTGAGAAAGACTTTAGTTTTTTGATGGTGGGTTTGGTGGTGTTGGACGCTTCGCCGGCTGGCTGGTGTGGGCCGAAGACTGGCCCTGCCCGGCTTATACTGGCCGCGTCCCCTCTGTCCTGAAAACCCTCTCTGTCTATGCCTGAACTGACCCAGGGGGGATTGGGAGGACTTAGGCGGAAGAAAACGGCTTAGAACCCCCTGGCTGAGCTTTAGTAGGAGGCTTAGGTTTGGGGAAGTTAAATGCGGGTTTCTTAGCCTGTGCGGGACTGTGCTTCACGGCCTGTGCCATGTTAA
Source organism: Paralithodes platypus (assembly GCA_032716605.1). Taxonomy (NCBI): domain Eukaryota; kingdom Metazoa; phylum Arthropoda; class Malacostraca; order Decapoda; family Lithodidae; genus Paralithodes; species Paralithodes platypus. Next base: position 73,853,552 of record CM064492.1, on the reverse strand, counting down.
ACACTGTTCGCCATACATCAGGGGACATTAAAGAAGGTGTAAGTACTGGGGACATTACCACCTGGTTAGCAATGCGATCAGGCAGCTTGCGAACTAATGACATCCTAAGATCCTGTCGTGCTCGCACCGCCTCAAGTAAGGCTGTGCGTATGTCACCTAAGGATTGAATCGACGACTGAAGAATCAGACGCCGGGATAACTCAACTGATCTTCGAGCATCCGCGTCTGCGATTGCCTGAGTAGACCTGAGTAAAGACTTAGCCACCTGTTGAGAAACTATGTACTGTGAAAACAGGCGGAAAGCTTTTCCCCTTAGCCTAAATTCTCTGTCTAGGTGAGAAGGGGTAGGGGTAGTGAATGGTTCCTTTAGTTCACAAAGATTAATCTTAGGGGCAGCTAAAAAAGAAAATAAAGCTGACGGAACTCCGCCGGCAGAACCTACCGGCATGGAGAACCATGAATGTGTATCCTGAGGGATCTGGTGGGAAGATTTAGAAGTGAAAGTGGTTGCAAAGTTTTGAGCCTCTACCTCCCAATCCACCCAAGGTCCTGGTCCCAACTGTCCCACCTTCAACACTGGATTAACTGTCTCGTCTGTGACGGTCTGTAAATCTAGTTCAGGAGTAAGAGCCGACAGAGCCTTAATATCATTAAACCCATCCAGCTTAGACCAGTCTGAAAAAAGTTTTGAAGCTGAGGCAGGGGGTAAAGCAGGCTTAGATGCATAAACAAAATAATCCTGATGATAATAACTAGGTATAGCCTTGATATTTACGTCCAAAACATTACCCAAGGCATCCAATGCCCTTAATTTCTTAGACTTATTTCCCTGGATAAACCACTCACGTGGTACCGGGAGTTCCCCTGACAAGGTAGGCTGGGCAAGCTCTGGCTTAGAGGGGTTCAAAGGGACCCATGACTCGTCTGGCCCATAAAGCAGGGGCATAGCTACCTTTCTAAGAGGCGCTTTGTCTAGAGGGGGTGGATTAACATCCGTAATGACCCTGACATTTGACGTAGTGAATGCCGCCGTAGCTGGCTTAGAGCTCCCTGCCGGTGACAGAGTAGGAGGGTTAGGAATCTTAGATAAATCGATTGACGTTATCAGAGGCCGTACCGCAGAACTTGTCAAGGGAGCCCCCAAGTCCATTGTGGGGTTTTCTCGTTGTTGATTAAAGAATTTTGATAGAGCATGAGTAAGTAACCCATCAATTTCTTGTGCTGTAACAAACTGGTTAGATGCAGAACTTTCAGGTGAATCAGTATTATCATGGGCGGCGTCCAGGCCTGAGCCTGACCCTTGTCCCTCCCTATCTGAAATTAATGACACTTCATCTTGTTCCTCCCGATCCTCCTGAGAAGACCCCGCCGAGGCAGGGGTATCTTGTTTCCAAGATAAATCAGGGATAGAGGATGGGGTCTCCGCGTCCCTGTGGACATCGGCTACTGTGTGACTCGTATGAGTCGGACGTGGATGGTCAGACCCTGGCTGAGCAAACCGCCAAACACCGAGGCTCTGGCCTACGCTCTCTTGAGAGTCTGAAACATTCTCAATTATTGAATTTCCTGAACTTTCCGTTTCTAGGGTTAAAATATCAATAGGTAAATCTTGTTTAGGGACAGGCGCTTCACTATACTCTGAGGCTGTAACAGAAACATTTTCAGGTGTAGAGGTACGATGAGATGCACTAGACTTAGTAGAATGTCGAGAGGACTTCTTATGGGAATCCTTTTTGGAGGATTTGTGGCTACGGTGTGACCGCGAACTAGACCTAGGTTTGGAAGAATCACCACCATGGCCACTGGGGGAAGCTTCAGTCTTACACTTCTTACTAGCCGGGGAAGAGGCCCGACTTGAAGACCGCTGTCTGAGGGGTGACCTTGACCTCGATCTCGCCTGCGACGAGGAGGTGGCTGCCGGGGGAGTAGGCTCTCTCGGGCGTTTAAACGTATCCACAGACGATACAGAACCCTGGCTAGTCTCTGTCGGCTTAAAACCCGTTACTCTAGAGGTACGTTTAGGGGGAGGGTGCTCTGACAGCAACTTATCCCAAAGTGGGACGTTGTCACATTGAAGTGACTTATGTGCGACAATGGTAGTATAGGCCGACATTTGTTGTCTGACCTCTCTCAACGCTACCGCCGCGGTCTTGTCATTGTCATACAGGACTTTATTGGCTAATTGGGAGCAAAATGAACAATTAAGTGTAACCCAGAGACCCCTTGAACGGTCTAGACATCTAACACACCTTATGCAAAGGGTATGCGCAAAAATTGGGATACCCGCGCAAGTAGGGGTAATGCACAGGGCAAAAACTGGGGCCACATTAGCCATGACAGAGACTGGTGTGAGGAAACTACCGCCGGGTCTGTATTGGTCCGCCGGAGCTCAGCTCTGGAAAAATAAAGAAAAATTTCCAGGAATTAATGCTCATAAGGTTAACCCACGTGTTCGCATACAAGTGTTAATAACCCGCCGGGTAACGGGATGCAAAGACACAGCTAACACATCTCGCTACGCGGCTGGGTGTAAAGAGGCTAAACAAATCTTCTTAGCTAAAGAACATGAAGAATACCCTCTGATATAATGGTCCAGTATGGCACTTATAGTCTGTAGGAGGTGGTGACTGTCTCAAGATTCAATTTTGTAACAAAGCCCCCCTCATAAAGACGCCGGCCCTTGAAATATTTTAGTAGAATAGCCCAGGGCAGGAATATACGAGATCTGATTTTTTAACGAATTGTCCCAAACGATCGTCGTAAAAATAGAAGGCGGCGATACTGAAAGTATCACCCAATTAAGGTTAATCGAAATTGAATTTGTTTATAAATTCCTTAGTTCCTCCACTTAGGGGCACCCGCCGGGTGTGGGAATCGATTTGGTTAAACCTCACTGATCCTTCAATTGCCGTAAGAGTAAAGGCAGCGATACACAGAGTATCACTCAAATGGATTGGTTAACTATAAGAGACCTAAGTCGTTTTTATCCCACCCTGCTCAGGTGCACCCGCCGGGTGAGAAGTCTAAAAGTTAACCCCACAAGTTCCTGACCCCACTTCTTTGTAAAAGATCGCCGGGGAGGAACGCCTAAACAACAGCTAGGTTTTCCATGTGGTTGTCGTAAACCAGGTAGAAAAACCTATAAAAAACGAGTGTTCTCAAGAACGTCGTTTCTTTATATATATTAAATATATATGTAAGGATGGGTACAGCCATCCCGCCGGGAATTTAAAGGAGGCCTGAAACCAGGCACCCACAGAGACGCAGTCCTGGAGAGCCACAGACACCTCCCCACGCCGGGGAACCAGCCAGAGTTAAAAACCACGTGTGGCCCAACACTGCTCATCGGTCAGGATTTTTCATGGTGAAACCGAGAAAAACCCGCCGGAAGGCAAACCCCACCCTGAACAGACACCATCTGAACAATACGACACGAGGAGAGACACGCACGACTAACCAAGGTCACAACATAATCCGTGGAATTAGCCAATACACAACTAAACCAGGAAACAAATATAGTCCGAGGAATTAGCCAATACACAACTAAAACCCGGATACACATGACACAGTAGGGCATATTTATAAAATAAATAATAACACTAGACATGTGGCAAAGCTACGAGCGGCTGGCTAGGCCTAGGTAGACGGCATGAAAATAGTTGAAATATAAACACACACTGGAATATCACAACAGGAACCACCGCCAACACACCACCGAAGCGATAACTTCCCACCCCGGGAAGCCTGACACGGACCCAGAAAAAACTTCACTAAGTGAAGAAAAATACGCTGGGAACGTCAGCAAACACACAGCTTACCTCATCAGAAGGATAAAAGGCAGCAATAATTAACGCGTAATGAAAGCCGCCTGCATCACCAACTAACACAACTGTGAAAAGTTCACGAGTCCACAACAGGACCACGAGGGTACATCCGAAATAGATGCCCCATACATACGACCCAAAATACACTGCACTGCGGGCAACCAGCCCAGGACACTCCTGCTACGCCTATCCTAACCTTACTCGATACATCCTAGAGTAAACAAATGAGAAAAAACTCACTAGGGACGCAACGAATGCGGAACCAGCGGAGCCTGAAAGGTACGTCCGGGCAGGCTGAGCGCAGAGCAAAGAAGGAGGAATGACGCCTGATTCAGCGTCTGGTCAGAAATCCACACAAGTACATCCACGATATGATGGAAAGCTTATTGGATAGTTATTCATATTTTCTTTTTGTTTTTATTTTTTACGAAGTTTTTTCGTAGTGAGAACCCAATTCATAATGACTGAAGCCATGAGTGAGGTCGCGTGCGCTCATGATGAAGGCTCCTCAGTTTTTAAATGCTCTGCGCGGTAGATTCAAACTACGGCGGATTAGTGTTTGAAGAGGATGCCTTATGTAATAGGCATGTTCGTCAATGATGGAGGGGCCACTAATAAATAAACCCTTTCTCCTCCGCCTGCGGTATCAAGAGACCAGTGAGATCAAAGAAGGGGGTTCTAATAGCAGATAAGTTATTTTTTAACGTATCAACGGACAAACACTTCTGCTCAAATAAATAATCTAAGTATTTGAAGACCAGGGCACCTTAGGCATCTGTTTGCCCTGACTCTACAATCCAGTTCGTAAAAGCTTTCCAATCTGATTGATATTGCCTCCTGGTAGATAAAGTATATTGGTTCATAAGTTTACTAGTGACACTTTCCCCATACTGAGCCCCATTTGGCATTGTAAATATCCAGAAGGCAAAATTGAGCGAGGTCTGAAGGTTGCCAATCATTTCTAAGTGGAATGCGGAAACCGGGAGTGACACCGGGTCCTTGCACCATTTGTTCAACTGGTGGTACCACACCTGAGCCGGCCATAACGGCGCGATCATCGAGACTAAGCCCCGGTAACCTCTTAGTTTGTGAATTACCCTGCACATTAGAGCAGAATCTGGTGGAGGAAATAGATAGATTGAGTTCCACTTGTTCCAGTCCACTAACAACGCATCTGGTCCCCCCGCCGGAGTTACCCCTTGGCGGGTCAGGAAGAGAGGTAGCTTGTACTCACCTAATTGTACTCCCCTAATTGTAGTATACAGGATTTGAGCCTAAGCTCGTGTTGTCCTGTCTCTCTCTCTACATTTATCCAATTTTGCTTTAAAAGTTTGGATATTTCTTACTCCCACCACCTCCCCATCCAACTTATTCCAACACTCAATGCTTCTATACGGGAAGCTGAACTTTCTTCCATCAGAATTACATATAACTTTCCTCAACTTACAATCATGACCCCTGGTTCTTCCCTCGTCCCTCGCCACAAAATCTCCCTTGTCGATCTTCTCAAAACCTTTCACACACTTAAACATCATGATCATGTCACCTCTCTCTCTCCTCTCCCTCAGCGTTGGCAGCTTTAGCCTCTCCAATCTCTCCTCATAAGGCAGGTCTCTAAGGCTAGCTATCATCTTAGTGGCAACTCTCTGAACTCTTTCCAGTTTTTTTATTAATTTTGCATCATCAGCAAACATAGATATATATGAGCCTATTCCCATTTGAAGGTCGTTGATGAAAACCAAAAACATGATTGGGGCCAACACCGATCCTTGAGGCACTCCGCTTTTTACCCTTTTCCACGAGGAGAACTTTCCTTTTATTACTGTTCGCATTTCCCTCCCAATTAAATAGTTTTCCATCCACTTTAATAATACTCCCTCAACCCGCCCCACAGTCCGGAGCTTCCACAACAATCTCTTATGAGGCACCTTATCAAATGCCTTCTTGAAATCTAAGTAAATACAATCTACCCACCCCTCCCTCCCTTGTATAATGTCAATTACCCTATCATAGTAACTCAACAAATTTGTGGTACACGAATGACCTTTTCTGAACCCGAACTGCTTGCTTGAAATTATTTCCCTCTCCTCCAACATACCCACCCATCTTTTTCTAATAATCTTTTCACAAAGCTTGCATATAACACTCGTTAAGGATACCGGTCGATAATTTAGCGGGTCTTCTTTATTTCCACTTTTATATATTGGAGTTATATTTGCTTGTTTCCATTCTAAGGGAAGTTCCCCCTTGTTTAATGAACATGTGAGTCTCCTCGGATGTGAACAGATCCACTTGTGCACGGTAAGGCTTGGCAATCATCTTGTCGAAGACGGTTTGTTTGAGAGCCCATCTACTAAAGTGCTCCGTCGCCGGGACAGCGCATCCGCCCAGACGTTCGACACGCCTGGGAGGTATGAAGCATGCAGATGAATGCTCAGCGATTCGGCTAGGGCAAAAATCTGTTCTGACACTATTAGCAACTCTCGAGACCTCACTGAACCTTGTTTCTGAATGCAATGGACCGCAATTAAGTTGTCCATCCAAAACACTATTGATTTCCCTTGCAATGACGAGCCGTGGGCTTGGAGAAAATATAGAGGAACTAGAAGCTCTTGTTTATTGATGTACCATAACTCGTTCTGGGCCCAAGTACCCTGCCCTTGATGGCCTAGATTAGACTGATACCCCCACCCTAGTGTTCCAGAAGCGTCTGTGTCTACCCATACCGAAGGAGGAGGAGAAACCCATGTTGTCACAGAGTACAGTGTTTCGGTCTTCGCCCAGACCGACAGTAAGTTGTGAATTAATCGAGGAATCGGCCATAGTTTTCCCGCCGGCAGTAGTGGGAAAAATTTGTTGCCTTCCATCATTAATCTCTTTACTTTCAACCGGCCCAACTTCACAGTTAATTGGATCCAGTTGAATGAGCCAACCAGGGACTCCCACGTCTTCCTTGTCGTATTCAGACTGTGGAGAAAACGAAACAGTTTCCTGCAAAATCTGTGGCGATTGTCCACACTCTGAGTAAGAGTCAGATTGGCGGTATCCCAGACCAGCCCTATCCACTGAATTTCCCGTGTAGGAACAAGAAGAGACTTTGCCAAGTTTACCTTGAACCCTAGGGTTTGTACATGATTGATTACTTGTTAGACATGTTTGTGACATAACTCTCTTGACTCCGCCACCACTAGCCAGTCGTCTAGATACCACAACACCATTATGCCCTGGTCCAATAATGGTAGAAGTGCTTGCCGGACTAATTTTGTGAAGATTCTCGGTGCCAGGTTCAACCCAAAAGGCAGTCTCTGAAAGACATACAGTAAGTCTCTTGCCTGACCCTCATGGCGAGGAACTTTTGGAACCGTTTGTTGATAGGGACATGCCAATAGGCGTCTTTGAGGTCTAAGGAGCACATCCAACCCAACGGCGGAAGTACCAGCCTGATTTGTTTTACTGTAAGCATTCTGAAGGATGGATTTATGATGTAAGTGTTCAGACGCGAGAGATCCACTAATGGTCGCATCTGCACACTGTCCCTCTTTGGCACAAAGAAAAATCTGGAGGTGAACACTGGGCAAGTTGGTTCTACTAGGACAATGACCTTCTTTGAGATCATTTCTTGGACCAGGGCCTCCACCCCCGGTGAAACATGGTTGTGTTCGAGCGCCCGACGCAGTCGAGGTCGCCGGATCCACCGTCAGGTGATACCTTTGGTTACTACAGTTCTGGCCCAGGTTCGCTTGGGCCAGGCTCTGTGGCATACTAGGAACGACCCCGTCTGCAGACTGGGTCCGTTTGGTGGAGCAACTCTCGAATCCGACACACCTAAGCACGGCCCCGGGAGATAGAGAGTTTGGTTGGCTAGTTTTTTGGAGGGGGTGGTGGGTTGGTATCAGATGGTTGGCTAGTTTTGGCTGACGTCTGTCCCTGATTTGGTTTGGGGTGTGACTTACCTCTATAACCTGAGTATTTACCTTGTTTGGGCTTGTGCTGACTAACCTCCCTGCTGTGGAGGAGGCCTGGGGGGTTGTGGCTTACCACCACTTTTGGGCTTATTGAAAGGTTTCTTAACCCATCACACCCGGAAGCACTCTGAGGCACCCATAAAAAACACACCCCGAGCTACCCGGAAGGGTTCTGAGGCACTCATGAGCTTAAAGCCTGTAAGCTTGGTGTGCGAGGCGTCCGTCCGACGTATGTAAACAACAGCCGCTGGACCGACGCCCCGCATCTCCGACCACAAGAAGGAGTGCGTCGCTTGTTCGTGTGTGCCTGTATGTTATTGTTAAGTATCGAAAAGTAGTGTAAAGTGGCTGTTTTTGCCATAAAGTTATCTCCAATGAAATCATCATCACAACTGAACCAGTTGACTTAGAGAGCTCTACTTAACGCCATTCTACAGGTACGAAACACATCTACGCTTGGGGATGCGCGGGAATGCGGAAGCAAGCAAAATAACAAAGATGTGGTAGCCTAGGCGCAGACGTTTTTCAGCCAAAACCCCCGGTTTTCGGGGAATATATATGGAATACATAGCCGGGGCTGGAGGGTTAAACTGTGCCCTCTTATCCTGGGAGGTAGTCGGCTTCCACCCATCTACCAGATTGAAAACTACATTCCACGTTTCTGAACTGAGGAGGGAGGCAGTTAAGACTGGGGAAAGAGTCACCCGGCGACCAATATCTTCCGGTAACTTCTTTACTAAAAACACTCTTGAGGTCCTGGCGGGACCTCACCGCTTCCATGATAGCTACCCTAATGTCACCCAGGGATTGTATTGAATTCTGTAATAAAATCCTACTTGACAGGTTTGTGGCTTTTCTCACATTTTGGTCTGCAATGGCCGAAATAGTCCTAGCTAGGGATACTGTAACCTGGCGAGTGACAAGGTATTGTGAGAACAATCTGAAGGCTTTGCTTCTTAACTTAAAGTCCCTATCCAGATGGGCTGGGGGTGGGGTACAAAAAGGGTCATCCAATTGGTGAAGAGCCAGTTTGGGGGCCGCCAAAAAAGCAAATAAGGCTGGCGGCACCCCCTCTGCCTTATGAACAGGTAATGAGAACCAAGCATGCAACTCCTGAAGGATCTGATGGGAGGTTTTAGATGTAATGGTTGTTGTTGTTGTTCCCCAAGCTGCCTGGCCGAACAGCCCCAAGACCCCGAGCAAAGCCATAACCGAGCGCCCCCACAGAACCCTCCCTGCCTACCACAATAAAAGCCTGTGTGACCGAAGCCACTCCATGGCAGGGAGCTGAGGAGGGTGCGGAAACGCCCGGGAAACCAAAGGCCCACCCAAGGCCCTGTGCCCCTCAGCAATTATGAAGAGAAAGTTGAGGGGCAAAGGAAAAATGTGACGCTTTGGCTTCAAATCTTGGTAGATTGGGAGGTCAATCCACGAAAGAGACGCCGTCATTTGAGATCTAGAAAATATGTAAGTAAAAGGAACAGTCAGAGTAAGCTATGGGTATGGCAGAGATCGCTCAGTTCTCACTCTGATAGACCAGCCCATCACCAGAGATGTAATGGTAGAAGCAAGTACCTGCGCCTCCGCTTCCCAGTCTACCCAAGGACCCAAACCTGCCTGCCCCATCTGCAGGACTGGTGTATGTGACTGATCAAGTACCGGAACTGTAGCCAGTTCCGGCGTGAGTGCATTCAAAGCTTTCATGTCATTAACGGCATCTGCTTTGGACCAGTCTGCAAAGAGTCGTGCAGTTGAGGCCGGCGGTACTGCCGGGGCAGCTAAGAACACAAAGAAATCAGCATTATATGTACTAGGTATGGCCCTAATAGAAACGTCCAATAATCTCCCTACCTCATCCTTGGCTCTGAATTTTCTATTCTTGTTGATTTCAATAGTCCACTCACTAGGAACCGGTAGATCCCCTGAAATAGTAGGTTGTGTTAGGAAAGGTTTCAAAGGTTGTGTATGAATCCAAGAGTAATCCGGCCCATAGAGGAGAGGCATAGGGCCTTTCCTCTGTGGTGCCTTATCTAAGGGGGGAGGAGTGATGTCAGAAATTACTCGCACATCATTAGTGGTAGTCATAGTAGCTGGCACTGTAGTGCCGGCCGCCGTGGACGTTGTTGAGGGTAAAACCAAAGCAGGTAAAGAGGACTTAGGGGTGGGAAAACCTGAAGGCTCTAACGGTCTTATTGTGGAGCAACTTGGGGGAGCTACCGGTTGACTAGAGTGAGGATCAGGAGAGGAAGAGACATGGTACTGCTGCATGACCCTATGCATTATATCACTTATCTCCTCCGTGGTCACGCACTTACTATGGGAACCCCTGGAAGATTGGGAACTAGCTTCTGATCCGTAAACCATGAAACTTTGAGCCGAGGGTACATTAACTTCCTCCGGCTCTTCATTAAACTCAAGCACTTCCGGGTCCTGCTCTGCGTCCGGAGGTTGTTCCTCCGGCGGCCAAACCAAATCAGGGACTGATGAGGGTAAAACTTCACCGTTAATACTCTCCCTATCTGTTCCCTGGCTAACTCTCCAGCACCCCCGTTCGCTCGCCGCGGGTGGCTGGGAGTCCTGAATCACCTGAGAGCTGTCAAAAGAATGAGAACCTGATGGTAAACCTCTACACTGACCTGCTAATACCCTACTTGGTCCAGCCGTAGGGGCTTTGCGTGGTACCTGAGTCAACTTTGGAATAGCAAAAATAAAGTCCTGTGGTACACTTAATGACTGTTCATGATGAGGACTAGGTTCTAAGTCCTGCACCCCCACCTCTGAGTCGCCGGATTGGACGGTTGGTGTGCTGGAGGTAGGGGTAGAGGGTGGAGGTGGCCCAGTAACCTTCCGGCTACTACTATGTTTCGTAGTGGCCTCCCTACGGCGTTTGGTTGATTTGGACGACTCCGCCGATGAGTGCCTAGACTGCTTTCTGGGAGATCTCGACCATGACCTTGACCTTTGCCGTGGGGAAGGCGACCGCCTTCGCTTGGTCCGGTCGGGGAGGGGTAGCCTCGGTAATGTCACTCTCATTGTCACTAGAGCTACTCACTACCACTTTTGAAAGGGTTTTAGGTTTAGCTTTAGGTTTAGTAGATTTATTAGGAGCCGACTTAACCAGAGGTGACTATGATTAATTGTTGTTGTTGTTGTTCCCCAGGCTGCCTGGCCGAACAGCCCCAAGGTCCCGAGCAAGGCCAAGGCCATAGAGCGCCCCCACAAAACCCTCCCTGCTTACCACTAACAAAACCCAGGTGACCGAAGCCACTCTAAGGCAGGGAGCTGAGGAGGGCGCGGAAACGCCCGGGAAACCAAAGCCCCACCCAAGGCCCTGTACCCCTCAGCAATTATGAAGGGAAAGTTGAGGGGCAAGGGAAAAATGTGACGCTTTGGCTCCCAATTAATTGTTCCCACAGGGTATCATCATCGCAATGAAGGGCCTTATGGGCAATATCTTTAGCATAAGAGTTGAAAATTTTCTTTATCTCTTGCAATGCCGCTAAGCACGACAGGTCTTTCTTAGTGAGAAGCGCCGCCTTTAACTCGAACAGACAGAACAACGCTTAGACACCCACAAGCCTCGAGAACGATCGAGGCATTTCACGCATCTAATGCAAAGTTTGTGAGCAAATACAGGCAATAATGAGCAAGTAGGAGTAGCGCACAGCTCAAACAGAGGCATGATGGAAAAAAGGGTTCCCCCCCCCGCCGGAATCAGCCATCCACCAGCCGCTGGGTTTGTTGTCACTGAGGCACTGGGTCTTATCTGGAAAATAACATTTCCAGGAATCAATGCTCATAAGGATAACCTGCGAGGTGTTAAGACATCCTACCTCAAGTCCGCCAGAAAATTAGCTATAGCCACAGCTACTCTAACCTTCCGCTGGACTCGACCATGGAAAAACTGAGGTTTCTCCGTTTAAGCTGATTGGACTGCTTACCTGTGACAAAGTGTCACTGGCCCTAGTGACCTTAAGTGTTTAACTATCCGTGACTATTGAAATAGAAAGGTAGGTAACGTGCTTGCACGATGTATCACAACACCTGCACACTAGACTGGAACGCCGGGCGAAGGAAGTCTTGCCGTATGACAAATCGGTCAGGGCGAGTCCCCTCGGCGGGCCGAAGTTGCTCCCGTAGGAATTTGCATTTTCCGCCGGAAGGATTGTGGTTCAGCGTACCACGCTGGGACATTTGGTTGCTCCCTTACTCGTCTGCGAGACGAGAAAAACGGAGGCCCTATCCAGAAGGCCGCCGGAGAAAGAACAACCAAAAACTTTAGATTAAATATAGACTTATATGTAAAAATTTCCCCCTCCAAAACCCCACATATATATATATATAGAGACGTCTCCCAAGGGTCCCCCAAAAACATGTAGAGCACACATGTAACACAATACCGGGGCACACATAGGCATAATCACAAGTACAGTACATAGAATTTTATAATCCTAAATTACCTGTAGCCTACATTGGAGACCGCTAAAGAGGCTGGCCACGAGGCCCGACGAAACATCACAGGATTAACAGACGCTCCGACGATCCAGCAGCAGCAGCAAGCAGAGGGGGAGGCCCGCGAGAGGGGCCCAGAAGCAAATACGGACTCTAGAAGGCTCCGCACTACGTACAGCCACCCTTGAACTAGAGCATTTGCTAACAAAAACAAAATATTTATGCAACTGCGTCAAAGTGACGGTCTGAAGCATACTCTTGCAGAATGGTAGCCTCCTAGCTATAATATCAAAAGCTAAAGGCGTAAAACAACACAACAATAACACACGTGGCGCGCGGATCCCGGGATACGGAGGCGCCTTGTTACAAAAGTACCCTAATTTACACACTTCCTGCGGTCGTACCAATGGGGCAGCCCGTGCTAGCTAATCTAAACCTTGTTCAATACAACGCAGATGTATACAAATGAGTAAGGACTCACGAGAAGCGCAGGAACGACGAATGAAGCTGGAGCACTGGGGGACACCCACCCGCCCACCTGATACGACGGATGGGAGAAGGAAGGAAGTATGGCGGCAAGGGAGTCTGCGCCTGGGTGCTGCGCACAAGAAATCCACGCATGGAAAGCCATGATATAACAGATATTAAGTTCAATTTTATTTTTTATTTTCTACAAAGTTTTTTTCTGTAGGGTACCCAATCATAAGGACGATTCCATAAGAGAATTAAGCGTGCACTTATGAGAGTACTCCCTGACCCTTCCGCGCGGGAGATTCAAAACTGCTGCCGCGGGTGTTGAAGGGAGACTATTATATTAATAGGCAATATCGTCAATGATGACGATATTAAATAGCATCTCCACAACAATAAGATTTTTTTTTTTTTTATATAATAATTATAGCTAAAATCCCTCTCAGATGACACTAAATATCACCCTGGCCCATTGACTGTTATCAAAGAAAAGATCAGGATAGGCCAGGATACTCGGGAAATTAATAACACTTATCTCGCTCTGATCTTTGTAGCTTAATACCAACATCGTAAGCCTAGCGCCATTAATACCAACAAACCAATCGTAACAGAGTATTATAACGTATGATAATCTAGTTTTCCTGAAGTTATGACATAGTGGGCAAGGAATAACCTGGTAATTCATTAGATTGTTATGCCTCTCACCTCGCCATAACTTATGACATCTTCGAGTTGCCTACCTCTGAACACATAATTATATGCTAAAAATTATGCAGATAATCTGCTCCGTTATTTGGAATATTTGTGTGTTCAGAAGGGTTAGAAACCGGTTAATTCTCGTAACTGTCACAAATAAATCACATTCAGTATACAATAATTGTATATATTATGTTACTCGAAATTGTTAGTTTCATTGATAATTATTTAGGTTAACATATTGTTTATTCACCAAAAATACTTTGTAATTCATCAACATCAATCTAGGTAAATTCACTATATATATATATATATATATATAAGAAAACAGAATTGTGTTAAAGTCAAGAGAGCTGCCACCCTCTTACTTAAGTAATAATGCGTTTTAGTTAAGCCAATTTCGCGCACAAGTGAGAATGAAGTGCGTGCATGCCTCCATCCTACTTCCCTTGTAACATGATCCACAGAGGGAAAAATATAAACACAAATAAATTTGGTCGTTTGGTGTGTGGTACTCGGAAATATCTATCATGTTGGCAACTATCGATGTTATGGCCTTGGCCTTGCTCGGGGCCTTGGGGCTATTCGGCCAGGCAGCCTGGGGAACAGCAACAACAATAACCACACAATAGTTCCCATACGTCCGTTTGGGACTGACCTACGTCATCGATGACGTAGGTCCGTTTGGCCGTGTGTGCTCTCGGAGGTGTTAAAACTTCAAGTGTGTGAAATCCAATGTTGCCACATTTCCTCTTAGCTCGCCCAGTTGGGCTTACTTTAAGTATAAATGGCAAATTATTCGTCTTTGTGTTACTGCTTGACACAATTTATTGTGATATGCACTATGTAAACAGTCAAAATATGGGAGAGTATTTAAAAAGCCTGAAATCCAAGTTAAATTAACGAGCACTAGCATCAAAAGAGGCAATGTACTTCAAACCTAAATTTGTTGATTTCGGAATAAATATTACACAATATCCATAATTGGTCGTCGTGACAACATGCACAGCTATCAAATTACACTTTCTATACAACTCTGGCTTCACAAAATGGAAAGTATGAGACTTTAAAAATGTGGGCTATTTTTTTGCCTTGCTCCTGGGCTATAAACATTGGCAGTACTTCAGAACTCACCAAACATTGTGTCCGTGGCGGAGAGGGCTAGTGTTTATCTTGTTTACATTATAAATACGCACTATACAGTGGAGCCCCCATCCTCGCTACACCAGTCTTCGTTGATTCAATCCTCGCACCACACACCAAATATTCCCCATTTCAATTCTCGCGCCAAAAGCCTCATTCCTCGCATCAAAATCCCAGCCGAAACCCGAAAAAATAGCAAAAATAACGAAAAACTCAACATAAAACTAGAAAACAAACAAAAACAATAATTTTGTTTTAACATAACGAAAGAATCTGCCAGTAGCTTGCCGTTTAGAGACGAAATCCGAGTGAATCCGAGATCCGTTCGTCAAATGCGCAAGATGCCGCCATCTTTGTATGACGTCATCACTAAGCAGACGCTTGCAGTTTAGCTAGTATCTGTGTTGACAAAACAACCGTTTGCAAGCCTTTTTGTGCCTGAACCCCTTATCTCTCGCGTTTATTATAACCTCTAGTACATCTAGTGATAGGGATGGTTGGCCTGGTGGTAGCAATGAAGGAATTTCATGCTCAAAACACAGCAAAGACCAGTCCATGTCGGACGAAAGCGATTGAATTGCCTAGCCTAGACGATGTTAGCCTAGGCTAGGCTAACATCGTAGGCTAAATATGACAATGATTTATAATAAAATTTGTGTGGTAAGTAATCTTCTCATAATACGTCTTTTCCTCATAATATGTATTTATTGGATGTATTTGGGGCGAAATGGGTACTTGAGGGGTGGCTGGACGAATTTAGAACCTAGGCCTAGGCTAGGCCTAAAAAAATTCGCATGATAAAAACAATGCCCCAATCTACAGTATTTATGGTTAGGACTGTCATTTAGCCATGTCTACATTATTATTTACAATGCGTAAGATTTAGGCCTAGGCTACTTGAATAATAATTATTCAAGTAGCCTAGGCCTAAATCTTATGCATTGTAAATAATAATAATAGACATGGCTAAATGAGTCCTAACCATAAATACTGTAGATTGGGGCATTGTTTCTATCATGCAAAATTTTTTAAGGCCTAGCCTAACGACGCTGTTTTTTTGAGTGATAACGCAAATCAACTTTTTGTATAATGATAACAGAAACCCCCCCCCCCCCCCCCCCCCCAAAAAAAAAAGAAAAAAGGTAGGCTAGGCTAAATTGACAATTTTGGTATCCATATTTTCCATCTTGATTGTTTTTTTGATTGCAGGAAATACTGTTTTAGACACCTAAATTCTCAAAAAAAAAATCTGGGGGGCATGCCCCCGGACCCCCCTAGAGCTCGCGCCTTCGCCGCGCTATAATGATAACAAAATAATAAACCATAATGATAACACAATTCATATTTTCTGGATTGACACCCTGTAAATACAGTAACTTGATGTAGCCTAGACAAAAAACATGTTTTCATAGCCTAACACTGGGAAAAAGTGCGGTAATTGTTTAGATATTGGGCCTTTTATTTTCTAGTTATTAAAAACTTATTCTATGGTGTATTATATGATACAGTATAATGCATAAAATTTAATTTGTGTACAATAAAACATGTTTTCGTAGGCAAAAAATGGAAAAAGACGCAAATTTTGGCATGAGCACGGAACCGATTGAATTTTCCCCATAAGAACAGTGCCCTGATCTTGGCTGTTTAAATCCTAGCTCTATTTCTGCGGAACCGATTAGCAGCTAGGATGGGGGCTCCACTGTACGTACATCCTGTGTGTGTATGCATAGGTAATAGGGTGTGTTGTTGTTGTTGTTGTTGTTCCCCCCCAAGCTGCCTGGCCGAACAGCCCCAAGGCCCCGAGCAAGGCCAAGGCCATAGCCGAGCGCCCCCACAGAACCCTCCCTGCCGACCACAACAAAGCCTGGGTGACCGAAGCCACTCCATGGCGGGGAGCTGAGGAGGGTGCGGAAACGCCCGGGAAACCAAAGCCCCACCCAGGGCCCTGTGCCCCTCAGCAATTATGAAGAGAAAGTTAAGGGGCAAAGGAAAAATGTGATGCTTTGGCTTCCAATCTTGGTAGATTGGGAAGAGACGCCGTCACTTGAGATCTAGAAAATATATAAGTAAAAGGGTGTGTACTATTCATTGGTGACCAGTACATGCCAATACAGGGATCTGCCTTGCTTAGGCCAACCGGCTTTCTGCAGACTCCCATTTTCTTATGTTCTTATGTTCTTATATAATATATCATGGGCACCATAAATATACGTAATTGTCTTCCGACGTCTGTCCAAAGTTAAATCCAAGTCAACTTTTTCGGGACAGGATCTGGGATCGGAAGCGCGCGAAACGGAGAACAAAAGACATCTGTTCCCGCTCGCCGGAGCCGACGCGCGAACGGACCTACGTCATCGATGACGTAGGTCCGTCCCAAACGGAGGTCAATACGGAGGTATGGGAACCGCGCTTTACATCTCACACACACACACCTTTATTTTTGTATAGGCAGTGGCAGGGCTCTCCTTCATCCCCAGATATATACCACATACAAAATGTATACCATACGTGGCAAAAGAAGAGAGTGGGGGCTCTATTCTGAGTGTAAAGCGCGGTTCCCCTACCTCCGTTTTGATCTCCGTTTGGGACGGACCTACGTCATCGATGACGTAGGTCCGTTTGGCCTTGTGTGCTCTCCTTGGAGTTAAAGCTTCATGTGCGTGAAATCCAATGTTGCCACACTACCTCTTAGCTCGCCCAGTTGGGCTTACTTTAAGTATAAATGGCAAATTATTCGTCTTTGTGTTACTGCTTGACACAATTTATCGTGATATGCACTATGTAAACAGTCAAAATATGGGAGAGTATTTAAAAAGCCTGAAATCCAAGTTAAATTAACGAGCACTAGCATCAAAAGAGGCAATGTACTTCAAGCCTAAATTTGTTGATTTAGGAATAAATATTACACAATATCCATAATTGGTCGTCGTGACAACATGCACAGCTATCAAATTACACTTCTATACAACTCTGGCTTCACAAAATGGAAAGTATGAGACTAAAAATGTGGGCTACCTTTTCGCCTTGCTCCTGGGCTATAAACATTGGCAGTACTTCAGAACTCGCCCAACATTGTGTCCGTGGCGGAGAGGGCTAGTGTTTATCTTGTTTACATTATATATACGCATTATGCGTACATCCTGTGTGTGTATGCATAGGTTATAGGGTGTGTACTATTCATTGGTGAACAGTACATGCCAATATAATAATATCATGGGCACCATAAATATACGTAATTGTCTTCCGACGTCCGTCCAAAGTTAAATCCAAGTAAACTTTTTCGGGACAGAATCCGGGATGGGAAGCGCGCAGAACGGAGAACAATAGACCCCGGTTCCCGCTCGCCGGAGCTCACGCGTGAACAGACCTACGTCATCGATGACGTAGGTCCGTCCCAAATGGAGGTCAAAACAGAGGTATGGGAACCGCGCTTTAGATTGCATGGGTAGGGGAGGCGAAAATCCTCCACCTTCCCTCCACTCTCTCATTTTTGACTCGTGTATACTTTAATCTGTACATATAATTGCTGTATTAATTTCCTACACCTAAATCTGGATTCTAATTCTTCACATATGCCTTGTGGTGAAATAATATTGCTTACTAAGGGAGATATAAGGGATATTACATAATGCCTCCCCTCCCTCCTCCCAATGCCCCACAAATGGTTTAGAGAAACGTTTTGCCTACACGTAATTTTTAGGCAATATATAATCCATATTTTGAAAACTACACGAATGATCAACACCATTTTTATGTACTGTAGTTGGGTATGGCTCATGATTCCGAATGCTTTTGTACCAAATACATACTCCCTGGTGTGATAGTTTAGCCGCAGTATTGAAAAAACTGCATATAAATATTAAGTTTAAATACCTTCTAGTCAAGTCTTTCAGAGTGTTTCACACAATCCAGCTGGTATTGCTTGATGCAACTTGCAAAACTTATTTAGATCCATGGATATAATTTTTTGACCATTCTATAAAACCTTTGTGTCATTTCCAGCAACAAGAACCTAAAACATCCTACCTATAAGTATAGCAAATATTATTGATAATGATTCAAATTAAAGTTGCAAGCAACGTTGTCCGGGGTTCAAGCAGTGTTACACGCGGGGTATTGTGTTGAATACAAAGGCTGTGTCGCTTTTATCAATAGCTCATTCAATTGTTCGGCATGAAGAAACTGCAGAAGCTACAAGTTGTGGCCAGTTTGGTTATGGCTGTTTAGGAGTGTGGCCTTTTAAGACTGGCTGTTTTGGTTGTGGTAATTTAGGAGTGTTGCCATTTAGGAATAGGCCTATGGCCTTTTTGGTTGTTGTCATTTAGGAGTGTGGCATATTTTGGTTGTGGCTGTTTAGTTATGGCCATTTAACGAAGTGGCCGTTTTGTTTGTGGCCATTTTGGTTGTGGCCGTTAAGGAGTGTGACCCTTTTAGGAGATTGGCAATTAAGGAGTGTGACTAATTTGGTTGTGACCATTTAAGAGTGCAGCTGTTTTAGTTGTAGCTTTTTAGGAGAGTGGCTGTTTATTAGAGAGGGTTTAGTAGAAAAGATATAATAGAAAGGGTATATTATAAAAGGTTTATTAGAAAAGGTATACATGGATGGGTATATTAGAAAGGGTATACAAAAATATGGTATATAAAAGAAGGTATATTAGAAAGGGTATTTAAGATTGTGGCCATTTTGGTTGTGACCGTTTAGGAGTGGCTTTTTTGGTTGTGCTGTTTTAGCTGTGGCCATTTAGGAGTGTGGCTATAAACCCCTATTTTACCAGAGCATTTTGCAATGTATGTAGGCTACCTCAATACCAGACATTTTCGCAAAAATTGAAGAGTTAAGAAGTGTGGCCATATTGGTTATGGCCGTTTAGAAGTGTAGCCATATTGGTATTAGCCATTAATGAGTGTGGCCGCTTTGGTTGTGGTCGTTAAGGAGTGTGGCCATTGATAAGGAGTGTGGCCATTAAGGAGTGCTACAGTTTTGGTTTTGGCCAGTAATGAGTGTTGCCATTTTGGTTGTGGCATTTTAGGAGAGTGGCCATCTCGGTTGTGTCCGTTTAAGAGCGAGGCCATTTTGGTTGTGGTCTTCTAGGAGTGTGGCCATCTTGGTTGGGGATGTTTTGATTGGTTTATTAGAATGGGTATATACAAAAAACAGGTAAAAGGGTAAATTAGAAAATGTGTGTTAGAAAACAATATATTAGAAAGGGTAAACTAGAAAAGTTATACGCTCTCTCTCTCTCTGAGGGTGGGAGTTTCAACTTCTCTGCAGGTAGGTATCCTATATGCCAGTTGTCAGAATAATGGAGGTAGCAGCCACAAAAATAAATATATGTTAATAATGTTTGCAACCTTTATGAAGCAATATTAGGGGAATTAGGTGAAATACTCCAAAAGTCTGAACACATTGTGGAATTTGAGATGTTTTTTAAATTAATAATAATTTTTCATTTTTTTCCAATGCAATGGCTAAACTATTTCACTAATTTGTATGTATTCGGTACTAAACCATTCGGAATCTTAAGCCGCACAATACTACGTAAAATTTGTGTTGAGCATCCATGTAGTTTATAAGATATGGATGTTTCCAAAATGGCCGCCAAAAAATTATGTGTAAGGCAAAACCTTGTTCTATAACATTTTGGGGGCATTGGTGTAGGAGCCCATATACCAAAGCACAATGATATCATATAAGTGGGAGAGACTGTATTTATGTCTAAAAGATTGCTGAAATGTGGCGACCATGGGCATGTTTGGCCGCCATTTTGAATTTTTAGGTAAATCGAAAGTTGCCCAATATAAAAATGCCCATTGTGTAAAACATTTGGTCACAATCCGACAATCGATATATCTGAGGAAAAATAACAAATAAATACATAGTTATTTATTTATAAATGCAGCCAGTCGCAGATTTAAGCCACAGTGTTTGTCTAGGGCTCTAGGTGATGATTGAAGGAATAAACGGTGCTACAGTCTATAATATCTTTCCACAAGTTGACGACTCAATTGAAGAAGAAACTCTCAGACTCATGCGAGTTAAAAGATTAAGCAATTATTTTGTAACCATTTCCTCGCATGTAATATGATTGGTCGATCGTAAAGTACTTATTACAGTTAATGTTGTCGATGCCTTTGATGATTTTGAACACTTGAATTAGGTCGCCTCATAATCTGTGCTGGGTTAAAGGAAATAGATTGAATATCCTAAGATGCTTCTCATATGGTTTGTTCTTTAGACTAGGTATAATTTTGGTAACTCTATGTTGAACTTGTTCCAGTTTGTCAATATCTTTTTGGTAGTAAGGGCACCAGGATTGAACGCAATATTCCAGAAGAGGACAGAGTAAGGAATTGTAATGAGTGAGGGTTACATCTTTGGACTTATGCTCAAATTATAGGTGTGAATCCTGAAGGGAAGAATGAAAATGTAATATTTAGTAGTGGCTCTGGAATCAATGAAGTACCGTACTGCCTATACATACATAATATACATAAAATTTCAAGACTGAGTGTTCCACACATGCGTGCAGTTTCAGTCTCTTGTCCTAATGACGGCGTTTCAGGCAACCCTGTTAAGGGCTGCTTCACTTGTCAAGTTCTTGGATTTGAGATCGGCACGTATAGTCCGATCCCAGGTCTTCCTCGGTCCACCCTTTGGTGCAGCTCCCTCCACAATCACAGACCTGCATTTTTTCACCCAATTTTGTTCATCCATTCTCTCCACATGTCCATACCATCCCAGTCTACTTGTACGCATCACCTCGCTAATACTCTTTATACCTAAACGTCTCCTCAGCTCAACATTTTTTATTCTATCCTGTAGCCTTTCCCCACACATCCATCTCACCATTCTCATCTCATTACGCTCCATTCTGTTGACACCCTCTACTTTAACGGCCCATGTTTCTGAGGCATACGTCATTGCACTTCTAAAACATGAGGCATACACCTTTCCCTTCAGGGGGAGAGGCATTCTTTTCATGGTCAGGATTGGCAGCAGTTCTCTGAACTTCCCCCCAGCCACACCTAATTCTAGCAACAGTGGTAGCCTCGGCCCCACCACCGGCAGAGATGGTATCTCCTAGGTAACAAAACTTGTTCACCAGCTCCAATGACTCATTTCCAAAATTCACAGCCACAGGATCATCACTTAACACAAGCTCGCCTTTGCACACTACGCACTCAAATTTCTCTATTTCTGACTTATCCTTCAGCAGGGGTCCCTTTATTTTACTACAGCGCTTACTCCCATGGTGTACCCAACATCGACAGATGCTACATTGAATTGAGTTATCGCCCACTCCCTTTCCACACACTGCACATGGGTATGCACCGCTCTTTTCCACATTGCCTCGTCTCAATCTACAATGCATAACCTTGGTTTTGTTAATATTGACTCTTAACCCTTTGGCTGCGGCTATGTTTGGGCTATGTAGGGCATATTCAGGCACTCCTGAATGATAAATCAAGCATCTGCATTAAATGAAGTGTATTCTGCCGAAAACTAGGCGAGAATAGCTTCAAAATGACACCAGAACGGGCCCCGTTCGTGGTCTGGTTCACCCGCAGTGGTGCCAGTGAAACGCGGGAAACCCGCTATTATGTAACACTCGCTCGCTTGGCTACACTGTTGGGAGACCCGCACGAGACACAGTCAACCTCAGTGAGCCGCTCGGTGCTCTGAGGGTCGGAGGTGGGCCCCTCACGCTCCCGCCCACTGACACTCGATTTTTACGGTTTTTACAGGCTTTTAAAGCCTGGAAATTGCTGTAACTTGCCAGGACGTTCCAGAACGTCACCCGCAGCGAAAGGGTTAAACCCTTGCTCGCCATGCCCTCTCTCCACTCTCTGAATTTGGCCTCAGCATCTTGCATACTATATTCATATTTGGATAATTTGGTGCCATTGCTAACCTAGCAAGCCCTTCATAGGGAGTGTCTTGCTTGTCAACAAATGATCAACCAACTTCATAGACAACATCTTTAACCCTTGTCTAGCGGGGGGTCTGTGGCCGTTTTGGGCCTTTTCAGGCCATTCTGACTGCTATATCAACCATCAGCATGAAAGGAACTGTATTGTGCCGAAAACTAGGCGGAAATCGCTACACAATGACACCTACAGCTACATAGCACTCGTGGAGCCCTGACAGTGTTACCTCAAAGATGGAAGTTTAGCTGATTTTGCTACATTGTTCACTTTTCGCTAACTATTGGTCACACTGTCATCCACCCGTGCGGTGGGGGAACTGGAGTTAGTGTGGGCCGGGAAGCCACAGATGTCGGACGTATGGTTCATTACTGTTCCACCCATTTTCACTCGATCTTCACCCATTTTTCACCCGTTTTCTCCCAGTTTCTTTCACTCGACTTAAGTCAAGCGCCGCTAGTAAAGGGTTAAAATACCTAAGGAATGTCATTTGAATCGGATACCACTCTGAAGAAATAAACAATAACAAAGGAAGAAAAGTTAAGCTTGTTGATTGGACAGAATAGGGTGGGAATGTGTTTGAAATGCGGGTGCCACCTACTCTCCGTAAGGGAGGAGGTATGCACTAAGAAAGCTTAAAAGTACTGCCAGAATAAAGTTGCTGTGTCTAAAGTAGCCGGAAAAAGCGATAGCCTCTAAGGAGGTAGGTTATCACTCGAGAGATTTTGTCATAAATTTGTTAAGGTTAACATTTTTCCCGGCAACATTTCAGAGATTATTTTCCACTGGTATCGGAAACTGGATAAATTAAGTGACACAATTAGTTTGAAAGTTTACCTTATCAGCAGCCAGACCAGATCACATCAGGTGAATGTCGGAGATTAAAGCCTTTTGCAACAGCTCCACTTGTTGAATGTAATGGGTGAACTGCATGTTGACTACAAGGATGCGTTTCTTCATTATAATCTGGCTATTATTAAACAATTTTATACAGTTTAGGACAGATCTCTAGCAATCAGAGGGGTAAAAACTATCTCCATTAACACTCTGACTTCCAAAATTCCTTCCTAAACTGCAGAAACTTGTCTAATGATAACCAAAATAAAAGAAAGAAATGTGTCCTGGTATACTGAAATGGTTAATGTAGGCTACTGTTGGAGTGACTGTGGTTATGAGTGTTGTCGATAAATGTGGAGGGAAAAAGCGTTCATGTGATACCTGCTCTACTCCGAGATGATAAAGGGGTAAACGGGTAAAATTTTTGCGTGGTGTGTTGACGAGGCTTGACAAATGTTTCGTCACCCTACACCCATTAAAGAACATTTGAGCTTGTTACCCCTTCAAGGACAGTAACAATCATGGACAGAGTTTTTATCATGCTCTCTCTCTCTCTCTCTCTCTCTCTCTCTCTCTCTCTCTCTCTCTCTCTCTCTCTCTCTCTCTCTCTCTCTCTCTCTCTCTCTCTCTCTCTCGCTCTCTCTCTCTCTCTCTCTCTCTCTCTCTCTCTCTCTCTCTCTCTCTCTCTCTCTCTCTCTCTCTCTCTCTCTCTCTCTCTCTCTCTCTCTCTCTCTCTCTCTCTCTCTCTTGCGCTAAGCCAACCCATAATGAATTCATATTTACTAATATATATATATATAGTTTAACAGTTTTTATCACCGCCAAATGAAATCTGTGAAATGGCTTTGATTGTCGCTGTTTGTCTGTAAGCAATATGTCTATTGAACGGATTTGCATGAAACTTCGTCGGTTGCTTTATTTGGCACCTGCAAAATATAAACAATAAACTTTTGGCCAACATCCAATGACCCACACGCTCCCCCATACACCCGAAGGAACCTCCCCTCCCCCCAAAAGAATGGTCATGAAAAGTGTTTTATCGATCTTCTCGATAATCACTATGAAATATACTGGTCACCTAATGACTTCATACATAAACAAATAAGATGAATAATCCAAAATGGTGGGTTAGGGACTTAACCCCAAAAACTTACATGCCATTACGGTACCTCTAAATGCATGAACGGAATTGAAAGTAATTTGGTGATCACGATGCCAAAATAACATTAGCCAGTTTCATTTTTCCGTCCAAGTTGACTGTTTGGCCCAAGTTAACCAATAAGAAAAGCTAAGCCTGTGGAGTTTTATAAAGTTTAGAGTTTGAGCCAGAGAGAGAGAGAGAGAGAGAGAGTATATTGATCATGGACCTAATCGGCAGCCGCGGACCTAATGGCTTATCATTTTCAATTGCTCAGCCCATGTCGGTCATGGACGATGACGGGCGGGTACTCATGAATATCTTACCAAGTGAATGTTTTCAGCTTTCCTCCATTAATTCCAATTATTTGCCTTTTTAAAAATGTACTCCATATTTAGACTTTGACACAAAATCATACCATTTAATGACTATTCTACCTTGTCGCCTACCTTCAAATATACTTCAAAGCACACTTCTCTGATTTTTTTCTTGAGTCATACTACTAGTCTAGTCTTATAATATGGATGTGAGACAAGGACATATAACAGCGAGTTGAAAAGTTGCTGTGGTTGAAATACAAAATGTTAGCACCCTTACCTCATGGTGAGAATATCCCTGCAGAGCAGCGCTGAAAGCCTAGGCCTATTCCCAGAGCTGGGCACTTTAGCCAACACTTCCGCAAATAGCCAATTCCGCCATGGCGGATTAGCGTTGGCGCCAAAATGGCTGCCTATTTGCGGGTTTGAAGCTCTGGAAAGTACCTCCATGTTGCAAACCTCGAGTCCGCAAAATTAAAATTCCAGCCGCCAGCCAGCCCTGGGCCGCTCCCAGCTCCCGCCAAAAAAAGTCACGTGACCAAGCCAACTACCTGTGTTCTGGAATCTAGGCCTATACATCGGCTCTTCACGTTTGTTCACTTACTTAGTAGCAAGCGTCGAGCTAACACCTACAACACACAGCAGTCCAAGAGTTCCAACCTGCTAGCACTTCAACTTTGTTTATATTTTCGGCCTATTGAAGTGAACATGGAGTCTACCATCATGCCTACCGCAGCTGCCAACAGCATGGGGAGCAGTTCACCACCATCATCCGACAGTGATGTTGCAGAGCATGCAGAAATCGAGGACCTAAAGCACCCGTCACACCTAGCCGATTTGAGGCCAAGACTGTCCGCGACCTAAGGGTCCTGGACAGTCTTGGTCTACATCGCCGCGCATCATGGGCCGTCGCCAACATAACAAAGAGGTCGGGATGGGTCTTCACATACCCCCTCAAAAGTTCAACATATCGAACTTTCAAAATCAAGTCGGCGTGGAGTGAGGTCAAAAAATGGGGACGTGAAGGGGACGGGAGGCTGATGGCGTGTCACGGCGCTTGACGGCGCTTGACGGGAAAAGGTAGGCGTCAGTGCGGCGTCACACGGCACCAGAAATGAGGTCTGCGGTCAGGCGGCGTCACCATAACAACCTGCGGGGATCAGCGGCGGCTTGCGGCGACCCAACGATGCCCTAAAGGTCAATATATAAATAAACGACATAATTAACCCGCTGAGTGCCAGCCAATTTTGACGGTGTGGTTCTGCCAGTGTCAGATTTTTTTTTTTTTTTTTTTTTTGGCTAAATCTATCAAGTTGGGAGAGAAAGGAAGGATAATGGTAAAAAAAACACTCCCCTTGTCCATTTTCGCCAGAAATCAGGTCCCCGATGTTGATGTTCCCGAAAGTAGCTGAAAAGACACTATAGACTACAGAGACTTTTATGGTATCGGAATGTATGGGTAGGAGGGTGGTTTGGGGGATGGTGGGGGGAAGGTAGAAGCGTAATTGACTCGTGTTACAAATATGAAGCCGATTGGTGAAGTAGTTTTGCCACCACGGATTTTCCTTTTTTTCCTTATCTTCGTACGGATACGCTGGAAGTGGATGGTGGGAGGCGGTTGGGGGTGTGGTGGGGGGAAGGCAGAAGGGTAAGGGACTTGTCACACAAATATGGAACCGATTGGTGCAGTCGTTTCGCCGCCACAGATTTTCATTTTTTTTCCTTCTGACGGGACCGACAGTCAGCGAGTGGGTGGGAGGAGGGATTTGGGATTTTTGTGGTGGGTAGCCAAAAGGGTAAGGTACCGGTACATATACGTCCCTGGCACTGGGCGTGACAACACCCTAGGACGTATATATACGTCCCTGGCACTCAGCGGGTTAAATAATTAAATAATAAATATATTATCAATAACCATCAAAATATAAGATTAGGTATATTAATTACAGAAACAATGAAAAATAACAACATTCAATACATAATTAAATTAATAATAATAATAAAATAACAGAATTAACTGAAATAATCAGTTAACCCCTTCAGACTCATATGACGCAGAGGTTGCCAGATTAGCAATAAGAAATAGGGTTCTCTCACTCTTATAATTACTTCTCCAAAATTAGTTTTCTGCCCACAGCTAACTCAAAGACAACTGCAGAGGTTGAAGTAACTAAACTAAAGGTTTCTAAATACCCCTGATGGTAACAAAGGTTTTAAAGTATCCCTAATAGGCTCAAAATCGCGTCATATGTCAGAGAGGGTTAATAATCAGCGTCCATCGGCACAGTAATGCATATTGACGCCGCCCTACCTCCTGTCGCCGCCGTTCGTCGGGTCGTTGTCAACGCGCTACACCACAGATCGGCACTCCAGCGGCGACCTAGGTCTCACCTTCAGTCCTGCATGGGCGCCGCTCTACCCCGTCAGGTCGACGTCAGGCGCCGTTAGGCGGCGTGGCCATCCATACTGCGTCCCGTCCAAAACTCAACCCCCCAAATCCTTAAGCTCTCCGCCGA
This sequence comes from Paralithodes platypus, assembly GCA_032716605.1. Taxonomy (NCBI): domain Eukaryota; kingdom Metazoa; phylum Arthropoda; class Malacostraca; order Decapoda; family Lithodidae; genus Paralithodes; species Paralithodes platypus. Next base: position 73,826,267 of record CM064492.1, on the reverse strand, counting down.
AGGTCGGCACTCCTGACCACGACTCAAGGTCGTGGTCAGTCGTGGCTCAAATAGGCATGGTGTGACGCCTGCTTAAGCCACCCCTGGCCCCACCTAGAAACCTTCTATGGGCCTGTAATTACCAAGAAGATGTCTCTGGAGAAGGTCAGCTTAATCTACCCTTGCAAAAACTGCAAGGCTAAATTGGCATTTAATACGTACAGCGCGTACACCCTTAAGAGCCATTACCAGCACGTGAGTAAAGTCGAAGTGGTTAATTTTACCTAGCATAACTTTATAATCTAGCCTAATTTAAGATTAGGCCTATAAAGTTAGGCTATCGTTAATTTGATTGATAGCCTGTTAATGTTTTAACCGAAACTAATGTTATTAGGCTACCCTAATCCCATCAAAATGCCTCAAAGCATGTAGGCCTAGGCTAAGTCTAACTTCTATATAGGCTAGGCTATATAGCCTAGGTCTACAATCACTAATCCCATCAAAATGCCTCAAAGCATGTAGGCTAAATATTGCATGTTCTAACTTATATATATTGCCTAGGCCTATAGGCTAATTACTAATATAAGTAATTTTATTAGGCTAGGACTAGGCTACCCTAATCCCATGAAAATGCCTCAAAGCATGTAGGCTAAATAATATTGCATGTTCTAACTTCTATATATATATAGCCTAGGTCTAGGTCTAGGCTATAATCAGTCACTAATTCCATCAAAATGCCTCAAAGCATGTAGGCCTAGGCTAAATATTGCATGTTCTAACTTTTATGTATAGGCCTAGGCCTATAATCACACTCATTTTATTAGTGTCAAGTAGACAGTGTTAATTTTGAAAGTATCATATAGGCCTAGACTAAATTTAGCCTACAATAGAATTTTATTAAATTTTGATCTGAAGCTAGGCCTTTATTCTGAGCATTAACATTAATAGGCCTAGGCTACTTTCTATTAAATTACTTAATCTATCTAAAGTAGACCTATCTAGGCGTATATAGCCTATTTCCATTCCCAAAGGGGGGACCACGAATGAATCGCCTCCTTGCACCTCTGTGATCCGGCGTACCTCCTCCTGAATGGTGCGGAATTGTGAATGCTGATTATTACTGAAGCACTCTCCCCATAAACAAGTTGTCCCAACGTTTTACTGCCCATGTGGACAAACTAAGTGGCCTATGCTATATATATTAACCCTTTCACTGCGGGTGACGTTCTGGAATGTTTTGGCAATTTACAGCAATTTCCAGGCTTTAAAAGCCTGTATGTATATCCTTGAGGTCCATGGAAGTTGGGCAACATTATATTTAAGTAAATATATATATTTATTGACATTAGAGATTGAATTTATTGATTTACCCTTGATTCTGTAGTTTAAATTTAAAATTAATAAAAAATGGTTTGCGTTTGCATATTTGCATTTGAGGACTAGAAATTTCACAAGGTTTGCACATTTGTGTTTGCTGAAGTTATGTTCTGGGTTCGCTGATTTGTGTTTGCTGACTTTACTTTTTGTTTGTGGTGCCCAGCTCTGCGCTATTTCCCCATCCAAGCGCAGTCAACGCTCCAGAAACTGCGACCACGAACCACAATCCAACCCGACCTACAGCTACAGTGATGACCACACGAACCACCGACCTCGGCTGAATCTATTCACCTCTCACAGCAACACTACACTCAGTAAAATACAACGGGAGCTCACTACAACCTCCACCCCAAATCGTCACACGCGTGTTTCTGTCGTTACTTCCGTTCGTTCGCCGAATGTGCCTAAAACTAGCTAACCTACCCAACGTAAATCAAATCTACCCAACATAAATCGAATTACACGACACGCCCCCCTGATCTCAAGATCAATCTAACAAAAAGCAACAAAAACAACAAAATTAACGAGAGAAGACAACTATATGGGAAAAACAACAACAAAATCATAGTAATTTTCCACCGTACCTAATGGCATACCGCCCTAGTACTACTAAGGTACGTTAGACATCGCGCAGTCCCTTTATCCCACCTACTCCATTTCACAATCACTTCCCGTCTCATAATTTCCCATCCACCCTGGCCGTCGCCTCTCTCTCTGCGACCGTCGTGGTACCACTTAGTTTTCTTCTACCTCTTCTTGCTCGTCATCCCCCACCTCATCATCAGTTGAAGACTACCACTCTTCTGACGTCCAAGATGTGACGTGGCATCCCGTCGACACTGAGGTTATTCCTGGAATGCACGTCCGTTACAGTACCCCTCCCCCACTGGGATGTACACTTTGCGTTTGGGGGCTTCACCCAAATCTCCTCCCCAATTTGGATAGAGGCAGGCCCTTCCCCCCAATGGCCATCGGCATCGCACATGGATGTCGCCATTCATACTGAAATACTGCTCTTTGTGGTACGGTTCTCTCATCCTGACCTGACCTAGGGGACATATTATACCAAAATACTGCTTCCATAGGCGCTACCTGCCCCCTCTCTGCCATCGATGGCCTTGATTGTCCGATGATGTCTTTCCACAATTCCGTTCCCACTTGGCCGATACGCAGCTCTAAAGAAACGTCGGACATTCCACCTATCAAGCATGTCCTTCAAAGCCTGCGACCAAAAAGCAGTACCGTTATCCATCAACACCTCATCAACTGGGCCCCTCTCTAGGAAGATCTCATTCAGCACACCTGCAATCTCTTCCGCATTCTCTGCTCTTAATTCCCTCCAGACAGCCACCCGTCCAGGTCCGCAGTCTATCATAGATTGGTACAACCCCTGCCGATAGTGTGCCACATTAACCGCCAACCTTTGCCAATCATTATCCACTCTAGTCTCCCCAGACACATGTACACTCGGTGCAGGGTCGATCGACTGACATCTGTCACAACGTCTCCCCACCTCTCGAACGTTGTCCCTCGTGACTGCAGGGTCAACCTTCCTTGCCACAAACAGCGTCCTGTCGACTCCCATGTGGTGCATTTGATGTAGCTCCTTTACACTTGGTGCTCCTATGCAACACACCATAGCCGCCTCCTTTGTCTCCTCTGGCACCCCGAGCCATGATTTCTTTACTCTTGTTAGGGCATCTTCCTTGTTCTTCTCTGATGGCACAAAAACTACACACAACTGCAGACCATACACATCTTTCAACTCCCTCAGAATTCCCAGACGACGCTTCACAATCAGTTCTGAGGCTCCCTTCGTTCGAACTCTTTTCTCTTCCGTCACCACTGATTTCAGCCAACCAAACACTGTAGCAGAATCAGTTCGAACCTCGATCTCTCGCAAACCCCACTTCAAGGCCAAATTGATACCTTTCAATACCGCATCCAACTCGGCCACGTTGATATGACTGTAGTCGTGCTTCTTCCTCAACCATGCAGCATCCTCAACTTCTACATTACCTATCTCCAATATCACGCCTGTCGCTATACTACTTGCGTCACACCATACAACCCCCTTCTCCGACTTCGGAGTGTACCATCTTCCTCTCACTGGGTCTTCGCGTCTCACTCTTTCTATGACATCTTGCATCATCGTGACTGTCTCTTTTCCGACCTTGTCTTCCCATCTTACACCTTCCGCTCTCCTCTTAACGTAACTACATGCTACCCGCAGCCATTCTGCAATGGGATAGTGGCCCACAAGCTGAGAATAGCTCTCTCCTACTCCAGTTCTCCCTAATTTCCGGAACCTCATTACCTCTCTGGAATACTAGCTCGCCTGTTCTATCTCTCTCTAATCTCAAGCCCAACGCCGCACCCCCTTCCAACGGCTGCGGCTCCTTTGTGGCCAATCCAAACCTAGCCAAGTGTTCTACAACCTCGGCTGCCGTCACCACAGTCTCATCCACTAGTATATCGTCAATATATGAATTCGTGGCAGCCTTCATCTTGTGCGCTTTCCCCAGCACTGTCTTGAGTATCCTCGCCATGATTCTTGGAGCCGAATTCAACCCGAAACCCAACCTCGTCAAGCAATACGTTTTCCCTTTGTATCTCACCAGCTGGTACTTCCAGAGCTTCTCTGTCACATGAATTTGTAAATAAGCGGACTTCAAATCCACAATGGTCGAGGCACCACCCATCTGCCTCCACTTCCTGAGTGTCTCGCCGCACACATCCGCGACGTCATCGCCTGTGTGACTCATCACGTGGGTATTAAGTTCACGAAAATCCAATACAGGCCGTACCTTGCTTTTCGTCGGTTGAACCACCGCCATCAACGGCAACACTCCACTCTCCACTTCCTCTCCCCACGGCAGCAGAATGCCCTCATCAATCCACCTCTTCACCTCCTTGTCAAAATCTTCTCTCACTCCCTCTTTCATAGCATTTTCGTAACAACCAACTTTGTTCTTCAAAACAGGCAACTCTCCTTTCAACAACCACTCGTCTACCCACTTATTACCATCAAATACCGGAACAAAATCCTTATCCTCAATCTGGCATGGATCAGCCCCCCATTCGGTGCCTGTCTTCAACACCCCTCTCTTTGGCTCAACAACCCCGGCTGCCTTTGCGAACTTATCTTTCAGCTCTTCAGTCTCCGTCAGCTTCACAACCCTCCCTTCCGACTTTATGGCCACAGCGCATTGGGTCTCTCCACTCTTGGCAGTTGAACGGCTTACCGGTACCTTCCCAAACGTTACCGGTACTCTTCCATCTACAATCGTAGCGCCACCCAGTTGGCTGATTACATCCATCCCCATCACTACATCAATGCCGTCAATTACTCTATCAAGTACTATGGCCCTGATCCACAATCGGATTCCTCGCACTGTCAACTCCACTTCTCTGGCACCCTCACACCTTATCTCTCTTCCATCGACTGCAACCAGCCTAGCGTCCTCTCCCTCACACTTTCCTACCAAACGAGAGGCCAACACAGTGGTCGAACAGCCAGTATCCACAAGGGCTCTTGCCCCTTTCCCCCCCACCAGTACCTCCACCACTGGCAGAGAGCTTGGGAGCGCCTTTACTCGACTAAAGGGGTAGCTTCCGGCGCAGCAGCTCCCCCTTGACCGTTTCCCTGGTTGCAACGGGTCGCTATGTGACCCTCCTTCCCACACCGATAGCAAGTTATGGCTGGCTTCGGCTCCTTACACTCCCTTGCCAGGTGAGAGCCACCACATCTGAAGCTGCGACCTTTGAACCCACGCGCCTGCGGCGCCTCCGATTTCCTGCCACTCGGCTCACCCCGTGGAGCCTGCCACCTTGCCTCCACTTCCAGCCCCCCAGTAGCAACCGCTGCAACTCCTTGGCTTCCTCCTGACGTCAATACTCTAGCCCTAACTATTAATTCACTCACGCTTACCGACTCAACGTCCTTAACCTGCTGCAGCTCCATCGATATCCTATCCGGAAACCCAGTTATAAAAGCGAGCTTCACCGCCCTCTCCAAGCCCTCTTCCTTCCACCCAGCTAGCCCTGCCACCCTCCTTATCTCGTTAGCAAAGACATCCACCCGCTCACCTATCCATATCACCCTCTTTAGCCTTCCATATGCCTCAAACATTCCCTGTGTAAAAGCCTCCTTCAATCTAGCACTTATCCTCTTAGCATCTGATTGATCATTCTCACTCATTTCAAGGTACAAGGCTAACACATCTCCCTCCAAGTACAGTGGTATGAAACTAACCAAGTCTTCAACTTTCAACAGTTTCGCCACCAACTCTGCCTTTTTTAGCCACGCCACCACGTCGCCCTTACCATCATATGACTTCATCATTTCACTACTCACCTTCACTTTTCCAGACATGGTGACTAGTATAAACCTAGATAGCTTGTGGTTGAAATACAAAATGTTAGCACCCTTACCTCCCGGTGAGAATATCCCTGCAGAGCAGTGCTGAAAGCCTAGGCCTATTCCCCATCCAAGCGCAGTCAACGCTCCAGAAACTGCGACCACGAACCACAATCCAACCCGACCTACAGCTACAGTGATGACCACAAACCACAATCCAACCTGACCTACAGCTACAGTGATGCCCACATGAACCACCGACCTCGGCTGAATCTATTCACCTCTCACAGCAACACTACACTCAGTAAAATACAACGGGAGCTCACTACAACCTCCACCCCAAATCGTCACACACATGTTTCTGTCGTTACTCCCGTTCGTTCGCCGAATGTGCCTTAAACTAGCTAACCTACCCAACGTAAATAAAATCTACCCAACATAAATCGAATTACACCACAGTTGCATAAACTCCTTTGGTCCTAAATGTCTTCGCAGGATCATGGGCTATCGCTGGAATGATTAAGTCTCAAACCAGCGACTACTCCATGAATCTGATTCAAGACATATTAGTTGCATGGTCCGTGAACGCCAACTTCAGCTACATGGGCATGTGGTTCGCCTCCCTGAAGCAGACTGCTCACCAGGTTGTCTACAGAAAACAACCCTGAGTGGAAGAGGCCTAGGGGAAGACCACGGAACTTATGGCTAAGGATCCCCCTGAGTGGACACGGAGGGTGAGTGTGGTTACGCGTTTTCTGATTGATACTACTAGTCATGGGGCTATACAATCTGAGAATGCCACCTTCTTTGAGATGAACAGATTGCGAAAATCCACGCACTTTCCATCCTTATTTATATCCTTATTTATTACTTTTATTGGCTTTACAGAATCCACATTCATACCTCATCATATCCATTTTTACTGTTGTCATTCTATGTTTTCAGACTTCCTGACCAGTGTTTCATTCCCATAAATTAACGTTGGCATCAAAACTCCCTCATGTAATCTCTTTCACAGTTTTAATGCTTACATTTCTGCTCTTGATCAAAGATTAATGTGTTTCTATAATATTATTAGTAGGTTTAGGGATATTTCTTCGAGAGGCCGGTCTATATGATCTGTGCCCCATGAATATTCTTTCCTCTCACTTAAACAGTAGGCTACCATAGTGCGGTTGGGAATATGAACATGATTAGATTAATATCCAGTATTCGAGAATGGATAATAAGTCGTAGGCGTGTGCATAAACCTTTAACCGTCCTGGTGGTGTAATGGTTAAGGGTTGCAAAAATATGTGTGTGATAACCCGGGTTCGAATCCCGGTGGATCATATATACTTTAATTAATTTCATTGGGGGTGTGGTGGTGAGATTAATAAAAAATAATATTATTAGTAGGTTTAGGGATATTTCTTCGAGAGGCCGGTCTATATGATCTGTGCCCCATGAATATTCTTTCCTCTCACTTAAACAGTAGGCTACCATAGTGCGTTGGGAATATGAACATGATTAGATTAATATCCAGTATTCGAGAATGGATAATAAGTTGAAGGCGTGTGCATAAACCTTTAACCGTCCTGGTGGTGTAATGGTTAAGGTGGCAAAAATATGTGTGTGATAACCCGGGTTCGAATCCCGGTGGATCATATATACTTTAATTAATTTCATTGGGGGTGTGGTGGTGAGATTAATAAAAATAATATTATTAGTAGGTTTAGGGATATTTCTTCGAGAGGCCGGTCTATATGATCTGTGCCCCATGAATATTCTTTCCTCTCACTTAAACAGTAGGCTACCATAGTGCGGTTGGGAATATGAACATGATTAGATTAATATCCAGTATTCGAGAATGGATAATAAGTCGTAGGCGTGTGCATAAACCTTTAACCGTCCTGGTGGTGTAATGGTTAAGGTGGCAAAAATATGTGTGTGATAACCCGGGTTCGAATCCCGGTGGATCATATATACTTTAATTAATTTCATTGGGGGTGTGGTGGTGAGATTAATAAAAATAATATTGTTCTTCCTTTCAACTTTTCAAGAGCATAATCCTTTTTTTTTTTCAATCATGGCTCCCAGATACTCAATTTCATCAAAAAGGTATATATATACCTATTTATGGCATTGCAACACAATCAGTGGGTACATCATCCTTCAGGTTCTTGGTTATATAATTTAGTGGCTGCAATATGCGCTCATGCATGCAATGCATGGAGGGTCATATTTAAGGGCTGGATTCACGTCTGATAATTTTTAATTCCACCAAACATCAAGCGAGTTACTCAGTCTAGGAAAGGCTTTCGTGGTACAGGAATGTTTTTCAGTGACTTGGCTATGTCTTCAATGTTTGGGCTTGGGTGACCTTGTTAAAGTGTGTGCGGTGTATTGACTATATTATGATGGTTTGTGTTGTGGTGACTATATTGTGATGGTTTGTGTTGTGGTGACTATATTATGATGGTTTGTGTTGTGGTGACTATATTATGATGGTTTGTGTTGTAGTGACTATATTATGATGGTTTGTGTTGTGGTGACTATATTGTGATGGTTTGTGTTGTAGTGACTATATTATGATGGTTTGTGTTGTGGTGACTATATTATGATGGTTTGTGTTGTGGTGACTATATTATGATGGTTTGTGTTGTAGTGACTATATTATGATGGTTTGCGTTGTGGTGACTATATTATGATGGTTTGTGTTGTAGTGACTATATTATGATGGTTTGTGTTGTAGTGACTATATTATGATGGTTTGTGTTGTGGTGACTATATTATGATGGTTTGTGTTGTGGTGACTATATTATGATGGTTTGTGTTGTGACTATATTATGATGGTTTGTGTTGTGGTGACTATATTATGATGGTTTGTGTTGTAGTGACTATATTATGATGGTTTGTGTTGTGGTGACTATATTATGATGGTTTGTGTTGTGGTGACTATATTATGATGGTTTGTGTTGTAGTGACTATATTATGATGCTTTGTGTTGTGGTGACTATATTATGATGGTTTGTGTTGTAGTGACTATATTATGATGGTTTGTGTTGTGGTGACTATATTATGATGGTTTGTGTTGTGGTGACTATATTATGATGGTTTGTGTTGTAGTGACTATATTATGATGGTTTGTGTTGTGATGACTATATTGTGATGGTTTGTGTTGTGGTGACTATATTGTGATGGTTTGTGTTGTAGTGACTATTGTGATGGTTTGTGTTGTGGTGACTATATTGTGATGGTTTGTGTTGTAGTGACTATATTATGATGGTTTGTGTTGTAGTGACTATATTGTGATGGTTTGTGTTGTAGTGACTATATTATGATGGTTTGTGTTGTAGTGACGATATTGTGATGGTTTGTGTTGTAGTGACTATATTATGATGGTTTGTGTTGTAGTGACTATATTGTGATGGTTTGTGTTGTAGTGACTATATTATGATGGTTTGTGTTGTAGTGACTATATTGTGATGATTTGTGTTGTAGTGACTATATTATGATGGTTTGTGTTGTAGTGACTATATTGTGATGGTTTGTGTTGTAGTGACTATATTATGATGGTTTGTGTTGTGATGACTATATTGTGATGGTTTGTGTTGTGGTGACTATATTGTGATGGTTTGTGTTGTAGTGACTATATTGTGATGGTTTGTGTTGTGGTGACTATATTATGATGGTTTGTGTTGTAGTGACTATATTATGATGGTTTGTGTTGTAGTGACTATATTGTGATGGTTTGTGTTGTAGTGACTATATTATGATGGTTTGTGTTGTAGTGACTATATTGTGATGGTTTGTGTTGTAGTGACTATATTATGATGGTTTGTGTTGTAGTGACTATATTGTGATGGTTTGTGTTGTAGTGACTATATTATGATGGTTTGTGTTGTAGTGACTATATTGTGATGATTTGTGTTGTAGTGACTATATTATGATGGTTTGTGTTGTAGTGACTATATTGTGATGGTTTGTGTTGTAGTGACTATATTATGATGGTTTGTGTTGTGGTGACTATATTATGATGGTTTGTGTTGTAGTGACTATATTGTGATGGTTTGTGTTGTGGTGACTATATTATGATGGTTTGTGTTGTAGTGACTATATTATGATGGTTTGTGTTGTGGTGACTATATTTTGATGGTTTGTGTTGTGGTGACTATATTATGATGGTTTGTGTTGTAGTGACTATATTATGATGGTTTGTGTTGTGGTGACTATATTGTGATGGTTTGTGTTGTAGTGACTATATTATGATGGTTTGTGTTGTGACTATATTATGATGGTTTGTGTTGTGGTGACTATATTATGATGGTTTGTGTTGTGGTGACTATATTATGATGGTTTGTGTTGTGGTGACTATATTGTGATGGTTTGTGTTGTAGTGACTATATTGTAATGGTTTGTGTTGTGACTATATTATGATGGTTTGTGTTGTAGTGACTATGTTGTGATGGTTTGTGTTGTGGTGACTATGTTGTCATGGTTTGTGTTGAGGTGACTATATTATGATGGTTTGTGTTGTGGTGACTATGACATTTAGATTATTTGCATGTTGACTATGAGCCAGCTATTGAAGAAAATCAAAGAGAGAGAGAGAGAGAGAGATAGATTAGCGTGATGTTATCTATGTGGAGGAAGTGCGGGATGAGTGTTGATTGGTGGTAATGACTGGGGAGAGGGTGGAGGGGTGGCATAACACGTGCCAACAGTATCACCAGTTTATACTCAAGTGTCGCTATATACTCCCCCTCCCCTTCTCTCTCTCTCTCTCTCTCTCTCTCTCTCTCTCTCTCTCTCTCTCTCTCTCTCTCTCTCTCTCTCTCTCTCTCTCTCTCTCTCTCTCTCTCTCTCTCTCTCTCTCTCTCTCTCTCTCTCAAGCAAGGAGGGAAATAGAGGATGTAGTAGGTGATGAGGAAGGAAATTTTAGTATTATAGAGTGTCTGTGCTTGATACTAACGGCGTGAGCATAATTTGTTTAAGGGATTATTAACCCATAAACGGCAGCAACGCTCATAAGAAGTTTTACTGGGCGAGGGCGGCAAAGCTCTTAACCCTCTCCGACATATGACGCAATTTTGAGCCTATTAGGGATACTTTAAAGCCTTTATTACCATCAGGGTTTTTTACAAACCTTTATTTTAGTTACTTCAACCTCTGCAGTTGTCTTTGAGTTAGATGTGGGCAGAAAACTAATTTTGGAGAGGTAATTATAAGAGTGAGAGAACTCTATTTCTTATTGCTAATCTGGCAACCTCTGCGTCATATATGTTTGAAGGGGGTCCTAAAAAAACATTTAAACGGCCCCAGTAGCACTAAACAATGTTTTTTTTTTTTTTTTTTTTTCCCCTTATACCTCATATCACTCCTCCACATCCCCTCCTTCCCCCCTTTCCGCTCCCCCTTCAAGGATCACCTATTTTCCCTGTTATTCCCTAATTCGTTGGTATATTTTTGTGCTAACATTAGCAAAATGTGTGGAGGATGTGCTTACGTGCCTAGCGCCTAGCGAGTGTGTTACACAACCGAGTGTGGATGAGTAGGCTGTGTGGCTTGAGGCCTCGTGGAGGGAGGGGTTGCCTCAATTTGCTCCATAATTCATGAATGGGCTGCTCCATATATATTCGCGATTTTGACCAGAAAAATTATATTTTCACTTGTTTTATTGTTGTTACAGGTTACTATCTTCATAGTGAAGGTAAAATAGGCTCTTATGAATAAGTAATAACGATATTTATCGTAAAATGGCGATTATAGGCCTGAATGGAGCCTATATGCTCGCCCATGGGCATCGAGTTCAATACCCCCCCCTCGCCGTTCCCGGGTTAATGAACATGGGACGGACGGGCAGGATAATCACACATTATATATACATAGTTACAGACTCGCTTCCCTCTGGTTTTGTATTTTGATTTTTTGGTGGGGACTGACGTTGGCCTACTGTCTCGTTTGTATATACTTTCATATTCGTGTCGCATTTCTATTGATTTGTCGAGAGATTTCCTGAAAGATTATAGTGTATATTTTGCTCAGTGATTTCTGTATACTTAATTATATCATAGAATGCGAAGCAGTTTGCTTTTAGTTCAATGTGATGTCCTGTTGGAGCAGCGGATAACCGACACATCGCCTTCCTGTGAGATTAATCATGTGATATCAATGCCTCGATTTGATTTGATGATAAGGTAAGGGTGTGTCATCGTGGTCAGTTTATCGTGTATAGAAATTACTGTATATTGAAATGTTGAATTATTTTGCTTCAGAATGGTTAATTTGTATTTATATAACAGTGAAGTAAGTATTGTTTCCTTTAATTTCCCTTGTAAGTGTCGGGAATAAATTATTTCTAATATATTCCCGGCATCTTTGCTCCTGCTCCCCTAGCCTGGTGAGTTAAGCTACCGTAATGTACGTTCTATTAGGTATCCTACATTGCGTTCCTGTACCAGGCTTCTTTTACGTTTCTCTGATTTTGACCATAAGCAACCCTTTCTTGGGTATTATTATATATTAATCATTGTGTGGGAGTAGCCTACTGGTTGCACTGAGCGTTCATTTTGGCTGCCACTGTATTTTAAGTTGTTGTTGTTGTTGTTGTTTTTGGCGCACTCTCCCATCCAGGAGTTCGTTCTATGAACGATGGCTGTTTCCTTATTGTTATTTGTATTTGTTAAAAAATTTCATATTACTTATATATTTCTTTTCTCAAATTAACGATAGTCTCCCTCCTTTTTAGAACTGTTCTTATAATCTCTGCTACCCGTTTTAATTCATTTTGTTCAAATATTTCCCGCAAGTTGTCCCTGCCTCTCAGATCTTTGTATAGGTCTTCGTATGATTCACAGTTGAACAGGTGCATTTGATTTTCATTTTCATTTTGACAAATATCGCACAATAGGTTAGGTTCATATTTGTTTTTGAAGTTTTCTTTTACTTCTATCATTCTTGTCCTTGTCATAAAACAAATTCTGGCATTTTCAAAGCTTAAGTCCTCAATATAATTACTTGATATGTCTTGTTCAACAGCTTCTCTAGTTTTACTTCCACTTCTCATACCTTCTATTATCTCTTCCCTATTTTTTATTTGCACTTTATCTTTAACCTAAGAAGTGCGCATGGGGGGTATGAGACACCACACTCCTGTGCTGACGTATTTGAGCTGTTCCCATCACTAACATCGTTATTTTACCATAAATAGCATTAATACTTATCCATATGCGCCTATTATAGGTTGATTATAAAGGTATTAACCTGTTACAACAATAAAACAAGTGGAAACAGTGTTTGGATGGTCAAAATTGGCGATACAGGCCGGGAGTTACATAATGTATGGCTGAGGCAACCTCCCTGCCCTCCACCCCTCCCCTTGTCTGGAGAGACACTGTTCCGCAATAGTCTCTCTCTCGCTCTTTCCCACGCTTGGTAACAGTGATGACAACGCCCTGCTACCAACTCGCTAATGTTAGCACGAAAATAAACCACAGAATAAGGGAATAACAGGGAAAATAGATGATAACTGAAGGAAGGGAGGACAGTGGGGAAGGAGGGGAGGTGGAGGAGTGATATTTGGCATGGCCCAGGGGCAAACAAAAAAATAAAAAAAATTTGGGGTGTTTTAAATGGATTTTTTTTTTCCCTTACTCTTAAGAGTCTTCCCGCAGTCCGCCGGGGGAACTCTTAAGAGTCTCCCCGCAGTTCCCGGGTTAATAAATTGCTTAGCTTCGATTTCACTAATTCTTTCAAGATTTTCAGTTATACAGAATTGTATTTTTCTTTAAGATTACAAATTTCTTTTTTGTATTTTCTTTCATTGTCTTCACTGTTTGTTTTAATTTTAACCTCAATTGCTTCATTGTCTCGGTTACTCAAATTAATGTAATATTCAGTTGGTGTTTTGGCGACTTAGGTTGAGGGACTACAGGGCCTAGCCTCTGGTCCCCTGTGTGGGGTAGGCCTATATATACAGTATATATATATAATATATATATATATATATATATATATATATATATTTTTTTTTTTTTTTTTTTTTTTTTTTTTTTTTGGACAGGTGTTTAATTTTGCATGAGGCTACATTCCTGTTGCTTGCAGCTTGCGTGGCACGTTCACAGCAGTTGTGTGGAGTTACCTGTCCCGGCATTATTTAACCTTGAGTAATATTGGAGAGATTGTAGACACACATCGAGCATGGCAATACCCAGAGGAGGCCTCATAGGCATTTGATAAGGAGTAGCTGGAACCCCTGTTTCATTTGTCTGGCCTCCCTCACTGTTTCTGTTTGTGCCTCACCTACACAGAGTAATCCAGCTAGCTTTCACAAACACCTCTTCCTAATAATTTTACTACACTAAACTAGCACACCACATTTCTTTTCAATACACAAATACATAAATACATATATAAATATGAAGACCATTAACCGCCCTTAATTTGGCGCTGTCACTCTTTCAACTTTTGGGGAGACACTTGTTACAGGCAGCTTTACCTTATGTCTCCCTCATTCACATATAAAACAAAAGTTAGGATGTACAATCATGATTAGGCTACTAATCTCTGACCAGTGACGAGAGGTGGGCACTGCTATGACCACACATGAGCCACGTAGCCTATTGGGCAGGGCAAGTAACTGCAACCAGGCGATCTGAAGTATTCTACACCTCAGATTTCTGATAGATAGAACATAATAATTGATATTGGTTCAGGAGTAATTTATCGAGAGGCCTTCCCTAGTGGTTAAGGCCCCATTAATTGCTCTTTCCATTCACATATGCATAGCCTACGTGAGTTGTAGTTGGGATATGTGTACATGCTTAGATTGATATGCAGGATTCGAAGTTGCATAATAAATCGTAGGCAGTGTCCACCATTCTTTAACCCTTAATTAGCGGCTCACCACATAAGTCGAGTTAAATAAAACTGGACTATGTGGCGGCGCTCGACATAACTCGAGTGGCAATTTCAGCACGTAATGTTGCTGAGAGAGAGAGACAAGTGGTGGCAGGAGAGTAGCGAGCGTATGACTGCTCCAGACCACCGCGGCGAACCTACTGACACGAATCTCACCTCCCTCCTACCTCTCTCACTCGCTATATAAGGAATTGTATGGGGAAAGTGCCTAATTACATGCTTTTTGCACTCGCGTTGCACGGTTATTGCAAGAAAACTAGCCATCATAAAAGGATCGTTATGGTGTCATTCGAAAGCTCTGTTTATGCCCTTTCAGGGATAGATACTTGTTTTACGTTCTGGGTCTTATTTAGGCATGAAAATGATCACGTAAACAGCCCTATTTTGGCTAAAAACACCCCGCTGGGCGGTACATATAAATAAACCGCATAGGCCGCTCTTAAGGTGTTAACTGCCTTCGTGGTGTAATGCATAAGGTGTTGATATTTGGTGTGAGCGTCCTGGGTTCGAATCCACGGACTGCCACATGTGTTTGTAATATTTCATTAACCCGGGAACTGCAGGAAGACTCTTAAGAGTTCCCCCGGCGGACTGAGGGAAGACTCTTAAGAGTCAGAGAAAAGAAAATCAAATTTAAACATTGAAAAAAAAAAAAAAAAAAAAAATTGCCCCTGGGCCATGCAAAATATCACTCCTCTACCTCCCCTCCTTCCCCACTTTCCACCCCTCCTTCAGTTATCACCTATTTTCCCTGTTATTCCCTTATTCTGAGGTATATTTTCGTGCTAACATTAGCGAGTTGCAAGCAGGGCATTGTCATCACTGTTAGCAAGCAACCTGTTGTAACAGGTTAATACCTTTATAATCAACCTATAATAGGCACATATGGATAAGTATTAATGCTATTTATGGTAAAATTAATATTTTAGTGATGGAAACAGCTCAAATACATGCGCACAGGCAGAGGTGTCTAATTACCCCCATGCGCACTTCAGAGGTTAATCGATTTTAGGAGTAGAGTTGGTTGTTGGATAGAACATAATAATTGCCATATTTATATGTTTTATTCTTGCATAGGCTAATAAAGTCATCTGAGTTTATTGCCAGGGACCTACATTTCTTCAATCAATATGTAATTGGACAATTTCCATCAAGTAAATATGCATGTGCCAATATTTGTGGGTATTGGCATGATATGTACGTAGGCTAATAGTCATTTATTGATTAAAGGCATTAACTCATACACCTAATTACCACAGAGCATGCAGCTAAGAAATTGTGTTGGAAGAACGCAAAAATTTCCACTGTATGACAGTATGGCAACCGGGCACGATCACGCAACATTTACAGCTCGGTTAACCCATTCAGTACCGAGGACGTTCTTTTCATTATACTCTGGTAATTATTAGACTATATATTCAGCTTAGGGAGACTGTCTAGCCTACCTATTGAAAGTCTACATACTATCTCAATCAATCCTTTGGCTACCATATAATTATCCTTCCTAAGTGTTAATAAATCCTGAAAATGTAGTCGAAGGCTCACCTCAAGAAATAGGTCCGCGAAATAATAGTCAAGCCAAGACCACACGAATGTAAAATAGCATCACACACTCATTACACAGGAACAAAAATAATAATAAAAATAAATAAATTAATTAATACAAAACATCACCAGCTTTCACACGTTTCTTTAATGCATACCAATTAATATCTAGTAGCCTATATTTAACTGCACATAATAGCCTATGATATGTGAAGACAAAGTGTAAACAAAAAATAATGTTTCAGTGATGCTCCGAACATAGTTCATTGAGGTACTGCTTTCTGGAATTATGGCTGAGTATGTCCGATTGTCTAGCCTACACCTGGCCTCGACTTAATTGGCTAACTCTCTGTTCAGAGATTAGTTATCATGACTTTACTTTATTATATTAATCTCCCTCTGCATTCAATGACCTCGCAGTATCAGTTAGATTTACCATTCTGTTTTCCTTGTTAACTTAACAAAGTCCAACTCCTTAGGTTGTTTGACAGGGACGTTATGCCTTTAACCCGTAAATGGCGGCAAAGCTCTTAAGAGGTTTTACTGGGCGACGGCGGCAAAGCTCTTAGAGAGAGGCCTAAAAAAAAAAAATTTAAACCGCCCCAGTATCACTAAACAATGTTTTTTTTTTTTTTTTTTTTCCTATACCTCATATCACTCCTCCACATCCCCTCCTTCCTCCCTTTCCCCTCCCCCCTTCAATTATCACCTATTTTCCCTGTTATTCCCTAATTCGTTGGTATATTTTTGTGCTAACATTAGCAAACTGTGTGGAGGATGTGCTTACGTGCCTAGCAGGTGTGTTACATGACAGAGTGTGTGTATTAGTGGTGGGCGATACCAAGGATTTTCTTTCGATACGATACCAAGGATTTTTTCACTCAGTATCGGTAGTATCGAGTACCGATACCAAGTACTTTTGTTGGAACGACTAACGACTAACCAATTCTGGAGCGATAAGTAAGGTAAGAAAAATCCCTGTTCAGCTCCAGAGCAACAAAGCTGTCACCAACACGCCAGCTGACAATACACCAACAATCAAGGAATTAACTGGGGACACTGACCTAGGCCAAGGCCTACCCAAAAGCCCAGAAGTAGCCGTAGGCAAGAGTGACGGCGACAACCTCAATACCAGTACCACAACAAACATGGCTATAGATCTAGGTCTGGGGAACACACCAGAAGATATTAGCATCACAATGCTAGATGCCCATAGTCTCCCCCCCGCAACACTAGCAGACACGGCAGAGCCTCCTCAAAACGCAGCAAGACAGGTGAGGTCGGGGACCCCAACGAGCACACCCCACATGCAACGGATGCAGCCATAATGCTCCTACATACAGAAGAACAGGTGAGGCTAGTGCTGTAAATTCAAATCCATGGAGACCTAGGCCCAGAGCTGAAAACAAGGGCACTTATATTAGGAGGAAAAGCATGGAAGTATGCAATTTCTACCTAAGAAATGAATGCCAATATGGAGTAGTTGACATGGGATGCAAACAAGACCACCCAAAAATATGTGCAAAATTCATGAAGCACGGGCGGGATGAAAGGATCGGTTGCAATCGTGGATGGAAGTGCATCGACTACCACCCATATGTATGCAGAATCTCGCTCAACAAAAGGGCATGTACTATCAGAGACTGTAATCTTCCACACATCAAGGGAACCAAAATACTGACGCCCAGAAACAATGTCAACAAACCAAGGGAACACGCTACAGGACCATCCAAAGGGAATTTGCCTACACACCAACACATGAGGAAAAATTAGAAAGCCAACGCAATGCCCTCAGAAGCTGGCCAACCATCCAGCAAACTCACAAGGTCAGACCAGCAGCGGTACACACGGCTATGCCCGACCAAGGTGCTTTTTTAGAGGTAGTAATGGGACGTCTTCTGGAAGTGGAAAAACGGTCTCAAGTGATAACGGAGAGATTCCTAGCCCAAACCGAGGGGCCAGACATGAACCACAGAGGAAGGTGCAACTACCACTAAGTAGTTTTTTTGTGGGCAACATCAGAGGACTCTACCCACGAAACAATCAATGTAAAGTCCCCATGTTGGAAGAAATTGCAGAGGAAGATAACTCAATTTTTCTAGCCCTCACAGAAACACACTTGAACGAAAACATTTTGGATGCAGAGATCAATATCCATAATTTCACACTATTCAGAGCCGACAGAGCGGACAGAAGCCACGGAGGAGTAGCACTCTACCTAAGGGAGGATATGGCTGCAAATACCGAAACTTTAGTTGCATTCTCAAACGGCACAACAGAGCTACTAGCAGTACACATAAGACAAACCGACATGCTCATCAAAATTTTGTACCGACCTCCAAACACCACAGGGGAAATTTTCAAGGTCACAGAGAAGATACAATCACTCCTACAAAATCTGCCAACTACCGCTACAGATGTCATCATCACAGGAGATTTCTACCTGCCCATCATCAATTGGGCAACCATGAAAATAGACGGAGGATCCAGGGATGAAAAACAGCAAGCCAAGGAGCTAATAACTATCATGGACACTGCATACATGAAGCAATACATCGAGGAACCTACAAGAGGCAACAACACACTGGACTTACTAGTTGGCAACAACTTCGACCTGGTACACTCGTACGAAACTGTAGAAACTCTAATGTCTGACCACAGCCTCATCAAAGTTAGAACCCCCACACCAGCCACACCACCAAGAAGATGTCAACAGGAATCAAGCCAAATCCCCTGCACCTCTCTGAAAGATCTCAACTTCTACAGCAAAGATATAGACTGGGACATACTGAGAGCAAAACTGGCAGTAACTGATTGGAGGGCACTATTCGAAGATAAAAACGTCGACGAAACTCTCAGTATCCTCCAGAAACAATGCCTGGAGACCTGTAAAAACATCATACCACCCAAATCAAGCAGGAAGCAGATTAAACTAATTCCCAGAGATAGAAAAATACTAATGAAGAAAAGGACGTACTTGAGAGCCAAGCAAAGGAAGACCAGCCATGCGCATACTATCACCAAACTACAAGAAGAGCTCGATGAAGTTGAACGAAAACTCATCCAGTCACACCAAGAGCAAAGAACACGTGAAGAACTCCAAGCAGTTGCAAACATACGAGTAAATAGCAAATTCTTCTATGCATACGCAAAAAGGAGACTCAGGAACACCTCAACAATAGGACCACTTGCAAAACTTACGGGCGAACTTGAGAGTGACCCAACCGAAATGGCCAAGATACTCAAACAGCAGTACGAAAGTGTCTTCAGCCCGCCAAATGAAGACAAGAAAATCGATAATGCAACGACCTTCTTTGACAACGCTCCTGGGACACCACATCAACTCTCCTCGGTAACAGTATCAACAGAGGACATAATAGCAGCCATCGACAAGATTGGACCAAACTCTGCAGCAGGACCAGACGGCTTTCATGCCCAACTGCTAAAAAACTGCAAACATCAGCTAGCCTTGCCTCTAAAACTGCTGTGGAGCAAGTCCCTCCAAACTGGATATGTACCACAATCCCTAAAAGAAGGTACCGTCACACCAATACATAAAGGGGGTAGTAAAGGCATAGCCAAAAATTACAGACCAGTGGTGCTGACGTCACATCTTATTAAAATCATAGAAAGAACAATACGAGCTAAGATGGTCAGCTACCTGGAAGATAACGAGGCATTCAACGAGGGTCAACATGGCTTTAGACAAGGCCGCTCCTGCCTTTCACAACTACTATCACACTAGTGACTACGACAAAATCCTACAGGATATTCAAGACGGAGAAAATGTAGACGTCATATATCTAGATTTCGCCAAAGCTTTTGACAAGGTGGACCATGGGATCCTTCTACATAAACTCAAATCACTGGGAATAGGGGGAGACCTTGGAAGATGGCTCCACAGTTTCATCACCAACAGAAAACAAAGAGTCACGGTTCAAGGAAGCCTATCAGAAGCAGGTGGGGTCATCAGCGGAGTACCACAAGGATCAGTACTGGGACCTCTCCTATTCCTCATCATGATAGGAGACATCGACAGGGACCTGGAACACTCAACTGCCTCATCGTTTGCTGACGACACCAGACTCATGAAGAAAATCACCTCACAACATGATGCACAGCTACTACAACAAGACTTGGACAAAATCCTGAAGTGGGCAGAAGAAAACAACATGGCCCTAAACGGAGACAAGTTCGAGCTTCTAAGGTACGGGAACAAGAGAGCACTACAAAACGACACCAACTACAAAAGTGGACAGCAAGAAATTACCACCAAGGACACAGTGAAGGACTTGGGAGTAAATATGAGCAGTGACACCACTTTTTCCCAGCATATTACCAAAGCCACACTAACAGCAAAACAAATAGCAGGCTGGATCCTGAGAACCTTCCACACAAGAAATGAGAGGTGTATGTTAACACTGTGGAAGTCACTGGTCCTACCACGACTGGAGTACTGCTCTCAGCTCTGGTCTCCCAAAAAAGTAGGAGAAATAACAGAAATTGAAGCCACCCAGAGGACATTCACCAGTAAAATCCATGGGTTTCAACACTTTAACTACTGGGAGAGACTCAAGGAGCTGCAGCTGTACTCACTTCAAAGACGTAGGGAGAGATACATCATCATCTACGTCTGGAAGATTTTGGAAAAAAAAGGTACCAAATCCAAACATCCAAGAGACTCAACACCAAAGGCGAGGGAGGCTGTGCTAAGTGAGGACTACGCCGGGATCAACACAAAAAATCAAATCCCTGATCCATCACAGCTTTGCATACAATGGAACCAGACTGTTCAACTGTATACCAGCCCCTCTCAGGAACATGACCGGGGTGTCTCCAGACACCTTCAAGAAACACTTGGACATGTGGCTGGCCAAAATACCGGACGGCCACCAACACCAGGATACCCCAGCACCAACTCCAACCGACTTCTGGAATGGAGAGTGGAAGAAAGGGAGCTGCCTGGTCGCAGTGGAGCCCCAGCTCAACTGTGTCACTAACGGACGGAATACAACAAAGTGTAACAAAGTGTAAGTGTAAAGTGTTGTTGTTGTTGCTGTTCCCCAAGCTGCTTGGCCGAACAGCCCCAAGGCCCTGAGCAAGGCCAAGGCCATAACCGAGCGCCCCCCACAGAACCCTCCCTGCTGACCACAATAAAGCCTGGGTGACCGAAGCCACTCCATGGCGGGGAGCTGGGGAGGGTGAGGAAACGCCCGGGAAACCAAAGCCCCACCCAGGGCCCTGTGCCCCTCAGCAATTATGAA
Source organism: Paralithodes platypus (assembly GCA_032716605.1). Taxonomy (NCBI): domain Eukaryota; kingdom Metazoa; phylum Arthropoda; class Malacostraca; order Decapoda; family Lithodidae; genus Paralithodes; species Paralithodes platypus. The sequence goes on along the minus strand of CM064492.1, from coordinate 73,804,841 downwards.
GAGAAAGTTGAGGGGCAAAGGAAAAATGTGACGCTTTGGCTTCCAATCTTGGTAGATTGGGAGGTCAATCCACGGAAGAGACGCCGTCACTTGAGATCTAGAAAATATATAAGTAGAAGGAACAGTCAGAGTAAGCTATGGGTATGGATCAGTTAATATGAGTACTATACAGTTTTATATTTAACCTCTGAAGTGCGCATGGGGGTAATTAGACACCTCTCCCTGTGCGCATGTATTTGAGGTGTTTCCGTCACTAAAATATTCATTGTACCATTAATAGCATTAATACTTATCCATATGCGCCTATTAGGGGTTGATTATAAAGGTATTAACCTGAAACAACAATAAAACGAGTGAAAACAGCGTTTGTAAAATGCCCCAGAACAAGAAGCCCACCACAGAAGCCACGAGCGAACACCACACAGAAACACCCAAAGGAAAGGCCCACAGAATGAAAGGACCAGCTGACCGAGCCAGCCATTTCAGACAGGCCCAAGCCCGCAGGGCTAAGCAGCTCCAGGCTGCACCCATTTACCTTTTCTAAACTGACCATTTTCCACACCTCACGTACACTAACCCCCTCGTGTCCTACACTCCTAACTACAAAGATGATGAACAGGAATATACATTCATATTAAAAACACCCATGCCCTGTCCCGACGTTGAGCCAATGCCAACACATCAGACAGCCATAATTATATCTATGTATGTTCTTACATCCGAGAAGTAGATGTTATATATCTTAGAAGTTAAAACACCCACGCTTGTCCCTAGACCTCGTATATCAATTTCCATGACGAGTATAGATATATGTAACCCGTGCTCAGTCGCCCCTTGCATTGTTCCTCTAGTAACTAAGTCTATAATATTAACTGCCACCAGCATTGATACGACATAGCAGCACTGTCCTTGTGTCGTATTGTGCCAAGTACAGATCAACCAGGTTTCATCACCTTATTAGGACGACGACTATAATGTCATCGTTCATCGATGTATGCAATCCTTAGGTTAAGTATTTTTATCCGCCATTGTGTTCACCTTTTTCCATTTACTTTCCACAATTGTCATACGTCTTCCCCTTGCCTCCTTCGTATCCACAGTCCACACTACGCCAATTTACTTCGTGTCTTACACCTCTTACCCCAACCAGAGATTGTATAAGATAACCTGGTTACCAGTATCTGTCATAAGTACCCCGAAACAATAACTAAGTACCCCTACGAACTGCCGCTGTTGTTGGTATATTTATATTTAATAGAAAACGCAGTTCCCAGGGCCAACTAATAGTATCCATAACCCCTCGGACTGATCACATAACTCTATCTTTTCCAGACTCATATACCACCCCATAGTTGCATTCCCCGGTAGCATTTGGCTAACGTATTCTACTGCCTTTTCAAACTTCCATATCAATTGTAGCCTAATGCCACCCCCACGCCCAGGGACCTTAGGGGCAAAATTTCCCTGTAGCCCTTGAACTCTCCCCCCCCCCTCTCATTAAGACACCCGCGCTTCTCGACTCTTGTCCGACCTAGCCTCTCTCTCATACCTCTTGAAGATCCTTGAATTGTCCGTTGCTAACGCTCTCCAACCTTTTATATATATACTCCTATCCAGCCTACCTTCACTTAGTAGGCCAGAACAACATTAGAACTTTACTAGCCCCTTGCATGCCATCTATTCTCTTACAACCCATTCACAACCCTGCACCCAATGGTCGTCGGTGCGAGGCTAGCCGCCTCGCCAATAACTAACTTCTATTGCCATACTTCCAGATAAATGTGGCAGAGTTAGCAACCCAGTCTCCACCACATCCAGCAAACCCTACAATTAACAACCAGCCGAGTAAAACCAGCTAGCTAAGGCACCTTCGGTTTTGGTATTAAGGACACCCACATCTGTCTCATACACAGAGGGTTATTACAAACACTGGTGATATGGCAAGCCCCTAGCCACAGCCGCCGGACGACTATCACAGAGAGAGGGCGCCCAGCTCCCCCTTTTTGCCCACCCGAGGAGGGAGACCCCCACCCCCGCGGAGGTATACCTGGCCCCTGTTTTGACTTCCGAGTCATTGCCAGGTAGCACAGGAATTCTTCCTATCAATGAACTAACCATGCCTGACTAACACCTTTACTAACCTCTATTAACTCACAATAAACCATTTACCTTTCTTGCATGCTCTGATCACTAAATTAGCACCTCAGCTATACCATAGAATGAAGATTGAACAATCTAGAGAGACGCTCCTATCACAGCTGTCCCCATCCTCCTCGCAAAGTAGATCCAGTCTCTCTCCCCTAAATACTTCCAGTATAGCCAAAATAGTACCTCTTACTAAGGCTCAGTTATATGAAAATATAAAGGCTTCCTATAGCCATGTGCCACAACAGTAAATACCATCTTACCTAGTCCCCATATCTATTGAGAGCTCAAATAAGTCCATAAGACTCGAGATCCCTACTGTCTACAGGGCCCAGAACCGAGCCTATAAATCTAGCTTCCGCCCCCAGTCAAATCAGTTGAAAGCTAGACACCAACCAGTGGTCACTACCCTGCAGTTTACCTCTAGTTCTGCCCTCGTGTTGTTCCGGAGTGAGATTCCAGATCCGGCAGACTCCGTGGCAGAGAAGACTGATAGAAGCATCTGTCCATGTACAAGTCCTAACGTGCACCTTATAACCTTCACACAAATTCGTGGGTATATAAGTGTGTAGCCAGCAACGATCGTCAAGAGATCCGACTTGAGAACTTCCTACATTTTGGACCATCTGGACGGCCGAGGAACCAGTCGTTAGCCCCCAACATCACCGAAAGCAAGATAACCAGGACCAGATCTACCAATACTATTCAAGATTCATGTTGCTAGTACTAAGTGTTATAGTACTAGCTTGATACTCACTTATTAACTTTCTATAAAGTGGCTAAAACCTTGCCCAGTGTAATTCATATTTAACCATTACATTTGGGACGTACTAAGCGATCAGTGCTCTTTAATTAACAGGCGACCTTGACTCTCGTAATTACCATATTCAGATATTAAAACTCTAGTGATATCTAACGTTCGCCCACTGATTTGTGTTCTACGTATTTCTGCCATAAGAATATAAAACTTAGATCAGTACCCCCATGAGGTTACTAGAGATTCCGTGTTCTACAATATACGCGTGTCTAACCCTAACTGTGAGCTGCTACTTGGGCACGCGACCAGCCAGTAAGAGGTCAACTCAGTGACATTGAATTATACGAATATATTGAGGTCTTCCAGTAAAATATAAACTTGCTAATTAAACCCGTGATCAGAAGAATATACCTGAACGTTGGACGTGGGAGACTAGGCTCCATCCAGATCCGCTAATGCTAGCAGTTCCCTTCTATTATTTGTTTTGTGCGAGAATTACTATCTTTCTATACTCTTTATTTATTTACGTCAATAAACGTGAACTTGTGTCGTGTTACCGTGCGTTTATTTTGTGTTCTCTATTCCTCATACCTTGTATTGTGCATGCAGCCTTAAATACCCAGTCATTCAGAACTCACATTACCCAAGTTTAACCTGTAGAAAAACAGGGCATAACAGTTTGGATGGTCAAAATCGGAGATATAGCCCGCGAGTTGTATAATGTATGGGTGAGGCAAGCTGCTTTCCCGCCAATTTCCCCCAAGGCCACTGAGACACAGTCGATCGATACTCTCTCTCTCTCTCTTGCACTCGCTTGCCATCAGTGATGACAACACCCTGCTTGCAACTCGCTAATGTTAGCACGAAAATATACCTCAGAATAAGGGAATAACAGGGAAAATAGGTGATAACTGAAGGAGAGGAGGAAAGTGGGGAAGGAGGGGAGGTAGAGGACTGAGATTTTGCATGGCCCAGGGGCCAAAAAAAAATAAAAAAATATATATATATATTTTTTTTTCGATGTCAAAAGTTGATTTTTGTTTTCACTCACTCTTAACCCGGGAACTACGGGGAGACTCTTAAGAGTTCCCCCGGCGGACTGCGGGGAGACTCTTAAGAGTGAGTGAAAAAAAAAATCAACTTTTGACATCAAAACAAAAAAAATATATTTTTATTTTTTTATTTTTATAATCAACCCATAATAGGCGCATATGGATAAGTATTAATGCTATTAATGGTACAATGAATATTTTAGTGACGGAAACACCTCAAATACATGCGCACAGGGAGAGGTGTCTAATTACCCCCATGTGCACTTCAGAGGTTAAGAGTCTCCCCGCAGTTCCCGGGTTAAAGGAGAGTAATGTGCACTTATATATATTTTACAGATCCTTTATTATATGTATTTCAAAAGGCTAACGTAAACAAAGAGCGAATATAAAAGCATAAGAATATAAACTGATACCGATTACTAAACTGATAAAAAAATATTAACTATAATAAAGATAATCCAAAAACACTGCGTCACCGAGATAACTGATGAATTAAAGTGAAAAAACGGTAAAAATCGCAATTTTTTTTTTTTAATTACGCTAGATTTAGCACGTCAGCAACAACAGAGGAATCTCGTCCAAAGCTACTCATTCTTACAGAGGTGCCATCTGCTGCTTTTTTTCTTCTCAGTTAGCTAACTTTGCAGCAATGTACAGGATTGCCAGACGATCGATAAAAGTATTTTGAAATTAGGGATAACTTTTGTTATTACAAAATGGTCCATTACACTAAATTCTCAAGTACTCATAATACTCGATACTTTGCCTAAAGTATCGATACTTTTGATACCAGCCTGGTATCGAAAGTATCAATATTCTGGTATCGATACGCCCACCACTAGTGTGTATGAGTAGGCTCAGTGTGGCTTGAGGCCTCATGAAGGGAGGGGTTGCCTCAATTTTCTCCATAATTCATGAATGGGCTGGTCCATCTATATTCGCGATTTTGACCAGAAAAATTATATTTTCACTAGTTTTATTGTTGTTACAGGTTACTATCTTCATAGTGAAGGTAAAATAGGCTCATATGAATAAGTAATAACTATATTTATCGTAAAATGATGATTATAGGCCTGAATGGAGCCTATATGCTCGCCCATGGGGAGCTAGTTCAATACCCCCCCCCTCGCCGTTACCGGGTTAATAATGATTATGGGAGAGTTACAGTAGATTGCTCCCTTTGCAGTAGAGTAACGTACTTTGCAGTAGAGTAACGTAATATATTCACATGCTTAGGCTTCATTGTTGCATATAGCCTATTAGCCTGTTTTAGAGCCTTGGGCGCTAGACTCGAAAGGGAGTCTCTGTTGCAATCTCAGATGGCATTTGATGGAGCAAGGTAGGCTACATACACTCGACCAAAAAAACAATCTTTACACTGGTGAGCTGTAAATAATCTAGTGTGAACGGAATGAATCGGGTGAAACATAGCCTACGTCTGTGAGGTATTATGATAAGATTTCTTCCCACTTCCAGAATGTTTAGAGCGTTAATGTAAAGATTGTTTTTTGGTCGAGTGTACGTTAGGCTGTCTACGAATGAAGTATTTGTCGTGCTCACCTATTGGCTGTCCGTATCAACAGGATGGAGTGACATCCTCTTCAAATCAACTCTAAATGTTATTCCTAAGAAGCCGTTTTATGCCAGGTTCTTATATACTGCAAGGTAAACCAAAGCATCAGATGTGAGGAGAAAGACCAACAGTCCCCCCCTGCCCTGGAATCAAACCCAATTTTTTTAGGTTGAGAGCCAAACGCGCCAACCAATTTGCTGCAGATCATTCTTCGTATTTTTTCGCTCTCTTTATGAGCCCCTGAACTGTATTTTTGGTGCTTAACACTTTATGTCAAAGCAATAAATATATATCTCGCTCTCTCCAATAACACAATGGTTCAACTGTCAACACAAATAGTAGGCCTATAAATAAACTTAAAATTAATAATTTTCCCCTTCCTTAAACAAATAAAGGACGAGATAAATAATTTTAAGACACTACGGAGTGGCATCGTGCCCGATGAATTAGCAAATGTAAAAAAAATATATATAAATAACCCTAATCCATACCTATTATAGTAACTATCGTCCCTATTAGCCTAGCTAGCATGCTTTTTTTTTTAAATCTAGAACATCCGCCTAGAAGCGAACAATGAATGATGGCTACAATATGTGTGAACAGATTTTACAACTGGCTAGTTAAATAATCAACTAATAAAGAACGATGTACATAAACAACAGTTAACAATGTAATAAAAAATTGACTGCTAAATCAAACTCAACTGCGCATGACAATAACAACGAACGAATAAACAGACAAAGATGTGTAGTTTACAAGGCATACTCTATTCAATCAAGTACAGTTTGTTATTGTTGAGTCGTGCGTGTGGTCGTGTGCTCTGAATCGTCTGCCAGGTGTCATAAACTGCCTTTCTGTGGCTTATTATGGGGATTGAGGAATAGTGCCACTATCCTGTTATTACAAGGTGAATAAATTGTAGTTAAAAGACAAAGTCTGGAACCCCAAGTGAGTGATATAGCCTAGGCTAGTACGTAACTAAATTTACTGAACTTGGAAGGCCACGAGAGATATATAGATGTTGGCTAAAGTGAGTGTTTTGCTGTTGATTTAGGAAAATCAGGTGGTTCTAACTAATGCTGAAATGGTAATTATGTTCCCGTAAATCATTGTGTTCAGCACAGCTCAACTATATCCGCACTTTATCATAATTATCGTGGAAAACACATTCAGTGATTTCCACCAAGGTCTTGTCTCCACACACCTGGGCAGATGTTTCGCTCGAGAAACAAAAACGAAGTGATCCCCACTGGGCAACACCACTGATGGTAAGTTGAATCTAGATATTTTAGAGAATATACCTAGGCCTAGGCTAGTACATCACATGACTGATTATTAAGTTGGATTCGGGTGTTCACGATAGGCTAATTTCAAACTTCGCAAAACTGAGTTTTTGTATTTTTGAAAGTTTGTTGTGAAGTTTGAAGTCATTAATACATTAGGCTATATGGTTAACTTGACCCTAATCACGAAGTGAAGCATCGAAATCAACTAAGAACAGATAGCTTTCTTAATCCTTGTTTTTCAATTGTCTCTTAATTAGGCTAATGCCTTTGAGCTTGTGTATGTTCCAACCTCCCGCTGTAGGTCTCGTACAACTTACAAGATTATTTTTCTAATTTTGTTCCATCATTCATGGCCGACTGGCCCCGACTCGCAATGCACTTCGAATTAATTACTCTTCACTAGGCCTATAACCTACCAGAATAATTAAAGGTTAACTCCAGGGGTAGATCTTATTCAAACTACAAAGTCCATTGTGATTTGCTTGGTTATAGGGATATAATACTGATTAACTGTCATCAGCGTGTTAACATGCAGTAGAAATATAGTTTATGTAACTTATGTATAGATAATTGGCAACTTATCGCCATGGCAACCAGAGGCGGATCCCTAGAAATTGTTTTACCCTAAAATCCCACTAGCCTAGACAATGGCGACATTGGTAGGGAATACATAACATTGGGAGGTGGAAGAATTGAGCAATAGGGACAAACTGGATTTTAGGTCACGTATGGGATATAATGTTCCAAATGTATACTATAGCTTTGTCATAGCATAGGCCTATTAGTCACCACAATATATGTCTTTACCGCTGCATATTAAATTATTTTTCCTTAGACTTTGTGGGTTAAATAAGGGTGATGGCGGCCATCTTGGATCAGCTGAGCACTAATATTTTTAATTTTTTTACCGTAGTTTTAGTATTTTGTCATATTCAATATCAATACTAACCCTGTGGGGGTCTGGGGGCGGCAGCCCCCAGGTTAGGTTAGGGTAATGACAAAAATATGGTTTTAGGGGGCATTTTTTAATATTGCAAAATAATGGGTAAATATGAATTTCCAGAAGGAAAAACACCTTAAAACACACTAATCAATGAAGAAACTGATGAGAAAAAAGATTATAATACAAAAAAACACATACGTGACCTAAAATCCAATTTGACCAGCAATAGTAGGTTTAGCTAAAATTTTAGCTATCAAATTTGTTGTGCCTTATAGGTCTGTCATATCCTACAATATATTACTAGGCTATATGTCATTACCGCCGCAAACAAAGTTACTTTTCATTACACTGTTTTGGTTAAATAAGGGTAGAAGCAAGAAAGGCGGCCATCATGAATCGGCGGAGACCTATTTTTTCACGTGTCTACTGTATTTATAGAATTTTGTCATCCTCTATAATAGTCTATCAATGGTAAGACCAGTGGAGGTTAGGCTAATGGAAAAATGTACGGTATTTTGTGTGTGTTATTATTTTATATTATTTGTCATAGGCCTATTGACATAATTATACAGTATATGGTAGACCTATATACAGTATATGGCACAAGGACCCCAATGAAAATTTACGCCTAACGGCCTTATTGGGCTATCCTTAGTTGGAATTATGCAAAGCTGGTACATGTCGTATTTGTAACATACTATGTGGTACCAACTCTGTAAATTGCTAACTGAATAAATATTATTACCGGTATATATAGCCTATATATATATATATATATATATATACCTTATATATATATATATATATATATATATATATATATATATATATATATATATATATATATATATATATATATATATATATATATATATATATATATATATACTATATATATCTAATTATATATATATATATATATATATATACTGTATATATATATATCTAATTATATATATATATATATATATACATATACACTGTATATATATATATACCGGTATATATACCGGGTATATATATATAGCCTACAGTAGGTTATATATGGTCTTGCCACTGGACTGGTAATCCAATGGACCCGGGTTCGAATCCCAATATGTCAATGGGAAGATATTATTGGGATGGAATTTGTGCTGTAGCCTACCTAGTTCAGTGCATTACCACAGCACACCGAAATGCCAAAAAAATACCCGCATTGTTCACTGATTAACCCGGCAAGCGCGATAGGCCTCACGGAAGGTTTCCTATAGGGAACGCGATAGGCCTCACGGAAGCAAGACCATAAAAAAAGCCTTCCAAAAAAAAAAAGGGCCTATCAAAACAAAGGATTTTGTCTCTAGGTGAGATAATTCCCCTCTAGTACTCATCCATGTGTTTCTCACCCCTCCCCCTCCCCTCCTTCCCCACCTTATTCCCCCCTCCCCCCCCTCCTCAATTATCACCTATTTATCCTCTTATTATCATCATTTATCGGTTATTTTTCTCTCCCGCGATAATGTAGCACAAGTGGGTTGCATAAAAGATCGTTATGCAACACCCAGACACCGGCACACACCGCCCCGCTCGTCTCAGTTGACTCCCAGACAGCGAGAGGGGAGGGCTGCCTGTGGCTCTCTCTCGCCTGAGATTATGACCGGGTGGCCAATATCTTCGTTTTTCACCACCCAAATGCTTTTCCCACTTATTTTAGCACTCTTGAAGGTTCATATATACATCATATATGTAAAATAAAAGCATACCGAAAACAAATAATGCTTTATATTGTAAATATAACGAATTCTGTCAGAATCCAGGGCTAGAAATGCACAAATAACTACCCTAGCACCTAGGTCTATATCGTGCTTGTCAGGTTATAGCACTGTATGAATATTCCCATATTCAAAATATGCTACAACTTGGGGGCAATGCTTAGTGAGTTAATTGCTCAATAGGTGGCATTCTGAGAGTGAGGGTCCGAGTCTGGGGAGTGAGACGGTGAAGCGCGGAGGCAGAGCAGCTTCAGAGATGGGATTGCTTCGAGCCGGGGTGCTTCGCATGTCTCACTCCCTAGACTGGAACAAGAGCTCACGGGCCTCACCGTGTTCAGCGGTTGAGTGTGCAGGCTCTCAGCCTGTGCCCGAGAGGGAGTAGTTGGAATATAGAAAAGAAGAACAAAAATATATATATATATATATATGTATACCGGTAGGCTATAGGCTATATACAGTATATATACACGTCTTATTAGCTTTGAACAAGAATCAACACCCAAAACAAGGACTTTATGTTTATTGTTGGCGAGATGGTATTACTTCTCGGTACCCCCCCACCCCCCCCACCCCCTCTCAACTTATTCTGTATCCCACGGCAAACGGTTATGGCCAAATACATATATTTTTCGATAATGGGGGGCTTTTTTAGATTTTTGGTAAATATACATGTCTTACTATTATCACACATCAAAACACCCTTACACATCTCTAAAATAGATAGCCTACCGGTAAACAAAACAAAATCAGGTGTGGGCCAATGGGATGCTATGTACGTAGCTCTAAAACATGACGTCACTCACCATCTGCGCATGCGTGAGAATCTTGGCCCCGCCCCTCAAATGTACAACTATTATATTGGATTAGATTAGATTAACCTAACCTACAGTGCATTCATTCGACATATATCGACAGGCCCCGCCCGCTTCCACCAGCGCCGTAGATGAAGTAGAGCTTATCATACCGCAATCTCGGACAAGTCACTTGTCACCTTACCACGGAGCTGATAAGAGCTCCAAGTAAAATTAATTATAGGATGTAAGAGCGCTTTAATACATGCATATTTGCAGTTATTCTTTACTATACAATATTACCATATACCATTGTACAGAAAAGTAAACTCCATTACCATTGTTACCTCGGCTACTAATTGGGCAGAGCAGAGGTAGAAATTTTTAAGCTAGGCTTAGCGAGCGACTGCGTTTGGGTGTATAGGGTACAGTACCGTAATGCCTCCCCCTCCCTTCTCTGTGTACCTCAGTCTCCCTCCCTCCCTCTCTCTCTCATAGTGTGAAGTGATTAAGTTGTCAATTGATCCAAGTGTGGGTGAAAGCCGTTGCTGGTAAACTGGTGAATGAAAGACTCCTTCAATCTTCCTGCCTTGAGTTCTGATCTTGTTAATCAATGGCTGTGAAACTTGTGTTGCCCCAGAGGTTTTCTTCACCACCACATCAACTGGCTCAGTTTTCTCCTTATCAAAATACTTGAATACATTTAATACAATATTCCTGGCTTGACTGACAAGTCGGGGAGAACCAGCAGGTCTGCCAGGGGTATGGGCAGGAGACGCCATCTTCCCCCTTCAGAAGACGGGAGGGAACTGAACTGACGTTTGAATGACAGCGGCTCACAGCGCATTGACAGAAGACACCAGCGTTGCCAATGTAGCTACCTTACCGCTAGATCTAAAAGTATTTACTTGAACAAGGGAATGGAGCTGTTAAAGACAGGCTCCAGTCTTAACATTTCTTTCTCACTCGTTGATGTAGAAAGGTAGATGGCTTTGTAGGCCATTTTTAATAATTTAAATTGATAAATAAATATTGACTTGATCTAGCGGAAATATTTTACACCTAGCAATAAGAATGCTGGCTATACTCCGAATCTTTTAGCACATGTTATCAATATTGGAGTAATATTCTAGCAATTTTAGGTAGGCATTTACTAGTTTGTATTCTTCTAGTTACTTCTGCAAACAGATTAAATAATATTTTTGTGCTGATTTGGTAACCCTGTTGGACACCTCGCACCTCGCACAGTCATGCCAGCCGTATGATAACGGTTGGGGAAGTGGGCGGGGCCTGTCAATATATGTCGAATGAATGCACTGTAACCTAACCTAACTCTAAACTAACCCTAAAATATAACAAAAATAATCAAAATAAAAAATATAACAAAATAAAAAATATAGGCCTACCAAAGAAGAGTGGGATCGATCCCTGGTTTTCTCAGTGACGGGCAGGTGCCATACCGAGTGAGCTATGAAGAGATCTGGGTGATATGGTTTGAAGGGTATATTTAAACGCAACGGAGGTGAGGGGCGGGGCCAAAGGGGCCAAGATTCTCACGCATGCGCAGATAGTGAGTGACGTCATGTTTTAGAGCTACGTACATTGCCTCCCGGGCCAATCGGCGCTTTGCAGACCCCCGTTTTTCTTACCGTTTCGGTGAGGTCAGTCCTAATGGTGTTAGTAAGCTGGGCTTATAATTAGGGTTGAGTGTGACAGGGATCTGCCTTGTGTAGGCCAATCGGCTTTCTGCAGACTCCCATTTTCTTATGTTCTTATATATTTTTTTGTTTTACCAATTTAATTACATAAACTTTAGCCTATATTGACCGATTTTTTTTTTTTTTTTTTATAGCGATATAGGGATTATATAATGAATTACCGACGCTGTGGACATAATTATAAGCTAATGAAGTACCGGTACTGTACATGATATAACTAACATAGGCCTATAAGCCTAAATAATAGATCATGGCTTCCATCGACCCGGTGTAAAACTAGATAGGCCTAGGGCCCTAGGCCTATACGGTAAACCTAATATTTTCCATATTTTGTTATCTTTCTATTTATTTTCCTTGAATATCGATATGTGTTGTGGATGCATTACGTCAGTTCACCCTCTTCCCCCCCCCTCCCCAATAATGAGTGTACCCCACACTTAAGGATATTTACTCTAGTTTGGGGATTTGGTTTAGGGATTCGGTAAAATTCTAGCATCAGCTCCAAATCGATTTTGGCATTGATTCTTTTTAAATTCCCTAGTTTTCCTTCATATTTCATGTTTTGTGATACGGTATGGTACCGTACTAAGAATTGGTGCTATTTAGTTTTTTTTAGGGGTGTTGCCGTTGGATCCGAACCTAGTTTTGCCATAACTTGGCTCTGATTTTCACATTTTGGGTTTTTGCTACCGATACTTTTCATTATTTTAAAATTCAGAGTTAATCCCATATTTCCCCCACCCAAAACCCTGCATTCCCAAACTCTCCCCTAGATTGTTAGGATAGCTGATTTGGAATTTGAAATGAGAATGGCCATTAAAAAATGCTTTCCTCACTTTCTAGTGATGAAATACACCACAATATAGCTTTAAAATAGTAAAATCAAATAAAAAAAAAAAAAAAAAAAAAAGGAGTACGGTAGTATGGTAGGCCTACTTCTGTAGAATGACCACATAATGCATTGCTATCTATAGGCTATATATATATATATATATATATACCGGTATATATATATATATATATATATATATATATATATATATATATATATATATATATATATATATATATATATATATATATAGCCTGTATGTGTGTCAGTATTGTCGGAAATGCATGATATGGCTTACATTAAAAAAAAAAAATAATAATAATACCCGGTAATAATAATAATAATTAAAGTTGCAAGCAACGTTGTCCGGGGTTCGAGGGGTTTTGCAAGCAGGGTATTGTGTTGGGTACAAAAGTTGTGTCACAGATATCAAAAGATCATTTAACTTATCGGGCATGGAGAAACTACAGAAGGAACAGATTGTGCAAACAAACAAGAAGGAGAGATTGGCTGTATAAGGGATCTGCCTCTATTCGTTTAGTAACGGAGTTGTAGATATGTGGAATAGGCTACCGAGTGCTATAATGGGATTAAGAACAATAGAGCTTCAACTTGAAATTAGATAGAACGAGATCGGAGATGGGTTGGGTGTGAAAGGGATCTGCCATGTGTAGGTCAATCGGCTCTCTGCAGACTCCCGTTTTCTTATTTTTTATGTTCTCATTTGTGATGGAGAGTATGGTGAGAGAGAATAGGATGTCATAAACGTAAGGAAGATAGCAATATATATGAGAGCGAGAGCGCGCGATAGGTTGTGTGTGAAAGGGATCTGACATGTGTGGGCCAATCGGCTCTCTGCAGATTCCGGTTTTCTTATGTTCTCATTTGTGAGAGAGAGAGAGACTAGGATGTCATAAATGTAAGGAAGACAGATAGATGAGCGAGAGTTTTTATGAGATGGGTTGGGTGTGAAAAGGATCTGTCTTGTGTGGGCCAATTGGCTCTCAACAGACTCCCATTTTCTTATGTTCCTATTTCTTACAATTGTGTTTTGGTTGCAGGTACAGTACGGTATATGATAACATGGGTGTATAGTACGGTACCGTAAGTAGTGTAAATAACAGGTACCGGTACCGTAAAACCGGGTCGCTTCGGACATCAGCGATAATAAGTAATTAGCCATTGTCATTATATAATGGAAACGCTTTTTATTGTTTTTTTTGTGGGGTCCGTTTAGAGAAATGGCAAAGGAAGAGCATGTAAAAGCCCTAGGGAACTGACATGAGTATATGTAGCCTACACAAAAAAAATATTATATATATGACGAAAATTTGTAAATTTTTCGCTACCCTGCCAAACTTCTATCACCCTGAAGAAATTTGTTTGTATGAATGATGTTGTGACTGATATAATTTTGTAGTAACATTACCCGAGGCAACATCCACCAAAGGAAATTTGTTATACTTGTAACACTTGTATAACGCTCTAGCTAGAACACTATCATTTAACCGATTGTGTTTAAAAAAAAAAAACATGGTAACTTCGGACATGGAACAAAACAATAGTTTATTATTTGCCCTATGAAAATCATTCATAATACTTTTACATCATTAACATGGTGGTAAAAGATCAAATAATCATTCTCTGAGTCCAAAAACCCATAAACATATGATACTATGCTAACCAATTTATGTATTTCGGATAATTCTGGATATATAATATACCGGTATATAAATTAGGAGAGGCATATATCTTGTCCAAATTTTTTTTTATCTGCCGAAAGAAACACCAACAAATACGTTATACCTATAAAAATGCTAACATTCATAAGTGTATATGCAGTGATATATTATACATACCCGGTACCTATATATTTTCACTAGGCCTAGTTAATTTTCGAGTTATTGATTTGACAGCATTGGTTATTTTTCCTGCTCAATATTTTCTTATTGTGAGCTCAATGCCTTTAAACGAGAACAGATCCAAACAGAATATATGTTAAACATCGTATATATCCCCCTCCTATACTGATTATACAGGCCTAAAAGTATTGACTGTGCATTTTCCACTATAACATCGGACAGGAATAAGCAGCAATAATAAAATATTCATATAAAATAGTAGGAGCCGAAAAATGAATGAAATAAGGCCACGAACATAGGTCCGTAGTTATCTCAGCTTTCTTGGCAACCATTTTCCATAAGAAACACCGTATGTCCGAAGTTATCCATACGTGTCCGAAGTTATCACCTTTTCAAGCAAACTTCGGACATCATTTAGGATAAGGATAGCTCTTCTTATGGGGATAATTTTAGGAGGCTAACTGGATTATGGCGCACTATCACCATACATCACTTGACCTAGTTAAATCTCTATAATGTGTTTACACTCGGGAGAAATTGTTAAAAAACATCGAAAAATGTCCGAAGTTACCGCATTTTACGGTACCGGTATGTAACTCCCAGCCTGTATCGCCGATTTTGACCATCCAAACGCTGTTTCCACTTGTTTTATTGTTGTAACAGGTTAATACCTTTATAATCAACCTATAATAGGTGCATATGGATAAGTATTAATGCTATTTATGATAAAATAACGATGTTAGTGATGGGAACAGCTCAAATACGTGCGAACAGGAGTGTGGTGTCTCATACCCCCCATGCGCATGTTTTAGGTTAAAGATCAAATAATAATTCTCTGAGTCCAAAAACCCATAAAAATATGATAATATGCTAACCGATATATGTAGGCCTAGCCTATTTAGGATAATTCTGGATATATAATATATATAAATTAGGAGAGGCATATATCTTGTCCAAAAAAATTATTATCTGCCTTAAGAAACACCAACACATACGTTATACCTATAAAAATGCTCAAATTCATAAAAATGTATACCCGGTATGCAGTGATAGAGTACCGTATACATACCTATATATTTTCACTAGGCCGAGTTAATTTTCGAGTTATTGATTTGACAGCATTGGTTATTTTTCCTGCTCAATATTTTCTAAGAGTGAGTTCAATGCCTAACGAGAACAGATCCAAAAAGAATATTTGTTAAACATCATATATAACCCCCTCCTATACTAATTATACAGGCCTACAAGTATTGACTGTGCATTTTCCAGTACCGTAAGACATCAGACAGGAATAAGCAGGAATAATAAAATATTTATATAAAATAGTAGGAGCCGAAAAATGAATGAAATAAAACCACGAACGTACTGGGTACCGTACGTCCTAAGTTCCCCTCCGCTTGTCCGAAGCTATCCCAGCTTTCTTGGCAATCATTTTCCATAAGAAATCACTGTATGTCCGAAGTTAGCCACTTTTCAAGATGACTTCGGACACCATCTAATTTTAGGAGGCTTCCTGGATTACCGCGCACTATCACCACACATCACTTGACATAGTTATATCTCTATAATGTGTTTACAGTCAGGAGATATCGTTAAAAAACCTCGAAAAATGTCCGAAGTTACACGGTTTTACGGTAACGTTTGAGATGGGTTGAGTGTGAAAGGGATCTGCCTTATGTGGGCCACTTGGCTCTCTGCAGACTCCCATTTGCATCTTGGTTGCATGTTTAAGGGATCTGCCTCATTTGTACCGATGTGCAAACAAACAAGAGCGAGAGAGAAAGAGATTGGCTGTGTAAAGGATCTGCCTCTATTCGCTTGGTAAAAGAGGTGTAGATATGTGGAATAGGCTACCGAGTGCTATAGTGGGATCAATAACAATAGAGCTTCAACATAAAACAAATTGATAGGACGAGATGGATTGGGTGTGAAAGGGATCTGCCGTGTGTGGGCCAATCGGCTCTCTGCAGACTCCCATTTTTATCTTGGTAGCATGTGTAAGGGATCTGCCTCATTTGTACCAGAGTGCAAATAAGAGAGAGAGAGAGAGAGAGAGATTGGCTGTGTAAGGGATCTGCCTCTCTCGTAACAGTCGTAGATATGTGAGATAGGCTACCTAGTGCTATAGTGGGATCAAGAACAATAGAGAATTTCAAGATAAAATCAGAGTCATATGGACGAAATGGGTTGGATGTGAAAGAGATCTGCCTTCTGTGGGCCACTTGTCTCTGCAGATTCCCATGTTTATCTTAGTTGCATGTGTAAAGGATCTGCCTTATTTGTACCAGTGTGCAAACAAACGAGCGAGAGAGAGAGACTGGGTGTGTAAGGGATCTGCCTCTATTCGTTTAGTAACAGAGTTGTAGATATGTGGAATAGGCTACCGAGTGCTATAGTGGGATCAAGAAAAATAGAGTTCAACATAAAATTAGATAGGACGAGATGGGTTGGGTGTGAAAGGCTGCCAGGGGCATGTCTGGCCACCATTTTGGACATATCAAAAGTTGCCCAATACAAAAATGCACCTTGTGTCAAAGTTTGGTCCCGATCCGACAAGCGGTTCCGGAGTTATTGCGTAAAAATCGGACTATATATAATATTATGGAAGCATGCAATACTCTTGATGCCCCGAAAACCCAAGCCAAATATCGAAATTAGGCTGTTGTCTTTTACCACACTTAAAAATCACAAAATCTGACTGAAACCAGCGCTAGAATTTTACCCTTAGCTAATACCAATGATACAAATAATTTAATGGGAATTACCGTCTACATCAATATTTAGCTTTCCCACTTGGTAGGTGACCTAGGCAATCTAGTTTTTCTGTTTTCCCTTGTTGATCTTGAGGTCTTCGTATGTAGGAGGTGGAAGTTCTTTGGAGGCCCTCTAGTTGCATTATAATTATGATATTGTTTAGGGGGGCGGGGCCCAAAGTTGGGAGCAGTAATCTATATGGGGAATAATTAAGGCTCTCCACAGGGTGTTTGGGTCCCTTGCTTGAAAGGTTCTTAGTATGTGGCAGTGGCATAATTTTGTAAAAAAAAGTCAAATTAGATGCGAACGTTACTGCGAGCGTGCGACTATGTAAACAAAGTGGACGGTATGCCTTACTACTACGCCTGCTAACACCATCCTCACTGACGCTAGTATAAACATAACCATGGCAACCACCCAGTTTGCTTATGTACCGGTAGCGCGAAAGGGCTACCAATGACGTTTAATAAGCCCAAAATCGCACTAAGAATACTGTAGCGTACTAAATATCGCTCTTTAACACGTCCCTATTTTGAAAAGTTAAGCCTGCTGCCTGAGTCTGGTACAGTGCACTCCCGGTATTCGCGCCTAGGTCGTACCAGCCCCCTTCCGCGTATACGTGGCTTCGCGGATACGTAGGCAGTTAACATAGGTTTCAATGGGAAATAGGCTTAGGTCGTACCAGACTCGGCCATCTTGGACCCTCAAACCATTATTTTGACCTACTTTATGACATTAATATGGACCAAATGATTAAACGGATACGGTGACGGACCTGAATGAATGTGGAACAAAGTGTGGTACCACCGTCAGTGACGGTACCACACTTTGTTCCACATTCGTCCAGTCACCCATACAGTACCCATTTCCTCCCAAATATATGCAATTAATACATATTATTTGAAGAGAATACTTATAGCCTACCGGTACTGTAAATACACGTTATGAGGAGATTACTTACCACACAAATTTTATTTGAAATCAGACATTAGGCCTATAGCCTAGCCTACTCATCGGCATAATTTAACCGCTTTCGTCCGACAGCGTCGGTTATCGGTAGGCTTGACAAAGCGAGCCTAATGGTAAAATATTGATTTAAGGCATAGGCCTAGGCCTAAATCACTAGGCTAATAGAAAACAAAGAAAAACAAAATAATACTAAACACAAATTCTGTGGTGCGATTTGTACATACTGTATTAGGTCTAGGCCTATTATACAATCATATTGTCCAGCAAATTTAGGCCAAGCAAAAAAATTGTGAGATAGGCCGGAATGAGTTGTGTTACCAGCCGTACGTACGGTACATCTTGTAAACACGTGAGTTGATGTTAAATAGGGGGGGGGGGGGGGCACCAGCCCCCACCCATAATACTAGGATAGGTTAGGTAAGGTTGTTAGGTTAGGCTTAATGTCCTTTCAAAGGGGTATAAATTAGTAAACACTAGGATATACCCGGGGGGGCACCAGCCCCCACCCATAATACTAGGATAGGTTAGGTAAGGTTGTTAGGTTAGGCTTAATGTCCTTTCAAAGGGGTATAAATTAGTAAACACTAGGATATACCCGGTCAAGTGATACGCCCGATAACACAACTCTTGCCGATAGGCCTAGCCTAAAGGCTAACCTATTCATATAGGGTTTAATGACTAGCGTTCTAAATCTCGTTCTTGAACACGCCCCTATTTTGAAAAGTTAAGCCTGCTGCCTGAGTCTGGTACAGTGAACACATTGTATTCGCGCCTAGGTCGTACCAGACCCCTTCCGCGTATACGTGGTTTCGTGGATAGGCCTACGTAGGCAGTGTTTAAAATAGGTTTCAATGGGAAATAGGCTTAGGTCGTATCAGACTCGGCCCTCTTGGACCCTCAAACCATTATTTTGACCTACTTTAGGACATTAACCCCTCAGACCCGGTAGGGCTCTGAGGCACCCATAACAAACGCAGCCCGCGGAACCCGGTCTGAGGCTCCGGCAGCTTGAAAGCCTGTAAGCTTTGTTTTGAAAGCCGTCCGTCCGACTCATGTAAACAACAGCCGGTTGGATCGACGCCGCGCATCTCCGACCACAAGAAGGAGAGGCGTCGCTTGTTCTTGTGTGGCTGTGTGTGTTATTGTTTAGTATTGAAAAGTGGCTGATATGGCTGACATCGCCACAAAGTTCTTTCCACGGAAATCGTCATCACAACTGAACCAGTTGACTTAGAGAGCTCTACTCAACGCCATTCTACAGGTACGAAACACATCTATGCTTGGGGATGCGCAGGAATGCGGAAGCAGTCAAAATAACAAAGATACGGTAGCCTAGACGTAGACGTTTTTCGGCCAAAACCCCCGGGTTTCGAGGAATATTTATTTAACGCGTAGCCGGTCCCGGAGGATTAATATGGACCAAATGATGTCGCGACCGGTCTAAACCCAGCTCACGTTCCCTGTTTATGGGTGCGCGACGGTCTAAACCCAGCTCACGTTCCCTGTTTATGGGTTCGCGAAGGTTTGTAATACTTCAATGTATCTATTTCAAGTCAAATATACATTTCCGCGCATCATCAAACCATACTAAGTCTACTACCGGTACTAATAATATTAACCCATTAGTACCAAGAGAATAGCGACAAAATAGGGGTAGTATAACTGTAGATTTATCCATTTTGACAGTTCTATTGCTTCTACAGTATATATCATATAATACACCATAGAATACATTTTTAATAACTAGAAAAAAAGGTCATCTTGTAAATAATTACGATAACTTTATTGTTGGTGTTCTACAGAAAAAGCTAGGCTAGCCTAGTCGAAAAAGAAAAATAGGCTTAGGCCTAGCCTACATTGTATAGGCCTAACTCCACGACTCGATCTATAAAATCGTAACACATAAGAGTAGCCGAAATTAAGTACCGGTACAGTAGTACCAAGCCTGGCTGTAGTGTCAATAATTATATAATGTTCTGCACATATGATGTATATAGCTCTTACTTAATAAAGGCAATCAATTAATGAACTATCAACAAACGAACTGCAAATTTTGTACCTAACCTAGGCCTAGGCCTAGCCTATATTTTTCATGATTGGTATGGACGATGGTTTAAAGGAACGACCGTCTATGGTCCTAGATCCTGTTTAAATAATATGTATTAGCACTTCCAATAATGCCGCTACCCCTCTTGTCATATGGTATTTCTGTTTACAGTGTTTTATATCCTCGATGACTTGGCCCATATTATTAGATGTCCCCTTCGTTTGCTCACAAAGAATGCTAGACTACTCGGCCCACGGGACAGCTTGGCCAGGACAGCTCGGCCCAGTAAAAACGAGACAGCTCAGCCCCGTGTTAAGTACGAGACAACTCATAATTAACCTAACCTAACCTAACCTACACATTATGAATCGAGAGAACTAGCCTATGACATAATTATACAATAAACAAACATTTCGCCCACATTACACACACGCCATAAACCCCCCACTTAGCTCTCCCCATCCTATATCCTGACTGGTCTCGTCAAATTGCCCCATAGCAAAACATGGGGCCGAGCTGTCTCAAATAATGGGCCGAGTTGTCTCGCCATCGAGGCCGAGTTGTCCAAAAGTGGGCCGAGCTGTCCGAGCCGAGTTGTCCCATGGGCCGAGTCGTCCAGTCACCCTCACGAACAACCCTCACGGCGGGGTCGTTCCTTCGTGCGGTATTATTAAACGCTACCTGAGCGTCCCCTTCGTGGAAGAGGTTTGTTCGTTGGTTAGTAAGCCTGTGTATATCATGAAAGCTAAATGTGAAGGGTTGGTATACCTGAGAAGGGGTTTGTTTACAAATATTCGCTAACTTTCGTTTTCACTTGGTTGGGAACTGGAGTGAATTTCAGAAATTCAGTCCATACACGCGTATCTGCACACATTCATGATCAAATCTAATAGCCTTTCAATAAAGAATGCACACCTACATGTTTGTTATCCATATGTCTAGGCCTATAGCCTAGCTTCGTAGCCTATATGCAGACTCGGTAGTCTTTAGCCTACAGTATACACGAATGTGGAAACAAGTGTGAAGTAATACAATATTGTATTCTGACCATGATCCAAGTCTTCTAAATTACAATCAAATTTGTTCTCCGGTTTTGATGGAAATAGAACTCTAGCGGGCCTAGGCGTAGGCTAAATGTGATATTTTCAAGAAGACACTCATTGAGTTGAGTTAGGCCTAGGCTAGGCCTATTACTGACCATTTTTAGGCCAAACTTTCTGAACACACTTGTGACCTATAGGCTATATCAATATAAGAACATAAGAATATGGGAGTCTGCAGAAAGCCGATTGGCCAACACAAGGCAGATCCCTCTCACACCTGACCCTAATTATAAACCTAGCTATGCCAGGTTAGGTTAGGTTAGACCTAACCTAACCTGGCATAGCCTAATTGGCATCACACGTACTACGAAACTTAAGTAAAACTATGGGATAACCATGTTACTCAAGCAAAAATGCAATGCTGAAATTGCTAAAAAATGCATTAGAGTTAGTGTAAGTGCTTCCCTGATGCAGAACAGAGGATAGTAATATAAGAATAATAGCGACACAGCATATTTTGTGGGTAGAATGGCGATCGTGATGTCTGGGCGGGATAGCAGGAGTCTTCACAAATGATTTAAATATTACTCAATTGGATATTAACCTGTTAAACGCGAAATAGACCTAGGGGCTAGGGTAGTTATTTGTGCATTTCTAGCCTTGGATTCTGACAGAATTCGTTATATTTACAATATAGAGCATTATTTGTTTTCGGTATGTTTTTATTTTACATATATGATGTATATATGAACCTTCAAGAGTGCTAAAATAAGTTGGAAAAGCATTTGGGTGGTGAAAAACAAAGATATTGGCCACCCGGTCACAATCTCAGGCATGAGAGAGCCACAGGCAACCCTCCCCTCTCGCTGTCTGTGAGTCAACTGAGGCGAGCGGGGCGGTGTGGGCCGGTGTCTGGGTGACTTGTGGGTGTTATATAACGATCTTTTATGCAACCCACTTGTGCTACATTATCACGGGAGAGAAAAATAACCGATAAATGATGAAAATAAGAGGAAAAATAGGTGGTAATTGAGGAGGGGGGAATAAGGTGGGGAAGGAGGGGAGGGGGAGGGGGGTGAGAAACACATGGATGAGTACTAGAGGGGAATTATCTCACCTAGAGACAAATTCCTTTGTTTTGATAGCCCCTGGGATGTTTTGGAAGGCTTTTTTTATGGTCCTGCTTCCGTGAGGCCTATCGCGTTCCCTATGGTAAGCCTTCCGTGAGGCCTATCGCGCTTGCCGGGTTAATAAGCTAATAGTGTCGATAACGACACAAATAGGCATCTTATAGCATTGCTTTGTAATACACAATAAGAATGCAAGATTTTTTTTTCTTATAGGCCTATCTCGAAGGGGTTTGCGAAGAGGTGGGGTAGTCTTGTCTTGGCCCGAGCTGGTAAACAAACAAAGCGGCGCAGGTTCAATTACGTATTTTCATAAAATATATATACTGTAGGTTTGTATCACAAAGATCAAATACATACATCATATTTGGATATACTTCGAATGAGGAATCGCTGAGTTTAATAAGATAAGCGTTATGTCTACAATTACATTCAATAGTGAAGTACAGTAGTCCCTCGAATTTTGCGTCTTTCAAATTTGCGAAATTTCGATTTTGTGAACGGGACCCAAGATTTGAAATTTTTTGCGGGACTTGATATGTGCAATATTACTTGAGTTTTGCGGGTGACGCTCAATGATACGGGGTTTCCGCACTAGTTTTCGGGGGGGAGGGGTATGAGGGTCGTGACGTCGGGCCGCCCTGCGGCCCATTGTTTACTGTTTATAGATTCTCCCACGCTCGGCAAAATTGAAGTGTTACCTGTGCTCTGGGTCCCCTGAATCTGTATTTCTGTGTTTTTCTTTATTGTAGGATGTATAATTAAGTGTATGTGTCATAATGAGTGTACAAACAAGGACGAAAATCACCAAAAAATAGGCCCTCGATGATGAGATGTCGACCATATTCAATTAATCCCATAAGGTTAGTTATTTGAAATTTGCGATTTTGAATTTTGCGACCTGCAATGTCGACCATATTCTCGCAAAATTCGAGGGAGTACTGTATATACAAAATATTCAAAGACACGAACACGAAAAATATAGGCTTATCGACTTAGTCAGTGTTGCCAGTAGAGCTACTTTAACGCTACATCTTAAAACGCTACATACAGGTACTTCAATTTAGCTACCATTTTCCCATAACTCCCAGGGATACTCTATAAATATCTAGAACCATTATACATTGTAAAACATGCAAAACAAACCAACAAAAAACATTCCAGAGTTGTGGCATCATTCTAGAGATGGTTTGCATTTATTCAATATCGAGACGATATTCTAGCGGCTTTTGAGAACGGATCTAGCGATCCACTCACTCTGTCTCTCTTACTGCGCAGACTCGAACCCAAACTTGTTATATATTAGCCTATATAATTTAGCTACAATTGTCCAAACTGGTTATATTAAGTTATGGCAGTGAGTTAAGTGTGGGATGGAGTATGACTGAAAGTTTAAATCATAATTATTATGGGCATATAACATCTATGTCAGCATAAAGTTCGTAATAGCAGGGTTAAGGCAAGCAAAGGAGCATAGGGAAAGGATTGTCCACTTCAACATGCTTGGTGGATATTGCCGACACCCAGCGCCCCCAAGCGGCTGATAGGTATAAACAAAATCTGCCAGGCATTAACTGAATGGGGAGGAGGCGTTTTATTCTTCAGAATTCCTTATTGTTCGTACATTCACACACTGTATACATGCAAGTGGTCTTCAGAGTATCATCTTAGTTTGTATAAACAATATCAAGAGGGAAACAAATGGCTTGATCAACATGTTATCACCTATTGGCCTCTAGAGGCGCCACCTGTCACACGGGCAATTGTCAAACTCTGAAGGTCCATATCATTGTTATTAACCCCTAATTGTCGGGGCGCAACATAAGTCGAGTATAATAAATCTGGACTATCTGGCGGCGCTCGACATACTGTAGGTCGTGTGGCAATTTCAGCACGTAATGTTGCTGAGAGAGAGAGACAAGTGGTGGCAGGAGAGTAGCGAGCGTATGACTGCTCCAGACCACCGCGGCGAACCTACTGACACGAATCCCACCTCCTCCCTCCCTCTCTCACTCGCTATATACGGAATTGTATGGGGAAAGTGCCGAATTACATGCTTTTTGCACTCGCGTTGCGTGGTTGTTGCAAGAAAACTAGCCATCATAAAAGGATCGTTATGGTGTCATTGGAAAGCTCTGTTTATGCCCTTTCAGGGATAGATACTTGTTTTACGCTTTGGGTCTTATTTAGGCATGAATATGATCACGTAAACAGCCCTATTTTGGCTAAAAACACCCCGCTGGTGGCTACATATTATATACCGCCTAGGCCGCTCGTAAGGTGTTAAACAAAGCATTTGGAAAAGGGAGGAATTGTTAAAAACAGCCAATACTCTGCTATTCACCAAAAATAAATTTGAATATAATTATTATTTGGTAGGTTAGGTTACCGTAGGTATGTATAGGTAGGTTGGCTAAATAATTGGTGGAATTCGTAGGGACTCTTAACTGTTTTGAGAGAGTTAAATAAAAAAAAATAATAGATCTGAATAATAAATCGACTATGCTATTAAGCAAAACTGGGGGATGCGTGGAAGCCTATAGACTGTAGACGGTAAACTTTGTGTGGGTAGCGAATACGGTTTTAAAGTCATTTAATAATAGACAGTTTTCAATGCTGCGACCAAACTATTCCACCCATTTATATTCTTTTGGTATCAAAACGTTCGGAATCGCGAGCCTCGCTCAACTACGCAAACATGGCTTTGATCATCGGCGTAGTTTTCAAGATGTGGAATTTTAAGTGGAATTAGAGTTTTTTTAAAGATTGATGGAAAAAACCCACGTGCAAAAGCAAAACCTTCTCTATAACATTTGCGGAGCATTAGTAGTGGAGTCCATATGCCAAAGCCCAATAATTTCCTATGAGTGGGAGAGACGGTATTTAGGTGTCAAATTTTTCGGGAAATCGGCTGCCACGGACCTGTTTGGCCGCCATGCCGGATGTTTAACATATCAAAAGTTGCCCAATACAAAAACGCACCTCTTGTGAAAGTTTGATCCCGATCCAAAAAGCGGTTCTAGAGTTATTGCGTCAAAACCAGCATGTAAAAAGAATTTGGATGAATAAGTGGGTTTAATGATTACAATAGGGGTTCCCCATAGGGGTCGAACCCCTAATAATAATACGGGCGCCTCACCCGGCCGTCGCAATGGCCCCAATCTAAACATTCTTTATAAACTTGGTGTAGCCTACGTACGGTACGGTACTAGAGATACAAGTACCGTACTGCCTGGTAGGTATGGGTTAGTCTTGTATCTCATGTACTGGCTACTAGCTAGTACCACATACTAGCTGGTTGGTAAGAGTTAGGGTAATATTAACCCATTGGCTGCGGGAGACGTTCTGGAACGTCCTGACAATATAAGGCAATTTACAGGCTCTTAACCCGGGAACTACGGGAAGACTCTTAAGAGTTCCCCCGGCAGACTGCGGGAAGACTCTTATTGAGTCAGGGGGAAAAAAATTAATTTAAAACCCGTTTTTTTTTTTTTTTTTTTTTTCCCTGGGCCATGCCAAATATCACTCTTCCACCTCCCCTCCTTCCCCAGTTTCCTCCCCTCCTTCAGTTATCACCTATTTTCCCTGTTATTCCCTTTTCCTGTGGTCTATTTTCGTGCTAACATTAGCGAGATGGTAGCAGGGCGTTGTCATCACTGTTAGCAAGCGAGTGCAAGAGAGAGAGAGAGAGTATCGATCGACAGTCTCTCTCCAGAGGTGGAGGAAAGTGGTGGGCTGGGAGGTTGCCTCAGCCATACATTGTGTAACTCCCGGCCTGTATCGCCGATTTTGACCATCCAAACGCTGTTTCCACTTGTTTTATTGTTGTAACAGGTTAATACCTTTATAATCAACCTATAATAGGCGCATATGGATAAGTATTAATGCTATTTATGGTAAAATAAATATTTTAGTGATGGGAACAGCTCAAATACGTCAGCACAGGAGTGTGGTGTCTCATACCCCCCATGCGCACTTCAGAGGTTAAAGCCCGTAGGATCGAGTGCGAGGGAGCAAGAGTGCGACGCATTGCCAAAGGCAAATGTAGCACAACATTAGCGATAATTGCTCATTTTAGCGAATGTCTATGGTACCGTAGTGCTGCGGGTGAAGCCCTCGAGCTACGAAGCTCGTTTTGGTGTAATTTTGAAGGTATTTTCTTCTAGATTTTGGCTGAATACATTTAATTTAATTCAGACACTTGCCTAATCAATCAGGAGTGCCTAAATAAGACCTAATATGGCAGAAATAGGCGAAAATATGCCCGCACCGAACTTACCGAGGGGGTTAAAGGAGGATTAGCCGGATGATTCGGACCATGGCTGATTCGGCCCAGGCTCATTCGGACCACAATAATTGTTGCCATAATTGTCGGACCTGGCTAATTCGGCCTAGCCTATACGGTTTTGATTTGTGAGTGATAACCACCGAATATAATTTAACTAATTCCAGAGGAATAGACAAATAAAATATTAATGATTATTGTAAATATTTAAAAATACAGCATAGTAATACTTATTTGTCACTAAAACTAAAATGAGCAAATAAAAAAAAATATAAAAATAATTTTGATGTATAGATTTTAGCACATGATTTGATCGAGGATATGACTGGTACCGGTAGTGGTAGAAATTTTGTGTTTCTTATATTTATCCCATAAAATATCTATTATTTTGTTTAGTTGTCCTGATAGTTTTTTTAAGATGCCTGGTTAACTTTCCTTCTCTTATTAGCCTAGCTGTCCTTGATTGGGAATACTTTTTGCCTCTTTATACAACAATTCGGTCTACTAGTAGCCTACCGGTAAGTAAAAAGGGAGATTCCCTTTCCTTGCCCTCCTATTTAGGAGGTTTTGCCACTCCTCTCATCATTATTTGTCCTTACGCTTCTACCGAATACACTGATTTTTTCAAAAGACCAATTAGCCTACTAGAGTTATTTATCCAATTGTTTTCAACATAGGCCTTGAGATGCGGTCTAGGAACGGTATTACCGCATCTCCAGCTTGTCACAGCCATGCGACAAAGCCAACTAAGCCTTCGGACAGCCTTCCCCCTGCCATCCAGACCCACGACAAACCTGTCCCTGCCCGTATCGCCACGATAACGGTGGAACGAGTGGGACACGTCCGTCCCGAGTGGACCACACCAGTCACCCACGGCAAGTCATTTTCTTTAACCACCAGCGCCAGAGAAAATGACCATCGCAGGGGTAACCATTACAAACCCCCATCAGCCAGCCCAGTAACTCCTCAACCTAGCTACACAACCACAGGTGGTACCAGGTTGTTACCTAAATTACCTTTCATATCCCCTATCAAAGAACCTAAAGCTCTTTCAGAACCAAAACCTCTCTTCCCCAGATTGCCTTTCATATCCCCTATCAAGGAACCTAAAGCTCTTGCATCCATTCAATCTAAACCATTGTCCCGGGTTAAAGTCACTCATAAACCAAAACTTACCTATCCTTCCAGCCAACAATAAGTCTTACCCCCAGAATAAGTCATCATCCATTGTAAGAAACTCATCCGCATCCTCTCCCACCAGGAAGCCATCACCCCATAATGTGTACAGATCTGCCCTGAGGAATCTTCCTCCAGCTACATCTACAAGGGCCATCCAAAAGTCCAGGCGCACCACTCCCAGGACTACAAAGACCTAACCACCACGCACGGACACCACCCCAGCGCCTTTGATCCTCTCAAGCCGGGCGCCTTAAGTCTGGGCAAGAATATTCACAAGTACTCAGCCAGTCTGGACATCAGTAACTAAGCTTGCCTTTGGTATCTTTTTATCTGGGTAAAAGCAGCCAGAATAGCTGGTGTTCACACTTGAAGCTGTGTGCAGTGATGGAGACGACCAGGTCGGGTTCCCCCCTTCAGGAAGAGGACTAGCTTGTGCAACCCACTTTGGGCCCCACCTTCCTGGCCTTCGATGCTGTGCCTAGACCAAGTAAATAAGGATTCCTGTCTTGTTCCTTTCAAGGGATTATAAGGATAGTGCAGTACTTAGAGACGACCAGGTCGGGTTCCCCCCTTCAGGAAGAGGACTAGATTGTGCAACCCACTTTGGGTCCCACCTTCACTGGCCTCTATTTACTGTATTAGTCCTGTGGTTCCAGAGGAGATTGCAAGGGAGTAATTTAATTGTCCCAAACCTTAGACTAACCATAGTGTCACTGGATAGACTGCTTGCAACTCTATACAGACCATTATGCTAGTCGCCATAACCCCCCCATCAGCCAGAATAGCTGGTGTTCACACTTGAAGCTGTGTGCAGTGATCGGAGACGACCAGGTCGGGTTCCCCCCTTCAGGAAGAGGACTAGCTTGTGCAACCCACTTTGGGCCCCACCTTCCTGGCCTTCGATGTTGTGCCTAGACCAAGTAAATAAGGATTCCTCTCTTGTTCCTTTCAAGGGATTATAAGGATAGTGCAGTACTTAGAGATGACCAGGTTGGGTTCCCCCCTTCAGGAAGAGGACTAGATTGTGCAACCCACTTTGGGCCCCACCTTCACTGGTCTCTATTTACTGTATTAGTCCTGTGGTTTCAGAGGAAATTGCAAGGGAGTAATTTAATTGTCCCAAACCTTAGACTAACCATAGTGTCACTGGATAGACTGCTTGCAACTCTATACAGACCATTATGCTAGTCGCCATAACCCCCCACCAAACCCTGTAGCAGAACTCCGGCATACTCTTAGTAAGTCCCTGCTCACGCGGAGTGCAAGAGGAACCTGGGTGTCTCCCGTGGTAGGCACAGAGGAGCAAGGAGCTGTAAGGACTGTAGGAGTGCAGCCTAATCCCGGACCAATATCCGGAAGTACCACGCCCCAGCCGCCCTCCTGGACCACTAGATTCTCCCTCGATCTACGGCACCTCTTCACTCCAGCTCTCCTTTAAGTGCCTTATTACGGTTTATGGGTATAGAGTTGTCTCAGGGTAGTGGTTGAAGTTATCTTCAGAGGTTCTCACTAAATAACGTCTTGCGAGAGGGCTTTCCTCTCTCTACGTAAATTGACGTTAATCTGCCCACTTGCCGGGACACATTAGACATAACTATCAGGGGATCCTTATATCCGCACATTCCCGGGTTATTGGTCTCCCATAGCCCGTCAGAGGGGACGCGCCTATATAAGACCCACAGCATATGACATACACACATATTTACACGTAACCTTGTTCCCTTGTATAACTTCTAGCCTCATTCACTTAACATTCTGTCAGGTTCATAACTCGAATAGATCTCACTCTATCTCAGCTCCCGACGATTGTTGTATCAGCCTTCCGCATCTTGCTAGTTGCCCACACAAGTAGTTTTAGAATAAATAATCTTGCCAGGTGAGATCTAGCACACCTGTAGAATTCAGTTCATTTGTGAGCCTTTCAGAGCCCACCTTATTGTTGATGACCACTTGGTCATTGTTGCTTTAGAGTCAGTTAACGTCACTATTGCCGGGGACATCATAGTATGATCCAGACGACATCTGCCATTACTGCACTCTTGTTACCTTGCTGAGATCTTGCTTGAGATCTAGTTGAGTGGGAGGTAAGCCTCCACTATTTTGGATACTCTATAATTGTATCCGAGGAGTTATTGTTAAATTGAGTCCGGACCCATTGTTCGACTCTTGCCTTATAATTGCTAATCATATTATTATTTGTATGCTCCATTTACCATTGGTGCCATTTTGATGATCTCAGTGTTCCAGAATTAAATATATTACTCCTCCATGAACCAGGTGTAAAGCGAATAAAACCCACGTTAACTTGTTGCCTGTGTACTTATTCTCCTGCCGTGTTGTCTCTTTATTAAAGTTAAATGTATACTTCTCTAGTTAGAGAGTTAATCATTGCACTCAGAATATCTCGCGTTCCAATTTGGACCGGGCATAACACTGGTGGCAGCGGTGTCTTTCTCGAGGGTAGCCTTTCAGGTTTTTTTTTTCCTGCTTTAATATTTCTGAGAGTAGCACGACAGGGGTAAGTAGTCAGGATGACGGGGAGAGCACTGGATATTTTTCCTTTCAAACCAGAGGAAAATGACATAGCCACCTATTTAGAGGTCGTCAAGCCAGTTCTTGACATCATATTTAAAGATGAAGTGGCCCCTAAAATTCATACAGTAGTAATGAAGCTAGGGCGACACATGGCCCTAGTTTCCAGTTATGTGAAAGAGAACCCGGGGATGACCTGGGAACAGTTTAAGACCTATACTAATGCTGCCATTAACCCCGTCTTAGGTACCGTAATAGCTGACCAGCAGTTCCACGCTATCACATACGACGGGGACCTCGACGCCACCATCAGCAAGCTCAACAGGCTGGCTTCCACCGCTTTTACGACGGCTACAGCTGCGGAGAAGAAAGAAGACGTCCGACGTACCCTCATGAGGATCCTCCCTATTGCAGTCCGGGACCACTTCGCCATTACAGAACCGGCTGGATATGACGCGGATCTCCCTGTCATACGCCGCTTTCTGGCCCTGCAGAAGTCCCGGGAGCAAGGGAAAATCGGCAGCATCAACAGAGCTCCGACTAAACCCCAAGGAGCTCCTTCCGGACCAATTTTCCACCCCAACCGCAGCCCGGATATACCAGAAGAGTGTGCCAGGATCAAGCCTGGAGATTGGAAGCCCTGCGGATCCCAGTGCCCTATCAACGGGCTGAAACGTTCCTTCTCCGAATTGTTGGCCAAGCGCTCAAGGATTCCTTTATGCTGGGGACAGATTCCCTGGTTGAAACCATCCAGACGAGTTGCCACAATCCTGGAGGACGGCACTGCAGGAGCTGATGACCACGGCGAGGAAGCTGCAGAGGTTGGTGACCCGGACGACCACAGCACAGTCGAGCCGGAAGTCATCCGACCGGGTTTTTAGACCGCCCCCACCCACCAACTTGGAGACTGGCGGGGGCTCGAGCTAAGGGTAGCTCTACTATGATGAAGCCTCCCATTTACACCCACCTCACCATCCAAGGAGTCAAATCTCGACTACTCGTTGACACCGGAGCCTCAAGATCATGTATTTTTTCCTCATATCACCAGAGACATCACAACACTTTTGGACCTCTTCAACGCTCTTCCACCACCCTTATTGATGCCAACGACAACCTCATTCCAAGTACTGGCATCACTGCACCACTATATGTGGCCACCCCTCAACCCATCCACGGCCATCACCACGCTTTCATGGTATTTCCCTCCCAAGAGACCACTTACAACGGATACCTGGGATTCGATCTTCTCACTGTCCTTCGCACTACCATCCAGTGTGTGGAACGAAGATTGCTATTTTCCACCGACCACCCAGGACTCACCACTCCGAAGACTACAATACCGCTCCACAACCCCCCCTCAACCTTTGAAAGCCATCCGTGTTGCATCGGCCATCACCACTCAACCCATCACTTTGCTGCCACATCATGAACATTGGGTATCCATCCATCCAACCCTGACAGAACTCATTCACACTCCTTCTCTTCAGAGCCCTCTTAACAGGGATTGCCTCACTGCAGCTGCCATCTTAAAACAAAACGCAGTACGTATAGCCAACATCTCCGACCACCCTATCACCTTACCCAGGGGTCTCACCATTGGAGAACTGGAGACCTACGATGACCAGCCCTCACCTACCACCACCACCATTCCTTCATCAACTCCATCACTCCCGGAAATTCCTGCTCACCTCACCCCTCAGCAAAAGGATGATCTGTGTCAGTTAATGACAGAATACCAGGACATCTTCGCCACCAACTCCCAAGATGTAGGCCACACCCATGTACTAGAACATCACATACATACTGTCGGACCCCCAGTGAGACAAGCTATACGAAGAAAGAACCCCCTTCAGCGCCAAGAAGAACAGAAACAAGTTGCAGAAATGCTAGAAGCAGGCATCGTCAACCCCTCAACTAGCCCTTGGTCCTCCCAGTGGTACCGGTACTGGTCAAGAAGAAGGATGGGTCCTCTTGTTTCTGCATCGACTATCGACAACTCAACGATGTCACCATCAAGGATGCCACCCCTCTGCCCTGCATCGACGACTCCCTAGATTCCCTACTAGGGGCCAGATGGTTCTCCACTCTGGACCTACAATCAGGGTATTGGCAAGTCCCCATGGCCCCCGCAGACCAAGAAAAGACTTCTTTTTCCACCAGTCAAGGAAAGTTATACGAGTTCTCTGTACTACCGTTCGGATTGTGTAACGGTCCCGCCACCTTCTCCCGGCTGATGGAATCCGTACTTCAGGGATTAACTTGGGAAACATGTTTGGCCTACTTAGACGACATCATCGTGTTTGGCCGCACCTGGGCAGAACACCTCCAGCGCCTCCGCCAAGTTTTCCAGAGGATCCGGCAAGCCGGATTGAAACTGAAACCCACCAAATGTACCATGGCTCGACATCAGGTACAATTCCTAGGACATCTGGTATCCGAAGAAGGACTCGCCCCCGACCCAAAGAAACTACAAGCCATCCAAGAGATCCAACCCCCGAAGTCAGTGAAAGGAGTGAGGGCTTTTCTGGGGTGGGCATCTTACTATCGGAGATTCGTGAAGAATTTTGCTACAATTGCCAGACCCCTGCACGACTTAACCCGGAAAGAAGAACCTTTTGTGTGGATCCCCGACCGCATCCAAGCCTTCAACTCCCTCAAGGACCTGCTTGTGTCTGCCCCCGTCGTCTCTTTTCCGGACTACCAACTTCCATTCCGACTCTACACCGACGTGTCCCTCCTCGGCGTCGGTGCAGTCCTCTCCCAAAATCGAGAAGGATGCGAGCACATCATTGCTTGTGCCAGCCGGACCTTAACCCCTGCAGAGACCAACTACCCCGTAACCAAGAGAGAATGCTTAGGCATCGTTTGGGCCCTCCAACAATTCCGGGCCTACCTAGTGGGCGTCAAAATCACCATCATCACGGACCACCAAGCCCTACAATGGCTCAGAAGATCAGACACTAAAAACGCCCTGACAGTCCGTTGGCGAGAGTCACTGGAGGAATTCGACTTTGAAATCTCCTATCGGCCGGGAAAACTCCACACCAATGCAGACGCCCTATCCCGGCTACCTCTTGCACCAGAACAACTCAAAGCCATTCAAGACCCACGACCCCCACCTACCACCACTCCCTCTCTTATACAGGCGTACCTCCGGAACGAAAAACCTAATTGGATCTCCACCCGACTATTTGGCTTCTTGCAAAGAAGGGGAGACATACTCTTCACACCCGAAGGTCAGATTGTACTAGGCCCCGAAGATGCAGAGCAAATGATGTCTTCCCTGCACACCAACAACGGGATCCACCTAGGACAGAAGAAATTGGTGAACACCTTCAAGGACACCTACTGGACTCCTCGCCCATACACCACTGCCAAACAGATCACCGAAGCCTGCCACGCCTGCACCCTGGGAAAAGATCAAACACGCACTCCAGGACCCTCCGGCAAACTCATCGCTTCTAAACCTTGGCAACTTCTGGCAGTTGACGTCATGGGACCTCTGCAAAATGACAGGGGATACCGCTACATCATCACCTTTGTGGATACGTACTCCAAATACGTCATCGCTTGCCCTGCCCGAGAACACACGGCAATGGCCGTAACAGAGGCATTATTACAACATGTGTTTCCATACTTTGGATTGCCTCAGGCAATCCACTCCGACAATGCCCTTGAATTTACCGGACAAATTTGGACACAGATCTCAGAAATATTCGGGTTCCACATTAGCCATTCTTCACCTTACTGTCCAATAGGGAACTCCATATGCGAGCGTTCCCATCGAACCATCGCCAATCAAATCCGGACCCGCCTGCAACAGATGAACTCCTCGGACTGGACCAGCCAAGTTCGCATCATACAATGGGGAATAAACACCTGCCCCAGAGACAACGGGATCACCCCTCACGAGATGGTTTTTGGAAGCCCACCTCTCCTAATACCTCTACGTCACCTAGCTGCCCCTACTGAGCCCTCGCCAGGTCTAAACACCAACCTCGTCCATCTTAGAAACCGCCTACGTCAGCTCCAATTCACGCAAGATCTCCAGCCTGATGAAGTCCCCAAAAACAACCCTCACCGAGTAGGCGACCTGGTAATGGTAGCCATCTTGCCTGTATCCTCCAAACTGAAGCCACGGTACAAGGGTCCATTTGAGGTCCTCAAAATTCCTAACTGTTTCCAGGTCATAATTAACTATCACGGGGAATCTCGCACTTATAGGAATAGATTTCTCAGAAGGTTCCAACCTCTTAACAAAAATGTAACTTTAGTCGCTGAACCAGACCAGGATGTTAAATGTACTACCCCTGTTTCAAATCTTCACCCTCAAACCTCCCTTCTTCCCAGACCTGACCCCCTCACCCATTCCGTACCTCCTCCTCAGCCTCCTTTCACACCCCCCCTCATTTCTCCTTTGCCTGCCTTTAACTCTCCTGTTCCTTAGCCTCCTGTCGCCCTCCCCACTCGCCTCACCCAGTTCACCCCTTCTCACCTCCCTAAAAACAAACCTCCTCCTATCCTCTCTACCCAAACTCAAACCTCCCCCTCTTCTCCTTTACCTCCTGTCAGCCACCCCCCTCTTCTACCCCACTTCACCCCTTCCCGCATCCCTAAGCTCAAACCTCCGTCCTTTCTCTCTCTCCAAACTCAAACCTCTCCCTCTCTCTCTGCCCTCACTTCACCTCAGCAACCCCTTTCTGACCAGTCACCATTAACCAGCCATACCTCCTCTAGCCTTCCCCCATCTCCACCAAAACTCACCAACATACACCCCGCTTTACCTATCACCCCCCAGTCTTCGCCCTAAAACCCCTTTCTGTAATCCCTCACCTGTCCCTCCTGACTCTAAAAACCTACTTTCCTCTCCTAAATCTATTTCCCCTCCATCGCGTAAAACCATACGTAAATTTCGCCCAATGACACCATTAACCCCCTCTCCCCCCCCTTCCCCAGACTGCCTTCTCATACCCGCTGTGGGAGACCAGTCAAGCCACCCACCAAATGGGAACCAGCCCTTTCCCAGCCAAGAACAAGAAAAGGACAAAACTCAGCTGCCCGGAGCCACGTCACCAAGCCGGTTCCAAGCTCCTCCCCCCAGCCTGGTACCTCGGCGTCCGCACCACCGAATGACAAGGGCCCAGCCAGGATCTCTGTCCTCACTCACCACCCACCTCCCACCACGACGACACCCTCGCTGACCTCTCTCACCAATATGAGAATTGACCAGATAGCCCTATTGTGGAAGGATCCTAATCAGATCACCTCACCAACTTCTCGACCAGCTAAGATACTACGACTCCTCTTCTCTCCTCACCCTCACCGGAGACCAGAGGGCCACACCGAACAACAGGGGGATTATCTACCACCACCTCCTCCAACACCTGACCCCCGTCTTCCAGGATGCTACCTCTAGACACTACCACCTTGAGTCCCGGGGTCGGGACTTTTCTCTGCCCGACGGTAGTGAGATGCGGTCTAGGAACGGTGTTACCGCATCTCCAGCTTGTCACAGCCATGCGACAAAGCCAACTAAGCCTTCGGACAGCCTTCCCCCTGCCATCCAGACCCACGACAAACCTGCCCCTGCCCGTATCGCCAAGATAACGGTGGAACGAGTGGGACACGTCCGTCCTGAGTGGACCACACCAGTCACCCACGGCAAGTCATTTTCTTTAACCACCAGAGCCAAAGAAAATGACCATCGCAGGGGTAACCATTACAAACCCCCATCAGCCAGCCCAGTAACTCCTCAACCTAGCTACACAACCACAGGTGGTACCAGGTTGTTACCTAAATTACCTTTCATATCCCCTATCAAAGAACCTAAAGCTCTTTCAGAACCAAAACCTCTCTTCCCCAGATTGCCTTTCATATCCCCTATCAAGGAACCTAAAGCTCTTGCATCCATTCAATCTAAACCATTGTCCCGGGTTAAAGTCACTCATAAACCAAAACTTGCCTATCCTTCC
The DNA here is from genome assembly GCA_032716605.1 of Paralithodes platypus. Taxonomy (NCBI): domain Eukaryota; kingdom Metazoa; phylum Arthropoda; class Malacostraca; order Decapoda; family Lithodidae; genus Paralithodes; species Paralithodes platypus. The sequence goes on along the minus strand of CM064492.1, from coordinate 73,768,226 downwards.
AGCCAACAATAAGTTTTAACCCCCAGAATAAGTCATCATCCATTGTAAGAAACTCATCCGCTTCCTCTCCCACCAGGAAGCCATCACCCCATAATGTGTACAGATCTGCCCTGAGGAATCTTCCTCCAGCTACATCTACAAGGGCCAGCCAAAAGTCCAGGCGCACCACTCCCAGGACTACAAGGACCTAACGACCACGCGCGGACACCACCCCAGCGCCTTTGATCCTCTCAAGCCGGGCGCCTTAAGTCTGGGCAAGAATATTCACAAGTACTCAGCCAGTCTGGACATCAGTAACTAAGCTTGCCTTTGGTATCTTTTTATCTGGGTAAAAGCAGCCAGAATAGCTGGTGTTCACACTTGAAGCTGTGTGCAGTGATCGGAGATGACCAGGTCGGGTTCCCCCCCTTCAGGAAGAGGACTAGCTTGTGCAACCCACTTTGGGCCCCACCTTCCTGGCCTTCGATGCTGTGCCTAGACCAAGTAAATAAGGATTCCTGTCTTGTTCCTTTCAAGGGATTATAAGGATAGTGCAGTACTTAGAGACGACCAGGTCGGGTTCCCCCCTTCAGGAAGAGGACTAGATTGTGCAACCCACTTTGGGCCCCACCTTCACTGGCCTCTATTTACTGTATTAGTCCTGTGGTTCCAGAGGAGATTGCAAGGGAGTAATTTAATTGTCCCAAACCTTAGACTAACTATAGTGTCACTGGATAGACTGCTTGCAACTCTATACAGACCATTATGCTAGTCGCCATAACCCCCCCATCAGCCAGAATAGCTGGTGTTCACACTTGAAGCTGTGTGCAGTGATCGGAGACGACCAGGTCGGGTTACCCCCTTCAGGAAGAGGACTAGCTTGTGCAACCCACTTTGGGCCCCACCTTCCTGGCCTTCGATGCTGTGCCTAGACCAAGTAAATAAGGATTCCTGTCTTGTTCCTTTCAAGGGATTATAAGGATAGTGCAGTACTTAGAGACGACCAGGTTGGGTTCCCCCCTTCAGGAAGAGGACTAGATTGTGCAACCCACTTTGGGCCCCACCTTCACTGGTCTCTATTTACTGTATTAGTCCTGTGGTTCCAGAGGAAATTGCAAGGGAGTAATTTAATTGTCCCAAACCTTAGACTAACCATAGTGTCACTGGATAGACTGCTTGCAACTCTATACAGACCATTATGCTAGTCGCCATAACCCCCCACCAAACCCTGTAGCAGAACTCCGGCATACTCTTAGTAAGTCCCTGCTCACGCGGAGTGCAAGAGGAACCCGGGTGTCTCCCGTGGTAGGCACAGAGGAGCAAGGAGCTGTAAGGACGTAGGAGTGCAGCCTAATCCCGGACCAACATCCGGAAGTACCACGCCCCAGCCGCCCTCCTGGACCACTAGATTCTCCCTCGATCTACGGCACCTCTTCACTCCAGCTCTCCTTTAAGTGCCTTATTACGGTTTATGGGTATAGAGTTGTCTCAGGGTAGTGGTTGAAGTTATCTTCAGAGGTTCTCACTAAATAACGTCTTGCGAGAGGGCTTTCCTCTCTCTACGTAAATTGACGTTAATCTGCCCACTTGCCGGGACACATTAGACATAACTATCAGGGGATCCTTATATCCGCACATTCCCGGGTTATTGGTCTCCCATAGCCCGTCAGAGGGGACGCGCCTATATAAGACCCACAGCATATGACATACACACATATTTACACGTAACCTTGTTCCCTTGTATAACTTCTAGCCTCATTCACTTAACATTCTGTCAGGTTCATAACTCGAATAGATCTCACTCTATCTCAGCTCCCGACGATTGTTGTATCAGCCTTCCGCATCTTGCTAGTTGCCCACACAAGTAGTTTTAGAATAAATAATCTTGCCAGGTGAGATCTAGCACACCTGTAGAATTCAGTTCATTTGTGAGCCTTTCAGAGCCCACCTTATTGTTGATGACCACTTGGTCATTGTTGCTTTAGAGTCAGTTAACGTCACTATTGCCGGGGACATCATAGTATGATCCAGACGACATCTGCCATTACTGCACTCTTGTTACCTTGCTGAGATCTTGCTTGAGATCTAGTTGAGTGGGAGGTAAGCCTCCACTATTTTGGATACTCTATAATTGTATCCGAGGAGTTATTGTTAAATTGAGTCCGGACCCATTGTTCGACTCTTGCCTTATAATTGCTAATCATATTATTATTTGTATGCTCTATTTACCATTGGTGCCATTTTGATGATCTCAGTGTTCCAGAATTAAATATATTGCTCCTCCATGAACCAGGTGTAAAGCGAATAAAACCCATGTTAACTTGTCGCCTGTGTACTTATTCTCCTGCCGTGTTGTCTCTTTATTAAAGTTAAAGGTATACTTCTCCAGTTAGAGAGTTAATCATTGCACTCAGAACTGTCCCTTTTCAGGTACCGGTAGCCTACATAGCCTATTTTGTAACCTGGTCTCGTGTACTTTTCGCCAGAGGGCTTGGCCAAAGTGAAACTACCGTGGCAATATTTGCATTATATGTGATAAAGACATTAAGTCCTGGGCGGTAGGCTCCTTGAATGATACCAGAGTTAGTTTTGTATCCCACGTTCTAGATACTAGGGACACATACTAGTTGGTAGGTAAAGGTGTGTCTTGTGTCTAATGTATTGGGTCTAGGTTAGGTTAAGGTAGGTTGTTAGGTTAGAGTGACTAACACTGACTGCTCTCGCTCTCTAGACCTAGCGGGAGGGTTGAGGTTGACAGATCAGTTTTGCCAATGGTATAATTCACTGTGCCACTACCAAAACTTATTGTAGGCCGATTTATTCCGGTACCGGTACGCAATTTGAATACCAGTACTGGTTTTTAGTTTTCAATTTATTTCTAGAGTATCCCATACGCTAATCACATACGGTACCAGTATCCGTGCATTTATGGTCACCCTGAATATGCGATTCGAGTATCCTAGCGTGAGAGGGTTAAGTTAAAGTGGTTAATATGCCATAAAATGGACATATAGCCTATATATAAGAAATACCATTATTTGTGATACTGGTATGGTACGCAGATAACATATTAACAATTTTGTTGTGTAATTTTGCGAAATACAGTAGCCCCAAAGTGCGGGGAGTATTATTGCGATATATAATATTAATATGTACCGGTATATACTGGGGAGGTGTGGTAGCGTGGTCTTGCCACTGTAATCCAATGGACCCGGGTTCGAATCTCAATATGTCAATGGGATGATATTATTGGGATGGAATTTGTGCTGTACCTAGTTTCAGTGCATTACCACAGCACACCGAAATGCCAAAAAAAATATACCCTCATTGTTCCCTGATTAAATAGCATTGTATGAATATTCCCATATTCAAAATATGCTACAGGGGGGCAATGCCTAGTGAGTTAATTGCTCAATAGGTGGTGTTCTGAGTGAGGGTCCGAGTCTGGGGGAAGAGACTGTGAAGCACGGAGGCGAAGTGGCTTCAGAGATGGAGTTGCTTCGCATGTCTCACTCCCTAGACTGGAACAAGACCTCACGGGCCTCACCGTGTTCAGCGGTAGAGTGTGCAGGCTCTCAGCCTATGCCCGAGAGGGAGTAGTCGGAATATAGAAAAATAAAAAAACAAAACAATACCGTTTATATATATATATATATATATATACCGGTATATATATATATATATATATATATATATATATATATATATATATATATATTTGATTATAATGAAGGAATTATGTTCTTAAACTTACACCTAGTGTCTTTCATATTTGCCTCACCCTAAATAGAAGACAAATAATAATTTGTGCAATTATCCCATTTTATGGTTGTATATATATATATATATATATATATATATATATATATATATATATATATATATATACAGTCAGGACCCCCAATACACGATTCCACAATGCGCGAAAACCCTAATACACGAGTTACCCCTCGAAAATAACATTAATTAATTAAACATTAATTACGCGAGGTGGTACCACAATACAAGAATCGAGAGCTAAGAAGGGGCCAAATCTGCTATTCCCGCTTGATACGCGAGCACGTCTACGTTTCGCGAGGCCCAGGCGTAGCTCCGAAAAGAGAAGAAGACGGGCATACGCCTGCCTTCCCTCCCGCTTACCCTCCCTCCCTCCCTCCCACAGTCCCGCTCAAGCGCTCATAGCCGTGCGGAGTGACCAAACGTTTGTAGTGCCTGCCACTTTTTTTGCCATGCCACGCCAATATAAGAAGATAACACACAAAATGAAGGTGGAATTGTTGGATCGCAAGAAAAAAGGAGAAGGAAACTGTGCAATAGGCTTGTCAGAGTAAACTGTTCGTACGATTTGGTCAGGGAGGGAGAAGTTGGAGAAAATCGTGAAGTCCTACGGTCCTAGTCCTAGCCTATCTACTACTAATTTTAAGGTAAGGTTTCATATTTTTATTCATTGTTGTTCTTATATATAAGATATAGACTGTACTGTAGAGCCAAAAATGTCGAAAATAGGGCCAAAAATGTCGAAAATACTTGTAGGCCATAATTGAGAGATGTCACCCAATCTAATTATTCCCATTTAAAGTTAGTTCCACAATACTCTAATTCGCAATACGCGATGCCTCCTGTCACCCCTATTCTCGCGAATTGGGGGTCCTGACTATATATATATATATATATATTTTTTTTTTTTTTTTTTTTTTCTATGTGATTGAGGGAGGCAAAAGGCATAACTGCCTATAGCGAGTGCCTCCCCCATAGTTGAAAGAGTGACAGGGCCAAAATCAAGGGACGTTCGAGTCAAAATGCCTGGACACACGGAGTTTGAAGCAATTTAAGTCATAGGAAGAGGGAAAGACTGATTCTGGGAGAGAGTTCCAGAGCTCAGATGTTGAGTAGAAGAAAGTTTGAGAGAAACGTTTCACTCTTGGGTTGGAGAGTTGCACAGAGTAGGGGTGGGATTGAGTTGCAAGACGGGTACCACGTGTCCTACGTAAAGGAGGTGGTATGCACTGGGATAGCTCTGAGGAACACTGATCATTATAGTAGCGATAGAATAGCGAGAGAGATGCAACATTGCGGCGGAGAGAGAGAGATTGCAGAGAGTTGGTGAGTGGACGGGAGTTAATGATACGAAAGGCCTTCCTTTCAACTTTGTCTAGGAGAGCGGTGTGAGAGGAACCTCCCCACACATGTGAACAATACTCAATACAAGGGCGCACTATGCCCCTGTACAGAGCAAGAAGCTGTGCAGGGGAAAAGAACCCCCTAAGGCGGTTGAGCACACCCAGCTTCTGGGAGGCTGCCTTAGCAAGACTGGTAATATGGTCCTTCCAAATGAGAGCAGAAGAAAAAGAGACACCAAGAATATTGAGAGAAGATGAAGGGTTGATTTTTGTATTGTTGAAGAATAAGGGATAGTCCGCTGGGAGATCCTGACGGGTAGATAGATGGAGAAATTGGGTTTTGGAAGCATTAAAGTTAACAAGGTTTTCTCTGCCCCAATTGGAAATAGTATTTAGATCAGAATTTAAGAGTTCTATGGCTTCATTACGTTTGTCGTTGAGGGATTGCTGGCTGGGGCGTTCTGAAAAACTAATGGAGTAGTGTAAGGTTGAGTCGTCTGCGTATGAATGGATGGGAATTAAGGTACAGTTAAGGAGATCATTTATAAAAATTAGAAAGAGAATAGGAGATAGGACAGAGCCCTGAGGAACACCGGAGTTTATAGGGTGAGGAAGTGAACAATGGCCGTCCACAACCGCAGCTATGGAACGGCCGGAAAGGAAATTAGAGACAAAGGCACAGATGGAGGGATAGAAACCGAAGGAGGGTAGTTTAGAAATTAAAGATTTATGCCAGACTCTATCGAAGGCTTTCGATATGTCTAGTGCAATAGAAAAAGTCTCACCGAAGTCCCGAAAGGAGGATGACCAAGAGTTAGTAAGATATGAAAGAAGATCACCAGTAGAGCGACCCTTAAGGAAGCCATACTGGCGATCTGAGAGCAGATTATGAGAAGAGAAATGCTTAAGAAATTTGGAAGCAAGAATAGTTTCAAAAACTTTAGAAAGACAAGAGATAAGAGCAATTGGACGATAGTTGGAGGGTTGAGAGCGGTCACCCTTCTTTGGGACAGGTTGAATGTGAGCAAACTTCCAGCATGAAGGGAAGACGTTAGAGGATAGACAGAGATGAAAGAGTTTGCCTAGGCAGGGAGTCAGCACGGAAGCACAGTTTTTGAGAACAACAGGAGGAACACCGTCCGGACCGTACGCCTTATTAGTGTTAAGCCCAGAGAGGGTAGAAAGTACATCTTTAGAAGAGATTAGGATATTAGGCATAAGTAAGAGAGAGGAGGGCGGAGAGGGAGGAATAGCACCGGAATCATATACATACAGTATACTGGTATATAGGCATATAAAGTATATATACCGGTATATATATAGGCTGCAGTATATAGCATATATATACCGTATAATTATATACTGTATAATTATATACTGTATAATTATACGGTACTGTATGTATATCGTGACTTATGAGTGTCCACGATAGACCTTTCTATTTCCAGTTGGGATTGGTTAAAAATGGGATCTATAATTCTGTATATACACAAAGTATCATGTAAAGTTAATTGGGTTTGTATATCAGATGAATAATATATAAGGGGTAATTAAGGTACCGTATAGGCTATGGTGTACATTTATTCTATAAAGAGTTAATTTGAGAATATAGTATTCCATAAGTATTAAGTACGGTACCGGTACTATTTAATATAGTACCGTAATTAAAGTAATATGAGGAACGTTAGCAGCATCGAGAATGATTGCGCATGTCTAGCTTCACTTGTTACCAAGCTGACGTTCTAAGATATCTCCCTATAAAGGTGCCACTCAATAACAACAACCCTTACCAGCAACACCCCCTTGATACATGACTCTTTGTTGCCGTTTGGGGGCTTCCGGGCTTGTAGGTGGAGCGGCCAAGGTTCTTGGCCGCTCTCCCTATCACCTCCAAATAATTTTGTCATGTCCTTTTCTTTCTCCTCCTTTCTAGTTTTCGTTTTTCTCTCTTCCGCTTTCTCCTGGGGCAGCCATCAGAGGCCGGTCTCCCACCCTTGAACTTTTGTGGTCTCGTCCCTCCCTTCCCTTCCGGTTGACTTCCCTGTTTGCTTCCTTCCTTTCTCTTTACCTACTTCGGAGGTTCTAGTTTCCTTCGGGCTTCGCCTTGGTGTCTCTGATCACTGCTGAGTTGGCAGAGTCCACCTGGCAACAGGTGCTGCCGGCCAGGGCCCGCAAGGCTCGTTGCTGGAGGATAGGCACTATAGGGTTGCTTTGGGGTTTCTGACTCCCTTCTCTCTTCCCAGTGAGTGTGTCAGGTGACTACGCCGGCCCCGTTCTCCGTGGGACAAAGCTGCAGGACAAATGCCCGGGTTGTACAAGGTCCTTAGCTCAAAGCCGAGACCTGTCCCATCTCAATTGGCCGCATTCTGGGTTTCGTGGCCCTGCGGAGGTCTTTCTCCCTTTCGTTGCCAGGGGCACCTGGTAACCGCAGTATCTTCTTCCATGCTTTACCCCCCTTTCTCTTGCTATGGTGACGATGTATGCTTTTTTCACTGTTCTTCCCTGTTTATGGCTTCTGCTTTAGTGGTTCCGGTGAGTGAGCCCCTTGTGGCATGTAGCCTGCCACTTGGGGGTCTGTTGTCTGGCTGTCAGTCCGGTTCACCGCGGGAGCACGGTGATGGTTTTGGGTGCTCTCGACCAGCCCGCTGCAATATCCCTCGATCATCGCTCGTCCCTCTCGTCCATTACCGTTCCGAATCCTTCTACTACCCTTCCGTCTTCGTCACGTCTTTCTCCTCCCTCCACTACCCAGGCTTTCATCTCCTCTCCTGTAGTTCTTTCTGTGTCTTCCTCTTCTTCCTCTTCTCCCTCTACTACTGTCACCCTCGACCCTTTTCTGCCCTCCCTCCTTCGTTCTCTTTCCTCCTCTTCTCCAGTTTCGTCCTCTTCTCGTCCTCGCTCCTCGGTCCTCCCTCTGTCCTCTCTCTTTGCGCCTCCTTCCTTTACTAAGTTTTTCTCCATCCCTGCATCTGCGTCTCTAGCCGGTGATGACCTCCTCTTCTACCTGCGTCTCCTTCAACAGGTGGGAAAGGACGTCACCTTCCACTCCCGCCATGATGCCTCCCGTCTTGGTACCGTCCAAAACGAACTTCAGGCTACTGCTATGTCCTCGTTCGTCGATTGTTCTGGTACCCCCACCCCGGCTCAAAAAGATCAACGACTCAACTCCTGTACAGGGACTGTCCTGATCCCCGCTTCCATCCATCTCGGGGGTCGTCCATTCGCGGATTGCGCCGACCTCGTCAAGGACATCGTTGTTGCTCAAGACCACAAGGTGGTTAGTGTGGTATGCTTCACTATCCCTCCTCGCGACCTTCGCCGCAATCCCGCCAACATTGCCAAGATCTCTTTTGATGGACTTTCCCTTCCTGCCCATGTTATTGTCGGTGGTACTCGCCTCCCCATGACTGCGTCTCTTCCCCGTCCACTCCAGTGTCGCAGGCTGCTGGCGTTTCGGCCACCCGGTGAAGTTCTACCGTACAGCCGCTGAGAGCCCACTCTGCCCGCCTGTGCGCAGTCCGGACATGCCGTTGGAGAATGTCAGTCAACGTCCCAGTTCTGCCTTAATTGCCGCGGGTCTCATTCGGCCGACTCTAAAATTTGCCCCGTTCATCTGTTCGAGTCTGAGGTTGCCGTCCTCAAAGCGAGACACAGCCTTACGCTCACCGCAGCCCGCCAAGAGGCTCGTCGCTTGGGCTTCACCCCTCAGTAATTTTCCAAGACTCTGTCTCCTCACTCTTCTTCTTCGCCTCCCTCTACCCCCCCCCCCTTTTTCTGGTTCCTCAGTTCCTTCCACCGCCTCCGCTCCCTCCGTCCCCCTTTCCGCCCCCCCGGTCGCACCAGTTTCGTCATCTGCCTCTCTTCCTTCTACCAGTGCTTCTCCCAGATTTTCTCCTTCCTCCTCTTCTGTCTCCTCCGTTCGTCCTTCCGTCTCTTCCTTTTCTGTACCTTTGTCTAACACTTTCTCTGTTCTCAGTCCTTCTCCTACTTCTGCCCCTTATCTTGCTCTCTTCCTTGTTCCTCCTCTTCTAGTCTCCCTCAACGCTCTCACCGTTCCAAGCCTCCCCCCCGGTCTCCGTCATCTTCCTCTTCTAGTCGTCCCAAATCTCCTACTCGCTCTAAACTTCCCTTCTCCTCTACCAAACGGGCTCCTGCGCTTCATTCTTCCTCTCCCGCTTCCTCTTTTAAACGTAAGGGTGGTCTCCGTGACGTGCGGAGCTCAAGTCCCTTCGAGAAGAAGAAGAAGTCGCCTACTTCTTCTGTTTCCCTTTCTCCTCCCTCCGTCCAGTCTCCTCCTCCTCCCATCACTGCGTCCCTAGATTTCTCCTACGAAACCCTACCTAAGATTGATGAATTTATCCGTTCTTCCCACCCACCGCCTTCAACCGTTCATGCTGAAGTTCATCCTACCCCCTCTTCTCTCCCCCCTACCCCTCTCCCGCCTTCCCCTACCCCGTCCTCTTCCTCCACTTCCCATTCTGGCCTTCCTCCGGGCCCTCCTCCTCTTCCTCCTCCTGACCCTCCCCCTCTTCCTTCTCCTGACCTTACCCCCTCCTTCTCTTCCCACCCGCCGTCCGTCCTTCCTACCTCCTTCCTCTCCTCTTTCTCTGTTAGACCTCCCTATGCCCCCCGGTTTCCAGTCTTCCCCTTCAACGTCTTCTCCAATTCCTGCTATTATTTCCCATAGTTAGCCTCTCTTGGCTATATTTTCCACCCACGGTGTTAACTGTATTTTGTAAATATGTTGAATATAGTGTACGTATTTTCTTCCCTCTTGTACGCGTCTTCTTTTTTGTCTTTTTTGTCTTTTTTGTCTTTTTAATGTCCATTTTACAATGGAACATTCGTAGTTTTGCAGCACATCGTGTTGATCTTCGTTACCTTATCTCTAGGTTTAGCCCACTTGTTATTAGCTTACAAGAATCACGTTTATCTAATGCCCCCCCCCCCCCAATACCTTTTTACTCCTATATAAGTTCTCCCCAATCCCAGTATGATACTTGCCTCCTCGTACATCATGATGTCCCAGTGTCTCCGTTACCTATCCATACCTCTCTTAAATGCACGCTTGCCAGAGTGTTCCTTTCACGCTGGCTTACAGTAGTTTCCATATACCTTTCCCCCTCGATCCCGATCGATGTTCCAGAATTAAACAGGATCCTTTCTCTATTACCTCCGCCTTTCCTCCTTTTAGGGGATTTGAATTGCAGGCATTCCCTGTGGGGTGACTCTACCGTTAATACACGAGGTCGTTCCCTTGAGGCTCTGATTCGTACGAACGATTTATTTCTTTTAAACACTGGATCCTCTACGCATTTTGATAGCGGCGCCCGTACCTTCTCATGTACTGACTTGTGTCTGTGTTCCCCTACACTATCCTTGGATTTTACTTGGAAGGTCTTTAATGATTACTGTTCGACTGACCACTTCCCGATTGTCCTCTCCCCTACGGCTCGCTTGGTGTAGTGACTAGCGTCTCGGACTTCCACCCAGAAGGCCCGGGTTCGCGCCCACGCTCGGCGCATTCAAGATTTTTCACAAACACTGAGTCGTTACCATCCCTCATGAGAAAAGGGATGGGGTAGTAGTACAGGACCCCAATGGAAATACGCCTAATCGGCCTTATTGAGCTATCCTTAGCTAGCTTAGCATGCGCTAGCTTTAAGAACTATTATTATTATTATTATTATTATTATTACTCCCCAGTGCCGCGCCCTCCCCGTTGGTGTTTCGATCGTGCCGACTGGACATCTTTCGCTGATCTCGCCGTTCCGCCTAATCCAACCCCTGCTTTCCCGGATCCTGATGTCATGCTTACCAGTTTCCTGATGTTTGTGCTCCATGCTGCCTATACTTGTATTCCACACACCACTCGGAGTATGTCTTCTAAGTGTGTACCGTGGTGGACTGCTCAGTGCACTTCATCTTTACGCAATAAAAGAGCCAAGTGGAAGAGTTTCCGTCGGAAACGAGGCTCTCCATATGAGCGGGATGCGTATACTCTTTTCAAACAGGCTAATGCCGTCTTCCGTCGTACAATCCGCTCTGCAAAAAAATCTAGCTGGATGTCGTATGCCTCTACTATCACCGCAGATACACCTGTTCCGCAAGTCTGGGCTCGCGTCAGGAAGATTGCAGGGAAACATGCGCCTACGCCGGCCCCAGTCCTCCATACCAACTCTGGCATTGTGGGCGACCCGTCTCTGGTGGCCAATCTGTTGGGACAACATTTCCGTGATGTTAGCACTGGCTCCCATCTCCCGCCCTCCTTCCAGATGCATAAACGCCGTTCTGAATTTAAGCGACTTGACTTCGCCTTATCATCTGATCAGTTTTTCAATGCCCCCTTCTCCCGGGCTGAGCTTGAGTCTAGCCTGGGAGCCTGTAAGGATACATGTGAAGGCCCTGACGGTGTCCATTACTTGATGCTGAAGCACTTATTTCCACCTGTGCTTGGCTTTCTCTTATCCATCTACAACCATCTGTGGTCCACAGGTTTTTTTCCGGCTGAGTGGAGACATGCCATCCTTCTCCCATTCCTTAAGCCGGGTAAGTCGGGCCATGCACCAGCAGATTACCGTCCAATTGCCCTGGTCAGTTGTGTAGGCAAATTATTAGAACGCATGGTTCACTCCTGCTTAATGTGGCTACTAGAATCAAGAGGCATCCTGTCACCTTTTCAATATGGCTTTCGCAAGGGCCGCAGTACTTTGGACCCATTATTGAGATTGGCGACGTCTATCCGCGACGCCCTTTCGGACACTAAGTCAGTTTTAGCTGTATTCTTCGATCTTGAAAAAGCTTATGATACTGCCTGGAAATACAACATCCTTCATACCCTTTTACGTTCTGGTGTGTCTGGCAACATGGCAGTATTCTTGAAGAACTTTCTCTGTGATCGTACTTTCCGAGTCAAGCTTCAGCATACATTCTCCCGAACATACCCCCAACACGACGGTGTCCCACAGGGTTGTGTTCTAAGTACCATCCTTTTTATCCTAGCTATTAATGGTATTATTTCTTCTCTCCCTCTTGGTGTCCGTGCTTCTTTGTATGTGGACGACTTCGCTATTTACGCTGTGGGTTCGGATCTCGCTGCCCTAAAAGATCTCATGCAGAAGGCCATCGATGCGGCTGTGCAGTGGGCTACGGCCCATGGTTTTCGGTTTTCGCCCTCAAAATCTTGTGCCGTCTTCTTCACAAAACGCCATACAGTCCCGCATCCTGTTCTTACGTTGTATAACCGCCCTCTGCCTTACAGATCCTCAGCTCCATTCTTTGGTCTCATTTTCGATACTCGGTTGACATGGTACCCGCACATTACTTCGTTACTGACCTCCACCACCCGACGGCTTCAACTCTTACAAACCCTTAGCCACTTGTCTTGGGGTGGGGACCGGACGACTCTTCTGCGCCTCCATACAACGTTTATTCTATCCAAGATCGATTATGGCTGCCAAGTATATGCCTCCGCTGCATGTACAAACCTTAAACACCTAGACTCCCTTCACCATCACGGTCTGCGCTTGTCGCTGTTGGCTTTTCGCTCTACTCCGGTTATTAGCCTTTATGCTGAATCAGGTGTCCCACCGCTATCATCCAGGCGGGATAAACTGACCCTTCGATGTCATCTTCGCCTTCTGCAACACAGTTCGGCTGGTTTTCCTCCCACGGCTTCCGGCTTAGCCCCAGCATCGTCTGCTACTTCGTTCCCCGGTCGGGCCTCTGCTTTACTAGCCTCCTTCTCTTTTTCCATTCCATCAGTGCTACCCCTCCGACAGTCAGAGTTCCCCCCATGGCTACTCCCTCGCCCTACCGTTTGTACAGCTGCCCTCCCCCCCTCCAAGGCCTCTTCAACCCCACAGTTGCTTTATGCTCGGTTTGTGGAACATATGCTACACCATTCTTCAGCCGTTCCAGTGTACACTGATGGTTCCAAGACCTCCGCCGGTACAGGGTTTGCGGTTGTGTTCCCGGACCGGACCTTCCAACGTCACATCCAATCATGTGCTAGTGTCTTTACGGCCGAGTTATTTGCTGTTTTATTTGCCCTACGTACTATTTTTTTTTTTTCACACCTGCATACCTTTGTAATTTTTAGTGACTCCCTTAGTGGTCTTCAGAGTATTCAGTCTATTCCCGCTGTTAACCCCTTAGTGCTGGAGATTCAGGAATGGTTGTTCCGCATCGCTACTAAATTAAAGTCCCTGTCTTTCTGTTGGGTCCCGAGTCATGTTGGAGTGCCTGGCAATGAGCGAGTTTACTTTTTTCACCTGCTCTGCTATTACCTCTAACCGACTCGTGCCACGGCGTATTCCTGCATCTGATTACTTCCCGCATGTTACTCAATTACTACGCCAGCGCTGGCAGGATGAGTAGACCTCCATGAGGGTGTCTGATGTCAAACTGCGTTCTGTCAAACCTTCCGTCCTCCCTTGGAAGTCTTCCTCTCATCGCAATCGTCGATGGGAGACCGCTCTAGCCCGTCTTCGGCTCGGTAGTAGAGTAATTTTCAGAGCTTCCGTGACCGTGTTTAGGATATCAAAGTTTCTTAGTGAATTTAACAAGGGCAACTGATACTAAAAAAAATAAGCCCCCATACACCTCACCAAAATGACGGGAAAGTTGTTATTTTAGACGTTTTTCAAAATGGCCGCCGCCGTCATCTTAAAAAATTTATAAAGTTCTATTTCTTGAAGTGAATGGCCAAAAATGACAATTTTGGTGTCTATTCCCACTAATTTTGGTGTCAGAAGATCAATGGCATGGCACAATTAAAAAATAATTAATAAATAATTACCAAATAATTAAGTAAATAAGAAAATAATTAAGAAAATCAATGGGATGGCATAATTTATGATTTAGAGTCCCATTAACCTTAATATCTAAGACAAATATGATGTTAAATCCACTGAGAAACTTTGGTATCCTAAATTAATAAAACATGAGACCTACTGTATTAAGATGCACTATCACTGCAGGACAAATATGATGCACAACTGTCAGAATCACTTCCGCTGTCATCATCGCTGCTCTCCATTTGTGGATGACTTGGAGTTTTTAGAAGATCCAGGAATGATGGAAGTGCAGGTTGGGTATAGCGTACTGGGAGGCATAAGCCATTTACAAGGTGCCATCCATGGCCAATTGGTGATGGATGATTCTGAAGCTGGAAATTCTTCTGCAGATATGTGAGGTAATTGGTGCGCTCTAAGTGTGGTCGTAGACTGTCAGAATCAGGTACTAGTCTGATGATCTTCTTTTTCTTGAGTACTGACCACTTTGCTGCTCTCACCTCTGCTAGGGTCTTGTGTTTGGTGTCACAATAGATGTACCGGATAACAAATTTCTGTAAGTCATTGATGATTTCCTGTGTGACTGGGATGATTGTGCCACAACTTTTAAGGAGGTTGCGAGCTTCTGATGATTTTTCTACACGGTCAACAATAGTTTTCTTGCCTATTCCATAAAAGCCGGAGTTATGGTCGCATCCGGTAAGAACATAAAGTGGGATCAAAGACTCCGCCATTGCCTCACTACACAAACACCGAGCATTTATCAGCTGAGATTTGCGTTTCAAGCACAAGAGTCCTGATATTTGCCGAGCCACATAGGCTGCCTGAACGTAGTTATCAGTATCTTCAGTGTCTATGACAACTGCTTCTGTATACCCTTCTGACCGCAGCTTACCATAAAGAGTGAACAGATCTGTGTCTGCTTCTGCATGGGCGTATGTGAGATTCTGCAAAACTTCATCTGTGGTGAGATTCCTTGCTGGTTTGCCAACAACACAGTGTATGAGCTGAATAGTGGTTGTAGATGCCTTTCTTTTGAAAGCAGCCTTGATAAATGCTTGAAGGCGAACTTTATTCTCTGGCTTACCAAGAAGAGCATGAAAGTCTCTATTAGAAGGAAATTTGTCCTCTGACTTCATAAACACATTGCAAATGGACTGATTTTTTTGACGGTGTTGTCGTTCACTATCTTTGATGGAGAAGTCTTGCTCGTACGAGTCATTAACCAAGATAACACATTCTGCATTCGAATGTCTATTCAGGACAAAGTTCACAAGTTTCTCACCATAGTCTCCCCACGTTAACTTGGTTCCATCTGCTTTTTCTCTGTCTTCAGTAGTAGGCGTTGTTAGACGCCAGATTAGTCCCATGTCTACTATTGATGTGTAAATATCAGGGTACGGTATGGATGTCATTGTCAGTTTTTCCTGTAGCTTACTCTTCTGCGTTTTGCGCATAGTACCATTTGCATTGAAAATTGAAAGGCACTCATCTGTTACTCGATGCTGCATTAAGTCTTCCATCTTTAAGCCGTCACTTGCCTCAACAAGTTTGATGACCGAGGTAAATGCCTTACTCTCCATTTCTTCAGTTGTCTGTTTCAGGTTTTCACTTGCTGTCTTCTCGATTTCTTGAGTTGCAAAATTGCCTCTTTTACTACGTGGTATTCGAGCATTGAGGGACTTTGTTTTGTTTGGGACATTTGTACGATGTGATTGGCCACTTCCAGTCAAAGTGTCACTTTTGAAGTCATCGTTGTCGACTATACATATTGCCGGTGTTCCTTCAGAAAGTTCAAAAGGACACTTAGTTGAATGCTTCAGGTCAGTAACTGCCCAGAAATCTCTATGCAAAAGCACATCATTGTAACTGATTCCCAGGCCATCCTTATGTAATATGTCTACCATTTCTCTGCTCTTTGTCATACCATGTAGCAGTACACCGAGGTTTGTCTCAAATGCAGTACGTCTTCCAGTGATGTAGCTGGTCAAAATAGATGCAATTGATCTGACTTGGGGCTTGTCATCGACTTCAGACTTTGTGGGGTGCTTTAACCAAGTGATGAGCTTCAAGAGGAGATCATTCAGGTCTTCATATTCTTCTAGCTCATGTATGTATGGAGGCCAAGGAACAGTTTTTGTTTTGATGATCTGATCTCTGAGTCGCCCAGCTACATTCTTCACCAGCTGATCGTCACTTACACCTAGAGAGGATATTGCAGCCTCAAGATATGAACCTGCAGCTCTTGCATCATATACCAGTTCACTCACATTCTTCTGACCTCGTTCATGAAATGCTATGTCATCTCCAAATTCCTTGATCAGAATTTCCTTCACGAAACTGGACTTTGCTGTGGAATAGTAACCATAATTTGAAGTAATGCCTTTGTAATCCTTTACAAGACCTTGCAGTGTACGGATTTCATGATCTTCAAAGATAACATGACGGACATGATGAAAGAAGATATTTTGGGCCTCTCGAAGATTAACATGTTGCAGATGCTCTGTTTTTTCATCAGGAAAAGACTCCTTCAGAGGGTTGCTGACATAATTGCGCCAACATTCACGATGATAACGAATTTCCAATCCAAACGCCGTTCGACTGTCTGGGATAGATGCAAGTAGGGTATTCAATCTTTCTCTTATAGGCTCATCTGACAGACAAACTGTATGCAACTTGAACCGGTTCCATGCGTCTACTGTTGACAGCAGCAAAAGTTTGGACTTGCCAGGATTACTGGTTTTTTGTGGTCCTTTCATACACCACACACAGAGATTCTTATCATGAACCACTCCAGTACTAGAACGAAGCTTTTTAGGCACATTTCCTGGGAGTTGTTGACTTGAAGTTGATGCTTGAACTTCTTCCTGTTCAGATTTCCGTTTACGATTCTGTGCTTGCTGAATATAGCGATTACTACTGATCTGGGTGTAACATTTACTATGCATGTACAGGCCTTTAGGCCCCTTGTCCCACTCCACTGCTGCATAGGCATGCTGAAATTTATCAAGTTCCTTCCACCGAAAACACTTGCTCCTTAGATTCTCCCACTTTGTATCAGATGTCTTGTCCGTACTATCATCAGCTATACAGGGATGTTGACATAATATGCATTTTAATCCAGGTCCTGGGTCAGGCACATCACTAACTCCTCTACGTTCCATGCTTATGATTCTTCACGCCAAATTCGATGCAACAAACCTGAAAAAGAAGGAATTGATCAGTCAACATTCTTGGTTTACATTTTAAATTATATATTATATTATTTGAGTAAGTTTCAGAGGATCCGTGACTGTGTTTAGGATACCAAAGTTTCTCAGTGGATTTAACAACATCATATTTGTCTTAGATGTTGAGGTTAATGGGACTAAATCATGAATTATGCCATCCCATTGATTTTCTTAATTATTTTCTTATTTTCTTAATTATTTGGTAATTAGTTATTAATTATTTTTTAATTATGCCATCTCATTGGTTTTCTGACACCAAAATTAGTGGGAATAGACACCAAAATTGTCATTTTTGGCCATTCACTTCAAGAAATAGAACTTTATAAATTTTTTAAGATGACGGCGGCGGCCATTTTGAAAAACGTCTAAAATAACAACTTTCCCGTCATTTTGGTGAGGTGTATGGGGGCTTATTTTTTTTAGCATCAGTTGCCTTTGTTAAATTCACTGAGAAACCTTGGTATCCTAAACACGGTCACGGAAGCTCTGAAAATGACTCTACTACCAGGCTCACGCATGGTCATTTGATGTCCTGTGATGTCCCCACGCTCTGTCCTTCCTGCCATATTCCAGTGTCTGTCCAGCATCTCCTGATAGACTGTCCGCGTTTCTCCAATGCCCGACGGCAGGCATTCCCCTTCATATCCTCCCTTAATCGCCCCCTTGTCTTAGCCGATATGCTTGGAGAGTCCCCCACTTTCTCCCTCCCACATCTTATGCGGTTTCTCCTCCATACCCGTCTCCTTCAGCTTCTTTAATTAGTGTTTCCTAGTCTTCTTATCCTCTACTCCGTATTGCGCCCAGCCCCACAACAACTCCGATGTTATTTTTCCACAAAGTTTATTTTGGTGCCACATAGTCTTTTTAGGCTTGGTGCGAATCCCTATTTTAATAATAATAATTACCAGCAACACCGGCGATCGGCCACATCTATCGTCCCATATATTAAACATCCCAGCACCTACTATCCATCAACATGCTCCACTAACCAGCTAAGTCTATATATATTCACTGGTGGCCATTATAATATATGTAGACCATGTATAGCATGTGAATTAACAACAAAGGTGAGACGATCTCAATGCTTCCCCCTTAGGCTGATAATCCAATCCCTTTACTTGTCTTGTAACTAATTCCTAAATCCACTATACGATCCTAAGTCTTGACAGTAAAGTATGGTGCCGTAAACCAGGATTTAAGTATAGCCTATATGCCTTAATAATTAATATACTGTACCCCATTTTTGTGTTTAACCTAGGCCTAATTGTGGCTGGGCGTCTTGTTGGGCCTGCTTTTACCATCCCTGCTTTCTACTTTCTAGTGCTAGGCTATAGTTTACACACTAGCCAATGATTCGAGGGTCTGGGGAGGCAGCGCGGGGTTGGGGCGGTATTGGCGAGAATTTTGAGCCGTCACCATCGCACAATAAACACCTGTTACCTAAAGTTGCGGTGATTGGACACTCGTATGTCAATAGATTTGAACCGTCACCATCTCCTATACTCCGTGAAAGCTTCCAGCTGAACTTTCTGGCACAAAGTGGGGCCACAGTTGATTCAATCCGTACGGTAATTCGTCAGCCTTCGATAGTCTTGTAAAGTTTCGTCCGGATCTCACATTCTTGATAGTCGGAGGTAACGATATATTTGGCGATACGGTAGTTAATGAGTTAGCCAGTAAAATAAATGATTTGGCTAAACATATTGAGGATAGAACAGGGGGGCATTGTAAAATCGTGGGAATAGAGTCTCGTACCTCCCCCAGGGGCCTAAGTGCAGAGCAATATAACCGAATAAAAAATGCCGTCAACAGACATTTACGTCAGAAATTCCCATTCTCCAAGTCAAGGTTCAACCCTATGGAGATGGGTAAGGAGGACTTGGCATATGATGGCATCCATTTAGGCCCTTGGGGGACACACAAGCTCTATAACCTAATCGTCAGTAGGGCGGCGCGATATTTTGACGAGGAATAGGCTAGCCTATATATTTATTTCAGTTTATTAGGCTAATAGTTTATTTTATCGTCGTTCATCGTCCATCCTTACTCGCCTATCCCCTATAAATTTGTGAATTGACTGGTAACAGGTTGGGTTCCCTATAAACATGGACATCACCAAGCTGAAGAGGTTGAGGGCTGCGGCCAAAGGAGGCATTACTAAATTAACTAAGGATTTCACCACTTTCCTCAACGAAGCCACAAACGATGAAATAGTTGCTAAAAAAGTCAGTATCAACAAGGCTTTACACAACATCAATTCTTTCAATGAGAAAATATATCTATTGTTAGAGTCTGAGGAAGATTTAAATGAAGAAGTGGCTAATGATATGATTTATGAGGAACAGGTACAAAACTTATTAGCCCCTTTGGATAGTAGGCCGGTACGTACAGAGGTCTCTCGCAGAGAGGCTATAAGGTCGGTAGTAAAATTACCAGCCTTAACCCTCCCGAAGTTTGGTGGTGATCCTGCCCGGTGGACCGGATTTTGGGATTTATTCCAATGTTCGGTTCATGGGCGTCAGGACCTAACAGATATTCAGAAATTCACATATTTGAGGGGTCGGCTAGAGGGAGAGGCCTCGCAGCTCATAGCCGGATTTAGCTTAGAGACCACAAGTTATACTCCTGCCGTAACACTTCTCCTCGAGACCTACGGACAGATTGACTGCATCAAGTCTGCCCACGTTGCCGCCTTTTGTTAGATTCCTGATCCTCGATATGATGCGCAGGACCTTAGACATTTCCATGCGGCTGCTGAATGCACACTAAAGTCGCTTAAATCTTGCATTGTGACGTTGGAGGACTTTTGTGCTGTAATGTTGTATAATAAGATTCCGTCTCCTTTGCGTGAGACTATTCGGCGAGAACTGAAGGATGACTGGTTACAGGTTGGTGCGGTTACTCGGACCCTATACGAGGAGATTTGTAACATGGAGGGGGCTGGCCTGCCTACACAAGAAAAATATAAACCTACTGCTGCTTTTACTATTCAACAAAACAAGGTAGCACATTACAAGGTGGGAAGCAATGGCCCTGATAAGGGCTGTAAGCTGTGTGGCAAGTCAGGGCACTGCTAGTTTAAATGTTTCAAATATCCTAATGCACAAACCAAAATAAAGAGGGCGAAGGTATTAAAGGTGTGTGTTGGCTGTTTGGGTAGAGACCATGGTCGAAATGGTTGCACCAACCCAAAAGTGGAGCTGTGCAAACATTGTCAGGGCAAACATTACCATAGTCTTTGTCCGAATAGGGGCCAGGAGTCGCCACAAGCTCATTCGGAACACCCAGTTACTATGTCGGTTACTACTCAAAAAGAAATGGCATTACTCCCCACAATAAAGGTACCATTAAAAGGTAGGGAGACTTATGTTACACAACTTCGTGCTTTACTATATCAGTGCTCACAAAAGTCCTTTATATTGAAGTCCTCATTGGAGTTAATACAACATACAGTAGTTGGTAAAGAGACTACAATTAAGGGGGTTCACAGGCTCACTGGAGGATGCAACTTATGATGTTGTTGCACTAAACTATCGACACAAAGGGCGATGGCGCCAAATGAAAGCCATTGTTGTCGATCAGCTTCCTAGTTACTGTGCTCACAAGGGACTTACTTGTATCACTGACAAACTCACTGCGCAAAAGTTGAAATTAGCCGACAATGACATTCATTCAAACAAACTCGATATGCTGATAGGAGCGGAGAATTATTATAAGTTTGTACACCCAGGCTTTAAAAGGGTTAATGGGATAGTTCTCCTGCCCACAATTTACGGGTATGCTTTGAGTGGATCGTTCCACGCCCAAGGTTCAGGAACCACAGTCGAAGTGGTCACAGTTCTGAAAGTTGCTACCAGCCCAGTGGATACCTACTTACAGGACAGTGGGGGCCACTGGGAACACAAAGATATTGGTGCACTATGGGAACTGGACCACATTGGCATTGCTTCTAAGGAAGCAGACTTGGAGGCTAAATTAGTCATGTCAAAATTCAATGAGTCAATACAGTACTCTCGTGTTAATAATCAGCATACTGTTCAGTTGCCCTGGAGGGACAACAAGCACTTACTTCCGAGCAACTATGGGCTAGCCTTGGGACGACTTAGAGGTCTTCAGCGTAAGTTCATACGGGCCCCGGAATACTGCGAGCAATATGGAAGTGTCATTCGGGATCAGATAGCAAGAGGTTTCATTGAGAGAGTGTCGGTAGATACCCTTGACAGCACTAACCAGACTCACTATCTGGCTCATCATGGTGTTGAAAAGGACAGTCGGACCACACCCGTGAGGGTAGTCTTCGACTGTTCAGCAAAGACAAGCACAAATAAGCTGAGCTTGAATGATTGTCTGTTTACAGGACCTCTTGTCGCTGACCTAACCCAGGTCTTGTTAAGGTTCAGATTGAATCCAATCCCTTTACTTGTCTTGTAACTAATTCCTAAATCCACTATACGATCCTAAGTCTTGACAATGTATATATATACTGGTATATACTGTATAAAAAGTGTATATATATATATATATACCCGGTATATATATATATACTGTATACAGTATATACCGGTACAGTATATTATTAATTATTGGAAAGTATGGTTTCATATACATAGATTTTCCTAAATATACATGTAAGTAGAGTCACTCTGTACTTAATTTTAATTCGCCTGAAATTCCCTCACTTATGATCCACACCAGACATGTCAAAACTATTTTGCAGAATCTCTCAGTAGATAAGGCTCCTGGTCCTGATGAAATTCCTCCAATAGTACTTAAAAATTGCTCCTTGGTGCTCGCTCCTGTATTGGCAAAATTTTTCCGTCTGTGTAGGCTACTCATACCTCATGCTTCCCAGTATCCTGGAAAGAAGCAAACATCCATCCAGTTCCTAAAAAAGGTGCCTCTTCAGATCCATCAAACTACAGACCAATAGCTATAACTTCCACTCTTGGTAAAGTCTTTGAAATTATATTAAATAATCACATAATTAAGCATCTTGAGAATAATAAATTAATCAGTGATAAGCAATATGGTTTTAGACGATGTCGATCAACTGCAGACATTCTTTGCCTTCTTACGCATCAAATCAACCAAGCTACAGACCAACATGGTGAAACACATACAATAGCACTGGATATATCAAAGACATTTGATAGAGTCTGGCATCAATCCTTATTTTCGAAGATGTCACACTACGGCCTTGCATCATTAGTTCCACTAATTTCTTCTTATCTTCATAACAGAAAAATATGTGTAATGGTAGATGGCCTATATTCTCAATTTCACTCAATACATGCTGGTGTTCCCCAGAGATCAGTTTTGGCCCCAACTCTGTTCCTCATTCATATCAATGATCTCATATCTACCACTCATAATCCAATACATTCCTACGCAGATGACTCAACACTCCACAGTTCCTTCACATTTACCAATTCTTTCACCCAACCCGATCTTATAAATTCAAAAATAAACACTGCAATTTCTCTGAACCAGGACCTTTCTAGAATTAATGAATGGGGACAAAAAAATCTAGTTTCCTTTAATGCACAGAAAACCAAGTACATTCAATGTTCTAACCGACAGAATCTCACTGACTCCCATATATTTTTTAATGATGTAAATATTCCCACTTCCCCTAGTATTGACATTCTCGGTGTAACATTAACTACTAACTTGAGCTGGACACATTATGTTAGAAGCATTGCTAAGAATGCCTCTAAAAAACTGGGACTCCAGTACAGAGTTCGAGAATTCTTCACTGACGAGCAGTTGGCCGTAATATATAAAAGTCATGTGCGTTCTCAGATGGATTACTGTTCACCTCTGTGGAGTGGAAGTGGAGTGGTTGCATTGAGGCAGTTGGACAAAATTCAAAATAAAGCTATTAGATTAATCAATAACCCTGCAATCACACAGGACCTTCCTACATTATCCATACGAAGAAACGTTGCATCCCTTGCATTATTCTACAGATATTTTCACAGCAATTGTTCCGAAGAACTTGCTTCAATTGTGCCGCCTCTCCACATCTTTCCCCGTAGAACTAGGGCAGCTGAGAGCGCCCATGAATTTACACTTTCTCCTCCACAATGCAGAACTTCTGCTTATCAAAATTCATTTATCCCCAGAACTACTACTCTTTGGAATTCACTTCCCTCGAGTTGCTTTCCACAAACTTACAATCTACAACAGTTTAAATCCAGTTGTTACAAACATTTTATGAATGGAGGATGCCTTTAGGCACATGGACCTTTTTGTTTTATCTGTGTTTTTCCTTCCTCCGTTCATTGTCTCTTAAAAAAAAAAAAAAAAAAAAAAAGTAGTGAAGAATTCTATGGATTAGCCTAGGCTATATTAAATACTTTCCAAAGGTAGGCTATGTGATTTGACCATATCCTTTCGTTGCATGGGGTATTGGTGCAAATAAGTTACTGTTCTCCATAACCGTATGTCGGTTCCTCGTTTTCCAGGGGTTGCTTTTCAGTACCGGTAATTTTGAATATATTTCAGATAGGCTACTGAATTGAGTTTCTAATGTAACAAGTTTTCAATTATTTTAAATATGAAAATGTATAAATTATTATCCACCCCTAAGCAATTTTATCATAAAGGCCTAATAGGCTACCGGTATATGTAACATGCTCCAGAGTTTGGCTTACAAATTCCAATGGTTCAAATGGGAGCATTATAGTTTGTGAGAGCACAATACCACTAATTCATGCATTCCGTGTCATGCTCCTTTAACATTGTCAGTACGGAGAGAGAGAGAGAGAGAGAGAGAGAACACTCGTCTACTGTATACAGTAGTTTGAAAATTGTTGTGCATGTGTCTTGTACCTTTTGTGTGTAGGCCTAATTGTCACAGGTAGGCTCATATTGATTTGAACAAGATTTAAGGTGAAGAAAAAGAGAAGAAAATTGGAGAGAGGAGGCATAAGAAAGGTTATAAGGTGATAAAGTACCGGTACTGTAGATGAAAATACTAGGGAGAGGATGCAGATGGAGGTAGAAGATAAACTATGAGTACCGGTAACCATTTATTTCTACATATTCCGTTCAGTACCGGTACGGTTGGCTAATACAGCTAGCCTATTATGTTTAAGAGCCTAGCCGGCAATATACTGTAAGCCCAGGGAATATACAACACAGCTTCCAGGTGAATGAGAAGTCTCGCTCATTCATGCTGTTAGAGGTTCAATTTGTGGGAGTCACTAGATTTTTTTTTCTTTCTGAGAGAGAGAGAGAGAGAGAGAGAGAGAGAGAGAGAGAGAGAACGGGGTGGGGTGGGGGGGTCAGTGAATGAGACTCGTCGCGTCCATTCATACTTTCATAGGTTGGCTTTTTCCGAGGCCCACTATATTTTTGTGTTCGTGTTATCCCTGCGGCGTCCGTGTTAGGTTGACGGGACTTAGTGGCTCTGTGGCATTAAACTTCGTTCACTCTCCCTGCAGTGGTGACGGGGAATGCAGGAAAGGTCAGACAAAAACTAGAAAGGAAAAATAGCAAGGAGAGAAGATTTTCGTAGGCCTTATAGTCTATGTGAGATAGGGCGCTAAGGGTAGAAGATTTAAAAATATAAATGACAATAGATGAAACACAGTAAAAATAATAACAAATAGGATGGATTGATTAAGAATAGGGGAGAGGAAAACAAATATTGAAGGAATCAACCCTCTATGTTGAAGAAAATGCACTGATTTATATCGATTCTGCCAATAGAACAATTTTTTTTGTTCTATGTGAGTGAGGGAGGCAAAAGGCAGAACATAAGAACATAAGAACATAAGAAAATGGGAGTCTGCAGAAAGCCGATTGGCCTAAACAAGGCAGATCCCTGTCCCACACAACCCCAGTTCAATTACAAAGCCCAATTATAGGCTCAACACTCTAATACCCTGAGGATCATCTTACCAAAACGGTTAGAGATTAACGCAGGATTATGGGGGTCTGCAGAGCGCTGATTGGCCCAACCCGGCTGATCCCCCTTCACACCCAACCCTTCTCGTCCATATATTCCTTTCTTTTTTCCTATAAGATCTATTAGCTTATTAGTCATCCATTTTGGTTGGTTCTGCAGCGATCTAAATCTTCTTTTAGGGATATATTTAATTTGAGCATTGTGGAGTGAAGCAATAAACTGGTTATATGTAGGTGGCAAGTTTAACTCTGGCATATCCTGACTTAATTGCTTAACAATAGGGTCCACCCTTAAGTCTCTTCTTAGCCCACCATAATCGGCTTTTCTGAAATCTGGGATAAGTGTCGTATTCTCTTTAGCATTCCCTGTCCATTGTATATTAAAATAAATAGATTTATGAACGCTATTTCCTAGGTGGTCACCAATCTCTACATTATTTATCATATGTTCAAATGTTGTTACTGAAAACTAAATCAAGAATATTAATAATAATTAATAATTAATAATAATTAATGAATAAGAACTGCCTATAGTGAGTGCCTCCCCCAAAGTTGAAAGAGTGACAGGGCCAAAATCAAGGGACGTTCGAGCCAAAATGCCTGGACACACGGAGTTTGAAGCAATTTAAGTCATAGGAAGAGGGAAAGACTGATTCTGGGAGAGAGTTCCAGAGCTCAGCTGTTGAATAGAAGAAAGACAGAGTAACATTTCGCTCTTGGGTTGGAGAGTTGCACAGAGTAGGGGTGGGATTGTGTTGCAAGATGGGTACCACGTGCCCTACGTAAAGGAGGTGGTAAACACTGGGAAAGCTCTGAGGAACACTGATTATTATAGTAGCGATAGAATAGCGAGAGAATGCAACATTGCGGCGAAGAGAGAGAGATTGCAGAGAGTTAGTGAGTGGACGGGAGTTAATGATACGAAAGTCCTTCCTTTCAATTTTGTCTAGGAGAGCGGTGTGAGAGGAACCTCCCCACACATGTGAACAATACTCCATACAAAGACGCACTATGCCCCTGTACAGAGCAAGAAGCTGAGCAGGGGTAAAGAACCCCCTAAGGCGGTTGAGCACACCCAGCTTCTGGGAGGCTGCCTCAGCAAGACTGGTAATATGGTCCTTCCAACTGAGAGCAGAAGAAAAAGAGACACCAAGAATGTTGAGAGAAGATGAAGGATTGAATTTTGTATTGTTGAAGAATAAGGGATAGTCCGCAGGGAGTTCCTGACGGGTAGATAGATGGAGAAATTGGGTTTTGGAAGCATTAAAGGTAACAAGGTTTTCTCTGCCCCAATTGGAGATAGTTTGATCAGAATTTAAGTGTTCTACGGCTTCATTCCGTTTGTCATTGAGGAATTGCTGGCTTGGGCGTTCTGAAAAACTAATGGAGTAGTGTAAGGTTAGTCGTCTGCGTATGAATGGATGGGAGTTGAGGTACAGTTGAGAAGGTTATTTATGAAAATTAGAAAGAGAATAGGAGATAGGACAGAGCCCGGAGGAACACCGGAGTTTATAGGGTGAGGAAGTGAACGATGGCCGTCCACAACCGCAGCTATGGAACAGCCGTAGACGAAATTAGAGACAAAGGCACAGATGGAGGGATAGAAATCGAAGGAGGGTAGTTTAGAAATTAAAGATTTGTGCCAGACTCTATCGAAGGCTTTCGATATGTCTAGTGCAATAGAAAAAGTCTCACCGAAGTCCCGAAAGGAGGTTGACCAAGAGTTAGTAAGATATGAAAAAAGAACACTAGTAGAGCGACCCTTAACACTCAAAGAGCGGGTGGTGGAGTATATTTGACTGTGCCGCCCAGCGGGGGTTTTACCGTAAACGAGCTTGTTTCCGTGCTCATTTTCATGCATAAACAAGAGCCAGAGGGTAATACAAGTATGTATCCCTGAAAGGGCGTTAATTCAGCTTTCCAATGACACCAGAACCATCCTTCTACGATCACTGGTTGTCTTGCAACGATCGTGCAACCGAAGGGCAAAATCGGTATAATACGGTAATTTTTTACATTATTACGCGTGAAACGAGTGAGAGAGGGTGGAGTACATCTCAGTAGCTCCACGGCCACCGTGGCGAGCGGTCATGAGGTAACCTACGCTCCTCCCACCGCTCTGCTCTCTCTCAGAGCACATTACGTGCTCAAAATTGCACTCGACAATAGCTGTGACCCGCCACATAGGCCACATTTATTCCACACCCCAATAGCCGGATGCCGCCAGTTAAGGGTTAAGGAAGCCGTACTGGCGTTCTGAGAGCAGATTATGAAAAGAGAAATGCTTAAGAAATTTGGAAGCAAGAATAGTTTCAAAAACTTTAGAAATACAAGAGATGAGAGCAATTGGACGATAGTTGGAGGGTTGAGAGCGGTCACCCTTCTTTGGGACAGGTTGAATGCAAGGAAACTGGTGAAAATTCCGTTTGAATATTGCCAGGCGTAAATGGATATTGGTTAAATTTAATATTAGTACCGATTGTCATCCCTAGCAGTCTACAGTGAGACGCATGGCAATAGCCTACACAGGGTTAAGGGACTACAATCACTACATTCTCTGGACCCTGGCAATAAAGAACAACAGATTAGTACTTTTACAGTTGTACGTAGCCTATACGGTGTACTGTAGTAAATCACTAGGTTAAGAAGTGGTGGTGTTATAAGAACATAAGAACATAAGAAAATGGGAGTCTGCAGAAAGCCGACTGGCCTAAGCAAGGCAGATCCCTTTCCCACACAACCCCAGTTCAATTACAAAGCCCAATTATAGGCTCAACACTCTAATACCCTGAGGATCATCTTACCAAAACGGTTAGAGATTAACGCAGGATTATGGGGGTATGCAGAGTGCTGATTGGCCCAACCCGGCTGATCCCCCTTCACACCCAACCCTTCTCGTCCATATGCTTATCCAATTTTATCTTAAAGCTCCCTACCATTTTAGACCCCACTATAGCACTTGGTAGTCCATTCCACCCATCTACAACTCTGTTACCAAACCAATATTTGCCTATATCTTTTCTGAAACGAAATTTATCTAATTTGAAACCATTGGTACGAGTTCTTTCGCTATCACTGAGCTTTAGTACATTTGTCATGTCCCCTTTGTTAATCCCACTAACCCACTTGAACACCTCTATCATATCCCCTCTAACTCTGCGTCTCTCTAACGAATGTAAACCTAATTTCTTCAACCTTTCTTCATACGAAAGATTTCTAATATTATGGATCATTTTTGTCATTCTAACGCTGTACTCTCTCCAATGAATCTATGTCCATTCTGTAATAAGGACACCAAAATTGGACAGCATAATCCATATGGGGTCTCACTAATGACAAGTAAAGTTTTAAGATAACATCAGCAGTTCTGTTACTCACACTCCTAGAGATGAACCCGAGAATCCTGTTTGCCTTATTACGAACGCTTATACACTGTTTTCTAGGCTTCAAATCATTGCTAACAAACACACCTAGATCTTTCTCACAGTCTGAATTTTCTAATTCTAAATTAGCTAGTTTATATTTAACATTTGTATGCATCTTCCCTATCTTTAATACCTTGCATTTGTCAATGTTAAACTTCATCTGCCAATTTACTGACCATTCATGTAAGGTATCTAGATCCCTTTGGAGGCACTCTATATCGCTATCTGAATCAATTGATCTCCCCATTTTAGTATCGTCTGCGAATTTACTTATCCTACTAGTTATACCTAAATCTAGGTCATTTATGTATATAAGAAACAACAGGGGACCTAATACCGATCCCTGGGGGACACCACTTTTGACTGCTCCCCACTCTGACTTGGTACCATTTATGCTGACTCTCTGTTTCCTACCAATTAGCCATGACCTAATCCATCCCAACAACGATCCTCCTATTCCATGTGCCTCAACCTTTCTCATCAATCTCTCATGAGGGACTCTGTCGAAAGCTTTACTGAAATCTAAATAAATAATATCATATGACTTGTCACTATCTACTGCTTCATATACCTCTGAGAAAAAGCTAAGCAAATTAGTAAGGCAAGAACGTCCCTGAGTGAATCCATGCTGAGAAGAATTTATTAAGTTAAATTTGTCTAAGTGGCTTCTAATTTTCCTAGCAATAATAGACTCTAGCAACTTTCCTATGATTGATGTGAGACTAATGGGACGGTAATTGGATGCTATCGATTTATCACCTTCTTTGAAGATCGGAACTACATTTGCAAGCTTCCAAGCTTCTGGAACTAAACCTGTTTCTAAAGACTTGTTAAATAAAAATGCTAATGGGCTACTTAACTCATCTTTGCATTCTTTTAATACTCTAGCATATACCTCGTCAGGACCAGGCGATTTTTGAGGTTTCAGTCTGTCAATTTCCTTAAGCACATCATTTCTACTTATACTAACTGTACTTAACATATTTTCTATACTATCACTATATACCATATTGACTTCTGGAATCTGTGCCAAATTTGCATTAGTGAAAACGGAAAGAAACTGACTATTTAATGTACTGCACATTTCTAAATCATTTTCTGTTATTTCTCCTATTGAAGTTTTTAGGGGGCCTATTACATCTCTAACTTTAGATTTATATAGTTGGTAAAAAGCTTTAGGGTTATTTTTTGAGTCACTGGCTATCCTTATTTCATAATTTCTTTTTGCTTTCCTGATTTCCTTTTTGACCTGTCTTGATAGAGTCTGATAGTATATATGTAGATGATTTTCGCCTTTCTTTATTTTTCTATATATTCCTTTCTTTTTTCCTATAAGATCTATTAGCTTATTAGTCATCCATTTTGGTTGGTTCTGCAGCGATCTAAATCTTCTTTTAGGGATATATTTAATTTGAGCATTGTGGAGTGAAGCAATAAACTGGTTATATGTAGGTGGCAAGTTTAACTCTGGCATATCCTGACTTAATTGCTTAACAATAGGGTCCACCCTTAAGTCTCTTCTTAGCCCACCATAATCGGCTTTTCTGAAATCTGGGATAAGTGTCGTATTCTCTTTAGCATTCCCTGTCCATTGTATATTAAAATAAATAGATTTATGAACGCTATTTCCTAGGTGGTCACCAATCTCTACATTATTTATCATATGTTCAAATGTTGTTACTGAAAACTAAATCAAGAATATTAATAATAATTAATAATTAATAATAATTAATGAATAAGAACTGCCTATAGTGAGTGCCTCCCCCAAAGTTGAAAGAGTGACAGGGCCAAAATCAAGGGACGTTCGAGCCAAAATGCCTGGACACACGGAGTTTGAAGCAATTTAAGTCATAGGAAGAGGGAAAGACTGATTCTGGGAGAGAGTTCCAGAGCTCAGCTGTTGAATAGAAGAAAGACAGAGTAACATTTCGCTCTTGGGTTGGAGAGTTGCACAGAGTAGGGGTGGGATTGTGTTGCAAGATGGGTACCACGTGCCCTACGTAAAGGAGGTGGTAAACACTGGGAAAGCTCTGAGGAACACTGATTATTATAGTAGCGATAGAATAGCGAGAGAATGCAACATTGCGGCGAAGAGAGAGAGATTGCAGAGAGTTAGTGAGTGGACGGGAGTTAATGATACGAAAGTCCTTCCTTTCAATTTGTCTAGGAGAGCGGTGTGAGAGGAACCTCCCCACATGTGAACAATACTCCATACAAAGACGCACTATGCCCCTGTACAGAGCAAGAAGCTGAGCAGGGGTAAAGAACCCCCTAAGGCGGTTGAGCACACCCAGCTTCTGGGAGGCTGCCTCAGCAAGACTGGTAATATGGTCCTTCCAACTGAGAGCAGAAGAAAAAGAGACACCAAGAATGTTGAGAGAAGATGAAGGATTGAATTTTGTATTGTTGAAGAATAAGGGATAGTCCGCAGGGAGTTCCTGACGGGTAGATGGAGAAATTGGGTTTTGGAAGCATTAAAGGTAACAAGGTTTTCTCTGCCCCAATTGGAGATAGTTTGATCAGAATTTAAGTGTTCTACGGCTTCATTCCGTTTGTCATTGAGGAATTGCTGGCTTGGGCGTTCTGAAAAACTAATGGAGTAGTGTAAGGTTAGTCGTCTGCGTATGAATGGATGGGAGTTGAGGTACAGTTGAGAAGGTTATTTATGAAAATTAGAAAGAGAATAGGAGATAGGACAGAGCCCGGAGGAACACCGGAGTTTATAGGGTGAGGAAGTGAACGATGGCCGTCCACAACCGCAGCTATGGAACAGCCGTAGACGAAATTAGAGACAAAGGCACAGATGGAGGGATAGAAATCGAAGGAGGGTAGTTTAGAAATTAAAGATTTGTGCCAGACTCTATCGAAGGCTTTCGATATGTCTAGTGCAATAGAAAAAGTCTCACCGAAGTCCCGAAAGGAGGTTGACCAAGAGTTAGTAAGATATGAAAAAAGAACACTAGTAGAGCGACCCTTAACACTCAAAGAGCGGGTGGTGGAGTATATTTGACTGTGCCGCCCAGCGGGGGGTTTTACCGTAAACGAGCTTGTTTCCGTGCTCATTTTCATGCATAAACAAGAGCCAGAGGGTAATACAAGTATGTATCCCTGAAAGGGCGTTAATTCAGCTTTCCAATGACACCAGAACCATCCTTCTACGATCACTGGTTGTCTTGCAACGATCGTGCAACCGAAGGGCAAAATCGGTATAATACGGTAATTTTTTACATTATTACGCGTGAAACGAGTGAGAGAGGGTGGAGTACATCTCAGTAGCTCCACGGCCACCGTGGCGAGCGGTCATGAGGTAACCTACGCTCCTCCCACCGCTCTGCTCTCTCTCAGAGCACATTACGTGCTCAAAATTGCACTCGACAATAGCTGTGACCCGCCACATAGGCCACATTTATTTCACTCCACAATAGCCGGATGCCGCCAGTTAAGGGTTAAGGAAGCCGTACTGGCGTTCTGAGAGCAGATTATGAAAAGAGAAATGCTTAAGAAATTTGGAAGCAAGAATAGTTTCAAAAACTTTAGAAATACAAGAGATGAGAGCAATTGGACGATAGTTGGAGGGTTGAGAGCGGTCACCCTTCTTTGGGACAGGTTGAATGCAAGGAAACTGGTGAAAATTCCGTTTGAATATTGCCAGGCGTAAATGGATATTGGTTAAATTTAATATTAGTACCGATTGTCATCCCTAGCAGTCTACAGTGAGACGCATGGCAATAGCCTACACAGGGTTAAGGGACTACAATCACTACATTCTCTGGACCCTGGCAATAAAGAACAACAGATTAGTACTTTTACAGTTGTACGTAGCCTATACGGTGTACTGTAGTAAATCACTAGGTTAAGAAGTGGTGGTGTTATAAGAACATAAGAACATAAGAAAATGGGAGTCTGCAGAAAGCCGACTGGCCTAAGCAAGGCAGATCCCTTTCCCACACAACCCCAGTTCAATTACAAAGCCCAATTATAGGCTCAACACTCTAATACCCTGAGGATCATCTTACCAAAACGGTTAGAGATTAACGCAGGATTATGGGGGTATGCAGAGTGCTGATTGGCCCAACCCGGCTGATCCCCCTTCACACCCAACCCTTCTCGTCCATATGCTTATCCAATTTTATCTTAAAGCTCCCTACCATTTTAGACCCCACTATAGCACTTGGTAGTCCATTCCACCCATCTACAACTCTGTTACCAAACCAATATTTGCCTATATCTTTTCTGAAACGAAATTTATCTAATTTGAAACCATTGGTACGAGTTCTTTCGCTATCACTGAGCTTTAGTACATTTGTCATGTCCCCTTTGTTAATCCCACTAACCCACTTGAACACCTCTATCATATCCCCTCTAACTCTGCGTCTCTCTAACGAATGTAAACCTAATTTCTTCAACCTTTCTTCATACGAAAGATTTCTAATATTATGGATCATTTTTGTCATTCTACGCTGTACTCTCTCCAATGAATCTATGTCCATTCTGTAATAAGGACACCAAAATTGGACAGCATAATCCATATGGGGTCTCACTAATGACAAGTAAAGTTTTAAGATAACATCAGCAGTTCTGTTACTCACACTCCTAGAGATGAACCCGAGAATCCTGTTTGCCTTATTACGAACGCTTATACACTGTTTTCTAGGCTTCAAATCATTGCTAACAAACACACCTAGATCTTTCTCACAGTCTGAATTTTCTAATTCTAAATTAGCTAGTTTATATTTAACATTTGTATGCATCTTCCCTATCTTTAATACCTTGCATTTGTCAATGTTAAACTTCATCTGCCAATTTACTGACCATTCATGTAAGGTATCTAGATCCCTTTGGAGGCACTCTATATCGCTATCTGAATCAATTGATCTCCCCATTTTAGTATCGTCTGCGAATTTACTTATCCTACTAGTTATACCTAAATCTAGGTCATTTATGTATATAAGAAACAACAGGGGACCTAATACCGATCCCTGGGGGACACCACTTTTGACTGCTCCCCACTCTGACTTGGTACCATTTATGCTGACTCTCTGTTTCCTACCAATTAGCCATGACCTAATCCATCCCAACAACGATCCTCCTATTCCATGTGCCTCAACCTTTCTCATCAATCTCTCATGAGGGACTCTGTCGAAAGCTTTACTGAAATCTAAATAAATAATATCATATGACTTGTCACTATCTACTGCTTCATATACCTCTGAGAAAAAGCTAAGCAAATTAGTAAGGCAAGAACGTCCCTGAGTGAATCCATGCTGAGAAGAATTTATGAAGTTAAATTTGTCTAAGTGGCTTCTAATTTTCCTAGCAATAATAGACTCTAGCAACTTTCCTATGATTGATGTGAGACTAATGGGACGGTAATTGGATGCTATCGATTTATCACCTTTTTTGAAGATCGGAACTACATTTGCAAGCTTCCAAGCTTCTGGAACTAAACCTGTTTCTAAAGACTTGTTAAATAAAAATGCTAATGGGCTACTTAACTCATCTCTGCATTCTTTTAATACTCTAGCATATACCTCGTCAGGACCAGGCGATTTTTGAGGTTTCAGTCTGTCAATTTCCTTAAGCACATCATTTCTACTTATACTAACTGTACTTAACATATTTTCTATACTATCACTATATACCATATTGACTTCTGGAATCTGTGCCAAATTTTCATTAGTGAAAACGGAAAGGAACTGACTATTTAATGTACCGGTACTGCACATTTCTAAATCATTTTCTGTTATTTCTCCTATTGAAGTTTTTAGGGGGCCTATTACATCTCTAACTTTAGATTTATATAGTTGGTAAAAAGCTTTAGGGTTATTTTTTGAGTCACTGGCTATCCTTATTTCATAATTTCTTTTTGCTTTCCTGATTTCCTTTTTAACCTGTCTTGATAGAGTCTGATAGTATATATGTAGATGATTTTCGCCTTTCTTTATTTTTCTATATATTCCTTTCTTTTTTCCTATAAGATCTATTAGCTTATTAGTCATCCATTTTGGTTGGTTCTGCGGCGATCTAAATTTTCTTTTAGGGATATATTTATTTTGAGCATTGTGGAGTGAAGCAATAAACTGGTTATATGTAGGTGGCAAGTTTAACTCTGGCATATCCTGACTTAATTGCTTAACAATAGGGTCCACCCTTAAGTCTCTTCTTAGCCCACCATAATCGGCTTTTCTGAAATCTGGGATAAGTGTCGTATTCTCTTTAGCATTCCCTGTCCATTGTATATTAAAATAAATAGATTTATGATCGCTATTTCCTAGGTGGTCACCAATCTCTACATCATTTATCATATGTTCATTGTTACTGAAAACTAAATCAAGAATATTAATACCTCTAGTCGGCGTATCTATGAATTGAAATAAAAAACTATCTTGTACAACCTCAATAAACTCTACTGAATCGGAGTCGCCTATTTGGTGCTGCCAATTAATGTTCGGAAAATTAAAATCCCCCATAATGCACACATTGCTAAACTTTGATGCTATTTTAATTTCCTCCCATAACGATGTTCCGCCATTTCTACTCATATTAGGCGGTCTATATATAACTCCAATAACTATGGTCTCACTACCTTCGTTAACCTCTACCCAAACACTTTCATTATCA
Source organism: Paralithodes platypus (assembly GCA_032716605.1). NCBI lineage: Eukaryota > Metazoa > Arthropoda > Malacostraca > Decapoda > Lithodidae > Paralithodes > Paralithodes platypus. The sequence continues at coordinate 73,733,142 of CM064492.1, read as the reverse complement.
TTATTTAGTCTAATACCTGATTTAATACAGCTTTTTAATGTACTCCTGACAAACACTGCTATACGGGGACCCCCGCCCCTCCTACTTGTTCGGTCATATTTAAACAAACTATATCCTGGAATATCAAATTCTGCTAAAAAATGCCTAGATTCTGTATTAATCCACGTTTCAGTTAGCGCTATTATGTCTATATTTTCTGTGCTAACGAGTGCTCTAAGTTCGTTCATTTTGTTACATAAACTCCTACAATTTGTATAATATACCCTCAACCTATTACTTTTATTTGCAACTAATTTTCTATTGTTTTTAGCTAACTTATTATTTCCTGTTGAACTACTAGCTCTAGACGGAAATTCTACTCTATCAGTAATCTCATCTTTACTATCAGTTACATGTGTAGTGTTATCGATACTACTATTACACATCACTATATTCGCACTATCTTGACTGATTATTTCTATTTTACTCACTGGTTTGTCACATGAAGTACCTGCTCCATATGGAGACAGTATTTTACTTACACACCCAGGTTTTTTTAACGAAACCCCGCAACAATCTTGTCCAGTGAGCTGGCCAAGGTCGAAACTCCTAGTCGAGAAAGATGTACTCCATCCTGGGCATACAGTTCATCCTTACCATAGAAGTGGGTCCAGTTATCTAGGAATGGTATTGACTTTGCCTTGCAATACTTCTCCAGCCGGCTATTTACACCAATAGCCCTGGAGGACCATTCCTTCCGTACCCCTCTTCTTGGCAGGATACTGTGTACCACAGGAAATCCACCCTTCTCCTTGATCCTCTCCAGCATTTCCTGGTACTTGGTCAGCAACTCCTCAGTCCTGCATCTCCATATGTCATTGGATCCCGCGTTGATGAAGATGATGGGGTCCTCCCCACCCACTTCTAGGACACCATCCATCTTCTCTGCCACTCTCCCGACTCCGGCTCCAGGTAGGCAGACAACTTTACTAACATGAGTGTTAGTAGCCCCGTCAAGGTACCTAACCATTGAATCACCGACAATGAACTTAGCTTTTTTCCGTTGTCGGCGTGTAGCAGTTGTAGCAGCAACAGCAGCAGACTTCCCCCCCTCCCCTCTCACTGCCTCGATGATCGCCACTTCCTCGCCATCACTCTCATCAGCCAAGGTGCTGAAGTTGTTGTGGGTCTTGAGTGGCTGCCTTTTCAGCTTGCAGGCCGTTGCACTGGTTGACACCACTTTCCAAGGGGCTTCACGATCCCTGGGAACACTTCCGGTAGCCTCACACTTCTTCTCCGCCATAGCTAGTCTCAAGGCCAAATTTTCATCTTTGAGACACTGAATCTCCTGCTCCACACTCTCCAGTCTTTCTTGCAAAGCAAGACAAAGCTGGAGAGTATGGGAGGAGACAGCAGACTCATCAACAACAGCCATCACTAATAAAGTTCACTAGGACCTCACTAAGGGTAAACAGGTTCACTAGCGGTCACTGGGGACGTCCGCACTGGTCAGGGGTCAGAGGGCAACTGATGATTTGATGTAGGCTACCGGTAGGCCTATATCCTAATGTGACCTAACCCGGTTATTGGTACCGTTCCGGAAAACAGAAATAAATAAATAATAAAGTAGGGTAGGGCGGTAGTCCTACCCCAGCATCACCTTTGCTGACCACTTTCATATCCTTGTTGTAATAAGCCAATGTTTACAGTCACGCTCTAAAGTTGTATCCCACCCTCACAGCTTCATCTTTATTATTATTTTAGTATTACTTTTCTAGAAAACTGAGCATTTATTGAATTTTATTATCTCTTCTGGTATTTTTACTTGTGAGATAATATCGGTAACTGAAGTTGAAAATATGTACCGGTACCGGCAGACAGGCAACGACCTTTGAGCGTGACTGTAGGCTACTGATAATTTAAGTGGTGGACACCTTTTGAACCCTCGTTGTACTGTATAATATGTCGTCGTTTCATCTACTTTCTCACCTTATAACCTTTCTTATGCCTCCTCTCCCCAATCTTCTTTTCTTCTTTCTCTTCTTAAATCTTGCTCAAATCAATATAGCCTACCAGCCGTATGGCCCACATTGTGCGTCCGATTCGTTTGATTGAGGGCTTGATATGGGCCATTGCGGATAGTAAAACCCTTACCAAAATCCATCAGTCATATACAATCCTTATATACTGTTTTTACCTGTTATTATGGATACCGTCGTTGATCAAATGTACGCTTTTGAATGAACTTAATATAGTGGATGACTCGTTAGCCTTGGTCGGCAACCCGTCTAGGGGAGATAACCTTATAAAAATCCGGGTGGATGGGACTCGTCAGCCTTGGTCGGCAACCTGTCTAGGGGAGTAAACCTTTTACAAATCAGTACTGCTATCTTAGGGTGAAGCAGGTTAGTGGATGGTTTAGCCGCACACCACTAGAAAAATAGTGCTAAAAAATACATAAAAGGCCTCGGAGTCAGACGGACCCTAAATTGAGTGGTCAATCCTGTAAGTCCTTCAGTAAACTGGCATGGGTTGTCCCTCTTACAGGGGATAGGTTTGCTTGGGGGCATTTTGTGTATGGCCACCCCATTAATTAAGGGGAGTAAGGCGTCTGGCAATAGATAGACAACAGGTTTCCTTTTTCCATTAAGGGGTGAAGGGGTTATTTATTGGTTGATTTTTTTTTTTTTTTTAATTTACCGGTATTGATGTTTTTCTTAATTTCCTCCCTAGCTTAAAAAAACATCCCCAAGATCCCTCTTCTAGATAAATTTGTACATTTTCCGGTAGAAAAATGTCACGGCTGAAGGCTGGTTCCTCCTAAATTACAGACTCGCTATCGCCTGCCAGAATTTTGTTTACACCTAAATGGCACAAAAGGTCTTAATATGAACAAAGAAATGGGGTGATTCTGGTGAGAGGGCTTAACATCGCCAAACTAATGGGGTGAACGTCTTAAAATCTCAAGAGTTATGGGGCTAAACATGAGGGAGAAGGGGGTTCAGAAAACCAACCGTCCTCCCTTATTTTTTTGAAGACAACAAATATAGGCGCTAAGGGAGTGAAGCTTCCTCCAGGTGACAAACAAAATAGACTACCGGTATATAATTATGATACAGGTAGCACAGGGAACACACACGGGGTAAAATGTTTGGATAGGCTACCAGTTGGTTAACCCCTTTTGCGTCTTTGGTATTTTATTCTAGCTATTATTTAACGATTTTGTGCAGTTTGAGAAGGATCTGTGGTAGTAAACATGGTAAAGTGGGCCTGTTAATTGCTGGAGGCCCTTTTTAAACTTAATCAAATATGCTAATAGTTGCCAAAGTAAAATTAAAAGGACGGCACTGATGCTGAACGGGTTAACCCTTCCAGTCAGATGACCACTTTGGAAATATTATGCTAGCCATCTTCAGTCGATTTTATTCAGTTTTCGAAGGATATTTTAGGATTAACACTTATAGTCTTTCTTAGTTATTATAGACTCTAAAAAATCACTTTAAAGTACCGTATAGAAAAATCATCTGAATGTAGATTGAATAATATATAATTTAGCGTGTGATTGGTTGGTTCTAAGAATATATTAGATTAAGTTAATTATATTATATTTGAGTTCCTAGACCTAGATTAAGTGTAAATACCGCAAACCATCATGAATGGGCAAAAAGACAATTATTTTCCCGTCTGCACAATTTTGAAACTCCCAGACAGCAGCGCGAAGTATCAAGTCCAAGGAGGTGTATTTCTCCACACAGTTCAGTCAATCGCAGAAGTCGGGTCCTACCTCCACAATTCCAACGTTGTTTAAACAAACCGGTATAGCCTATATACAGGCTTTCAATATAAATAAACAGAACCTGTATATTCTAGAACGTTCAGTTTTGTTGAGAATACTGTAAAACTTGTGTGTTGAAATATAGGAAAATTATACCCCATGTTTAATAAGTGTTTCAATCGTTTAGCTTTCATGATCAAATTAGAACACATACACGATTGAAATACTTTGTGTGTGTATAATTGTGTTGCTTTCGAACTCACAATTAATTATTACAGTGTATTTTGTTTTATCTACTTTAGATGCGATACTAAAATTAAAGGAGGGAAGGTGGGCAATGACTCCTGAACGCGACTTTACAGGTATTATAACGAAGTCGTGCGGTACCGAGCGAAGTCTTGCGGAACGACTCGGTGACGGAGAGTATTTCGGGGGCTGACGTCACTATCCCTGGGGCATACTGACCCCCCCTTACCCTTACCTTCTCTCACTACTACCCCACGCCGCAGCACGGCACTACCCCCTACCCATCTCCCCCTGGCTCTGATATTTTATTTTTTACTCTAATAGTCTCGCTCTCTTAAGTATTTCGCTACCAAAAACGAAAACTAAATCCTAATTAATTTAATCTTACAATTGGTTAAGCCGTTAAGGTCTATCTATCTATCTATCTATATGCTCAGGCCCAATCCCCATTTTGGGGGTAGCCGACTCAAGACAGAGCAAGAACAGGGAAAACACAAAAACAACATAAAACAAAAAATAAACACAGATAAAAAACACAAACTCACACACATCCAGGTCACCCAGGAGAAGACCCAGAGACCAGAATTACCAAGGTCGCTCCAGCACTCCCCCGGCCCCTGACCACCCGGAGAGGTTCCGATCTCGGCAGGCAGACATGCAGCGGAGCCAAAGCCACAAGCCCTCCCACCACACTTCCAGGCACACCCTTCATATTAATCGTTCCCCCGGGCCAGGCGCCTGATGGACTATTATCTAGTTGAACTTGCGCCCGACCCCTTACTCCAAATGACCACGTGTTCACTCAACTATTCACAAGCATTCTCCATTCACTCCTGTCCACCACCACTTCCCCTGCCTGATCTATAGTCATTCCTCTATCATCCAAAGCCTTTCTTACACAGTCTCTCCATCTCAATGGGGGTCTTCCTGCCCTTCTATCTCCCCTTGTACCTGACTCACATATTCTCTTTGTAAGCCTTTCATCTCCCATTCGTTCAACATGACCATACCAGCTCAGCACCCTTCTGTCCACTCTGGCTGACAAATGTTCCTGCTACCCCACTCTCCTACGTATCTCTTCATTCCTCAATCTGTCTCTACGAGTAACTCCACACACTCCTCAAGCAGCTCATCTCCATCACATCCAGCCCTCTTTTCTCCTTTTTCTTCAGAGCCCATGTCTCAGCCCCATACATCACTGTTGGCACAACAATTCCTTGATACAGTGCACTTTTACTTTCACTCCGAGATTTCTCGTCTTCCACATACTTCCCATTGCTCCGAAAACCTTCCTTCCTTCACACTCTCTCTGTTTTACCTCCACTTCCATACCTCCACTCCTGCTTATCGTTCCTCCTAGATATTTAAAACACTCTACTTGTTCCAATATTTCCCCATCCAGCCTCACATCTAGATTCACCCTATGCTCTCCCCTATTACACACCATTACTTTACTTTTATTGACGTTCACCTTCAGTTTCCTCCTTCCACAAACCACACCAAACTCTTTGACTACCCGCTGCAGTTTCTCATCAGGTAATATTGGTCAATTTAGCCTAGTTAGGTGCTTACATATCATTGTTAGACGAACTTGGATGATCGTTGTTCCCTTAGGCTAAATGTCACTTCAATGCTTAAACAGAGGAGCATAAGAAAATGGGAGTCTGCAAAAAGCCGATCGGCCCACACAAAGCAGATCCCTGTCACACCCAACCCCAATTACATAAGAACATAAGATCGCGGGAAACTGCATATGGCCATGCGGCCCACATGAGGCAGCTCCCATTCACACCCAGCCCATATCACCCATATGGGAATCCAACTTATGCTTAAAACTTTCAACTGTTTCTAAAGGTAGCATAGTCCTGTCTTAAGATGTCTAGTAGGGTATGGTAGTTGTTGTATTCATAGTGTGGCCGTGACGTCAGGTCACGTGACAATAATAAACAAACCAGTACCTGGCCCTATGGTACGGGGCGCATATAGCCCAACTGTGCACCACTGGTGAGACGGTTCCGCGCGGCCTATTTAATGGCTAACTCAGCTAAACTCGCGCATATTTTACCGTACCGTATGGCGCGGGAAAGAGAAGACAGAATGAGACCACAGTTTTAAATCCTAACCTAACCTAACCTAACCTAACATAACATATATATATATACAGTATATATATATATATATATATATATATATATATATATATATATATATATATATATATATATATATATATATATATATAGCCGAACCATAATACAGTTGGGCTATATGCGTAAGAGGCTGCCGCGCGCTTGTACACAAAGAGACTAGTCAAGTTTGTGTTGTACCAGGTTGTTTTAGCACACACGGACAAGACAATGTGCTTTTGTATTGATTTCAAACAATCAAAGATTTAAGGAAAATATATTAAGGAAACAATAACAAGCTTCAAAGCAGTAACATAAAACAATATGATGAATAGATGATAAGACTGAATATTGAGCTCTCTCCTTTAATATGTGTGGATGTTTGGATTATTATGAACATATCTTAAGTAATTTTACCCAAATATATATAGGCCTTATTTCATTCATAAAACTACAGATGCATACAGTACCTATCAGACGGCAACGGTCAATAAGAGTACCGGTACCGTAAATGTTTTTTTATTATTTTGTATATAAAGCGCAAAGCTCTTTATCATCCATCGCCGTCTGGAAACTGTCTAATATCTTCTTGTATAAGGACTAGGCTTAACAATTATCTGTACTGATATTTATTGTCTCATTTTACACAATATATTTGTATACACATTTATGTTTATCGATGTATTAGGGAGGTAACCGCAATTCACGGCAAAGCGTATATCATTAGCCTACACTAGATTACCGTATCCTATGCAAAGCCAACTGAAAACAAAAGATTAATAGGACACCAACAATCTATTACCCACATTAATGATGTATATGAAATGTCTGTTATGGTGGATGGGTGAGGGTAGGGGAGATTTTTCATGTGTGAGATGATGAAGTATTGAGGGATAAGCCTTTACAACGGCACCTGTTTTCGACCATTCCATTCTTACACAAGATATGTTTATATCAATCTATTTTACCTTCCATAATGAGAGACAATACGATTCATCACGAAGTGTAGCCTACCAGCTGATATATAACAAACTTATATATTATATACTAAATGAAGAGACAAGGAATAATCGTGTGTCTTTAGACCTCTTCATATAGATTAAAATGTAGGTTAAGGTACATAATATACGGTACAAGTATATCGTTTGCTTCAACAGACATGATAAATAACCATGATAAATAACATAAGGAACAAAGCACAATGTAAGGCATTGATCTTGGTACAATGGCAAAGCTGCTAGATGTAAAGTAAGTACAGGTAATAAAACGAAACATATGAAAAGAGTTGATTAGGCTATGCCCAACATTACCGGTATCTATCAACTGAAAATATACATATTTTATAATCTATATTTTATTAATTTCACCCCAACATATGCCAATTTTGTGAATAGGTAATTTATATAATATGCTTACGTGTCGGATAAATTGCGTCTATATATGCAGGGAAATTTAGACTAAATTAAGTAGTTTCGTTGGCAATATAAGCAAAATCCATCATAGTTTTACCATTTTAATGCAGCAAAATTATATAAATCTGAACTTATAAATCTTGGCTCTTTTACCAACCATTGGCGTGCAACAATATCAAACCCACCAAACCTACCTAAAAATTAACTTAACTAACGGTTTATTTGAGGAGGTTTAAGCAAAGTCCGTTGTATAAATATATGTTACCTTCCATAATAGGAGAATATACGATTTATCATGAAGTTTGTCGGTTGAAGCAAAACTATATACCTGGTACCGGTACCGTTTATGGACATACCTTAACTACATTATGATCCATGTGAATTGGTCTAAAATTCTGGTGTAAAATTCATCAATTTACAGTTAGTATTTTTAAGTCTAGCCCATATATAAGGTGATATTTGGTGTAGGTTTTAACTTTTGAACTTGTTTGACATCAAATGTTGATTAAAATCCAAACTCGATCGGTTATATTTTCTCAACTCGGATATTTCTATGGTTGCGGGATTTTTGCGGGTAGAGGGTATTACAATAAGTTAAATACATCGGAGATTTGACCATATTAATTAACTAAACCTGTATTATGCATCACTGAAATTATAAGTAGGCCTAGCCTATGTACCGGTAGATTGTGTTACGTGCCTTTAACTCCTTCTGTACCGGTGATGTACATATCATTATATTCTGGCCACTATTAGACGATTTTGTACAGCTTAGGAAGGACGTCTACTCATTACAAGGCTACAGCCTATCTCAATTAATCCTTTTAGATATCATATATCCTTCCCAAGCTTAGACAAAATCGTCTAAATGTAGCTGAAATCAAATACAAAAAGACGTTACCGGTAAAGAAGGGGTTATTATTCTGTTCTCAAAGATTTCTGTACGGTATTCATGCGCAGTTCTGCTGTTGTAACAAGGCTTATAATCTGTATAGTATCTCTAATTTCCAAAACGTAGACATTATTGATCTCTCTCTCTCTCTCTCTCTCTCTCTCTATATATATATATATATATATATATATATATAAACAATAAAAAACATATATTACAGAAAGGAAGTGAGTAATGGAATGTTGGTGTCTTATAACAAACTTTCGTTTTCTGCTTCGCCTTCGCTCGCATAGTAATCATTAAACAAATATACGGAACACGGATAAATATCAACATACTACTGTATGGTGTAAAATTATAAAATCGACATGTAAATAATTATAATACAGTATTTAAGTTAGCCCAGTATATAAGGAGATATAGTCGGTGTTGTTCACTCTTCATACCCCCTGCTTTTATCACAAGGCAGTAATAAGTCGTCCTTGTCGTATTTTCCCTCTATTTTACCCTAGGGACCCTCCCCCTTCAGAACACTAAGAATGTATGGCGATAACTTAATTTCCATAGTGTTCACGTTAGACACGGCATTACGAGCATATAAAGTAGAAACCTATTCAATCGCATAGAGTTCAACATGTTTATTTACTTGGGAGTAGCGGGCCAATGATGCCCCACGCCGTCTGGTGGAGAAATCGGAATTAACCCCGTGCACACTATGATATTGTATAAATATCTGTGTTGTGCAAAGCCAAGGTTAATATCGGTACATCACGGTAGGCTTATTGAGTTTGTACTAGATAAAGTAATATGAGTGTGAAGCATTCTTACCTGCATCAGTGGGTATTATGGGCTCTCTCTCTCTCTCTCTCTCTCTCTCTCTCTCTCTCTCTCTCTCTCTCTCTCTCTCTCTCTCTCTCTCTCTCTCTCTCTCCTCTCCTCTCTCTTCTCTCTCTCTCTCTCTCCTCTTCTCTCTCTCTCTCTCTCTCTCTCTCTCTCTCCTCTTCTCTCTCTCTCTCTCTCTCTCTCTCTCTCTCTCTCTCTCTCTCTCTCTCTCTATCTCTCTCTTCTCTCTCTCTCTTCTCTCTCTCTCTCTCTCTCTCTCTCTTCTCTCTCTCTCTCTCTCTCTCTCTTCTAATCTCTTCTCTCTTCTCTCTCTCTCTCTCTCTTATCTCTTCTCTATCTCTCTCTCTCTCTCTCTCTTATCTCTTCTCTATCTCTCTCTCTCTCTCTCTCTCTCTCTCTCATATTGACTGTTAGCCTTAATACCATGGACAGCAGATGATGGAGGTGGTGGTAATTTGGTTGTAATTATGGTGGTAACATGGTCCTTGGTATTGGCGTATTTTGGTGCTGGTGCTGGTAGTTGTAGTAGGGGTGGTGATGGTATTATTAGTGCTAGTTTTAGGTATTAGCGTACAGTATATTGGTGGTGGTAGTGGTACGGTAGATGTAATACAGGTGGTGGTTGCGGTGCTGGTGGTAGTTGTAGTTGTACTAGTGGTGGTGGATTATAATATATGTTTAGCGTACCGTATTTACGGTGGTGGTGGTAGTAGTAGTGGTGATTGTGGTAATGGGACACCACACCTATATATAGGTGATGAAGATAATGTTTGGTTGCGGTTTGTTTTTCACTCTTGTTGTGGTGGTGAGAATGTTTGTGACGGTGTTAAAGGTCATGATAATAATGACGATGGTGCTATTGTTTCTTGATCATATAGCCTAGCCTAGGTGGTGTTAGTGATATCATGGGGATTTTATAAATGAATGTTAATGGTGGCGTTTGAATGCCCCCTCCGTTTTAAGGGTTAGCATCAAGGTCCTTTTTTATGTTGAGGTGGCATACAGTAGACTCAGTAGAGGGTTTTGTTTGTGGCGGTCGGGTGAACAGTTGCCAAGATATTAATCTGGAACGAGTGCTGTACATTTTTTACATGATATTGATGGTATTTGTGATGGTGGTTTTTGTGATGGTGATGGTGGTGTTTGTGATGGTGGAGGTGGTGATGGTGGAGGTGGTGATGGTGGTGTTGGTGATGGTGGTGTTTGTGATGGTGGAGGTGGTGATGGTGGTGTTTGTGATGGTGGAGGTGGTGATGGTGGTGTTTGTGATGGTGGAGGTGGTGATGGTGGTGTTTGTGATGGTGGAGGTGGTGATGGTGGTGTTTGTGATAGTGATGGTGGTGTTTGTGATGGTTGAGGTGGTGTTTGTGATGGTGGAGGTACAAAGGAGTACAAAGGAAATCAAGCAACAACAGGTCTAGTGACTCTTTTAGGCTGCTTGTCCTCCAAAACACTGAGGATCAAGTGTCCAAACAGTGGTTTAGAGTGGGTAAGGGAACTACTGCGCTGGAACTAATGTCCGTGGCAGGATTAGGAAGTTAGTAGGGGACAGATGGGTTAGTAACTGAGGGGGGATATATACAATACAATTAGCCTATTCATTTACAAACGCAGTCAGTCGCGGGTTTGATACAAGATATTTGTCTAGGCGAAGTTTAAAAGAATCAACGGTGCTGCAGTCAATAACGTCTCGGGGAAGCCCATTCCGCAAGTTGACAACTCGATTGAAGAAGAAATTCTTAGATTCGTGCGAGTTAAAAGATTTACCAATAATTTTGCAACCGTTTCCCCGCGTGTAATTAGATGGGTCGATAGTGAAGTACTTACTACAGTTCATATTGTCGATGCCTTTGATGATTTTGAACACTTGAATTAAGTCACCTCTTAATCTGCGCTGGGTTAAAGGAAATAGATTTAATTCTCTAAGACGCTCCTCCTATGATTTGTTCTTTAGGCTAGGTATAATTTTGGTAACTTTACGTTGAACTCGTGGTGTTTGTGATGGTGGAGGTTGTGATGGTGGTGTTTGTGATGGTGGAGGTGGTGTTTGTGATGGTGGAGGTGGTGTTTGTGATGGTGGAGGTGGTGTTTGTGATGGTGGAGGTGGTGATGGTGGTGTTGGTGATGGTGGATGTGGTGATGGTGATGGTGGTGTTTGTGATGGTGGAGGTGGTGTTTGTGATGTGGATGTGGTGATGGTGGTGGTGTTTGTGATGGTGGTGTTTGTGATGGTGGATGTGGTGATGGTGGAGGTGGTGATGGTGGTGTTTGTGATGGTGGTGTTGGTGGAGGTGGTGATGGTGGAGGTGGTGTTGGTGATGGTGGTGTTGGTGATGGTGGTGTTTGTGATGGTGGAGGTGGTGACGGTAGAGATGGTGATGGTGATGGCGGTGTTGGTGATGGTGGTGTTGGTACAAAGTACAAAGGAGTACAAAGGAAATCAAGCAACAACATATCTAGTGACCCTTCTAGGTTGCTTGTCCTCCAAAACACTGAGGATCAAGTGTCCAAACAGTGGTTTAGAGTGGGTAAGGGAACATTGGAAAGGGAATTACTGCCCTGGAACTAATGTCCGTGGCAGGATTAGGAAGTTAGTAGGGGACAGATGGGTTAGTAACTGAGGGGGGGATAAAATAAAGTTATTCATTTACAAACGCAGTCAGTCGCGGGTTTAATGCGAGATATTTGTCTAGGCGAAGTTTAAATGAATCAACGGTGATCCAGTCTATAACGTTTCGGGGAAGCCCATTCCACAAGTTGACAACTCGATTGAAGAAGAAATTCTTAGATTCGTGTGAGTTAAAAGATTTACCAATAATTTTGCAACCGTTTCCCCGCGTGTAATTAGATTGGTCGATAGTGAAGTACTTACTACAGTTCATATTGTCGATGCCTTTGATGATTTTGAACACTTGAATTAAGTCACCTCTTAATCTGCGCTGGGTTAAAGGAAATAGATTTAATTCTCTAAGACGCTCTTCGTATGGTTTGTTCTTTAGGCTAGGTATCATTTTGCTAACTCTACGTTGAACTCGTTCTAGCTTGTTTATATCTTTTTGGTAATAAGGGCACCAGGATTGAACGCAGTATTCCAGAAGAGGGCGGACTAAGGAATTGTAAAGGGTTAGGATAACTTCTTTAGATTTATGCTCAAATGACTGCCTATAAAGCCAATTATTTTGTTTGCCTTCTTAACAACTTCTGAACATTGTTGACTCGGTTTTAGGTTACTCGATATTGTTACTCCCAGATCGGTTTCTCTGTTTACATTCTTAAGCTGAGTGCCATTCATCGAATAGTTTGCTTTCTCATTTAGGTATCCGATATGTAGTACTTTACATTTATCCGCATTGAAACTCATTTGCCAAATTTGGGCCCAACATGACAATTTATCTAGATTGTGTTGCATATCGTCAACTTGTTCTTTTGAGAGTACGCTATTTGCAATTTTTGTATCGTCAGCAAATTTTGAGATTGTACAGGTGAGACCCTCATCTATGTCGTTGATGTAAATTAGAAAGAGAATTGGTCCTAGTACCGATCCCTGGGGTACCCCGCTACTTACATTGGTCCATTTAGATGCCTTACCGTTTATGACTACTCTTTGCTTTCTGTCGCTGAGCCAATTTTCTATCCATTTCAACACACCGTCTTGTATTCCATGCGCTTTTAGTTTTAGCAGTAAACGTTTGTGGGGAACTTTGTCAAAGGCCTTTTGAAAATCAAGGTATATAATATCTACAGCTTTACTCTCATCGTAGAGGTTGAGGATATCGTGGAAGAAGTCTAAGAGGTTTGTTAAACAGGAACGTTTTTTACGAAAGCTGTGTTGAGTATCTTTAAGTATGTTATTTTCCTCTAAGTGATTTACGAGTCTGTCTCGTATGACCGTTTCTAGCATTTTACATACAACTGAGGTTAAGCTAATTGGACGATAGTTACTGGGTAGGGATTTGCTGCCTTTTTGAATATCGGTGTTACGTTGGCTAGTTTCCACTGATCAGGCATAGTTCAAGACTGCAAGGATTTATTGAATAGTAATGTCAGTGGTTTGGAGAGCTCATCCTTAGCTTCCTTTAGAACTCTAGGCGAGATTGTATCAGGTCCAGGCGTTTTATTTACCTTGAGTTTATCTAAACAATTCAATACTTCTCTCTCTGTAACGGTGATATTGCTTAGAACATCTGAATTATCAATCTGAATCGGCGATGGTGTAGGGATATCACTGAGGTCTTCTGTTGTAAAAACTGATGCAAAGAAGGTATTGAGGGCATTACTCATTTGTACTTAGTCTTTGGTGTATTCTCCATTTTCATCGACTAATGGTCCAACAGTTGAAGTAACTACTTTTTTCTTTCTGATATAACTATAGAATTCTTTAGGGTTTGTTTTACTTTGATTCGCAATATGTAACTCTAAGGTCTTTTTACTTTGCTTAATTAACTTTTTGGCTTTGCGTCGTAGCTCTACAAATTTCAGCCGTTCTTCGTCATTTTGTGAGGATTTTAATCTATCATTAGCAAATTTTTTAGCAAGCAGGCAGTTTGAAATATCTTTATTCCACCATTTGGGCTTATTATTATGGCCTGGACGCCGTAATTTTCGATGGTATGCAGTCTTGCACTGCTTTTAGGTAAGTGGCTTCGAATAACTTCCAAGATGTATTTATGTCGTTATTGTGAATTAAAAAGCTCCAGTCAGTTTCTTTAAACATAGCTCTAAGTTTATGGAAGTTTGCTTTCTTGAAATTAGGGACTTTTTCGATGCTACTATTTGGTTCGTTACTAGTAAACTTTAAAGTGAAAGTTATCGTACGATGGTCGCTGTTACTGAATTCATCACCAACATTCAAATTCTCTATTAATTCTTCTTTTGTTGCAAGTACAATGTCAAGAACGTTATTACCACGGGTTGGCGTTCGAACAAATTGATAAAGCGAACTCTCTTGCAAGTTCGTATACAAGTCATGTCCGGAGTGTGAAGTAAGAGTATCGCCCCACTTGGTCACAGGTAAATTAAAGTCGCCAAAAATTACGGTATCTTGGGAGTTACTTACATCTGCAATTTGTTCGTAAATTTCTCGGTCAGTTTGCACTGATTGAGCTGGAGGTCTGTATATTAATGCAAGTATTATTTTTGTACCTTTATTATTCTTTATTAGCACAAAAGATGCGTCGACGTTCACAATTTGAGGTTTTGACAAGAGGGTAGGGTTAAGACTTTCTTTGATATAAAGTAAAACGCCACCTCCATTTCGATTTATTCGGCTTTTCTCAAACATTACATAACCGGGAAGTGAATACTCTGCTAAAAAGTCTCTATCTTCTGTATTGAGCCAAGATTCTGTTATGCCAATCACATCATAATTTTCTGTAAACACTAGCTCCTCTAAATCTGAAAATTTATTGCGTATGCTACGAGCGTTTGCATAGAACACCTTTAAATTTGTTATTTTAGAACTCACGGAACGCTCTTTAATAATATTTTTGGTTCTTGTCGGATCTACATTTATGTTCATGGCTGTCCTCGGTCCTCGCTGTCTTCGGTCCTTATCGCTGGTGGTCCTCGGTTGCCTCTGTTTTTTTCTTGGCGTTGGATGATTTATGTCACTGCTGCTTCTTCTCGGATGGCGTTTTTTGATCCATGGCTGCGGACTGCTTCGTGTAGGAGACGACCCATGCGTGCTGAACCCACAGGGTTTAGATGAGTGCCATCCTTGCGGAACAGAGTAGGCTGGTTGTAGAAGTTGTCCCAGAGGTTGATGAATTCAACTTCTTCCCTCAGACACAAATATTTTAGTCGGCTATTTGTGCTGAAGGCCTTGTCGTAGAATTTGTCAGGTGCGTCGATCTTGGGGAGAATGCCTGAGATGATGATATTCCTTGACTTATTTTTGTAGTGCTGGATCATCTTGTGATATTTCTCCATCAACTCTTCGGATCTGGTGCGCATGACGTCATTTGAACCAGCATGGATGACAAAAAGGGTATTTTCATTTGCATCCTTTGTGGTATCTTCGAAGGCTTCCACAATGTCATCCAGTCCAGCTCCTGGGATGCAAAATCTTTTTCGTTGATTTGGGACTCTGTCGCAGAACTCTTCGACCTGTCCTCGTAGGATGGAATCCCCAACAAGCCTGGTCTCCTCTGGTTCGTCTTCCATCTCTACCAATATCTCAAATCTGTTTGACATGGTGATGGTGGTGTTGTGATGGTGGTGTTGGTGATGGTGGTATTTGTGATGGTGGAGGTGGTAATGATGGAGGTGGTGGTGTTGGTGATGGTGATGGTGGTGTTTGTGATGGTGGAGGTGGTGATGGTGGAGGTGGTAATGATGGAGGTGGTGTTGGTGATGGTGGAGGTGGTGATGGTGGTGTTTGTGATGGTGGAGGTGGTGATGGTGGTGTTGGTGATGGTGGTGTTGGTGATGGTGGAGGTGGTGATGGTGGTGTTTGTGATGGTGGTGGTTGTGATGGTGTTGTATGTGATGGTGGTGTTTGTGATGGAGGTGGTGATGGTGGTGTTTGTGATGGTGGAGGTGGTGATGGTGGAGGTGGTGTTGGTGGAAGTGGTGATGGTGGTGTTTGTGATGGTGGTGGTTGTGATGGTGTTGTATGTGATGTTGGTGTTTGTGATGGAGGTGGTGATGGTGGTGTTTGTGATGGTGGAGGTGGTGATGGTGGAGGTGGTGTTGGTGATGGTAGTGTTGGTGATGGTGGAGGTGGTGTTGGTAGAGGTGGTGATGGTGATGGTGGTGTTTGTGATGGTGGTGGTTGTGATGGTGGTGTATGTGATGGTGGTGTTTGTGATGGTGGTGTTTGTGATGGTGGAGGTGACGATGGTGGAGGTGGTGATGGTGGAGGTGGTGATGGTGGAGGTGGTGATGGTGGTGTTGTTGTTGTTGTTGTTGTTGTTCCCCAAGCTGCCTGGCCGAACAGCCCCAAGGCCCCGAGCAATTCCAAGGCCATAACCGAGCGCCCCCACAGAACCCTCCCTGCCGACCACAATAAAGCCTGGGTGACCGAAGCCACTCCATGGCGGGGAGCTGAGGAGGGTGCAGAAACGCCCGGGAAACCAAAGCCCCACCCAGGGCTCTGTGCCCCTCAGCAATTATGAAGAGAAAGTTAAGGGGCAAGGGGAAAATGTGACGCTTTGGCTTCCAATCTTGGTAGATTGGGAGGTCAATCCACGGAAAAGACGCCGTCACTTGAGATCTAGAAAATATATAAGTTAAAGGAACAGTCAGAGTAAGCTATGGGTATGGCAGAGTGAGATAGACCATTTCTCCTCTCAGCATCAGCTAGGAAAGGCCCTAGAAAGCCGCCTTTGGCGGGGGGATAGCTCCCCTATTTCAACCCCTTTCGGGGTCGGGCACCCGCCCTGATGGTGGTGTTGGTGATGGTGGTGATGGTGGTGTTTGTGATGGTGGAGGTGGTGATGGTGGTGTTTGTGATGGTGGAGGTGGTGATGGTGGTGTTTGTGTTGGTAGAGGTGGTGATGGTTGTTTCTGATGGTGGTGATTGTGATGGTGGAGGTGGTGATGGTAGTGTTTGTGTTGGTGGTGATGGTGGTGTTTGTGATGGTGGAGGTGGTGATGGTGGTGTTTGTGTTGGTGGTGATGGTGGTGTTTGTGATGGTGGTGTTTATGATGGTGGTGTTGGAGGTGGTGGTGTTGGAGGTGGTGTTTGTGATGGTGGAGGTGGTGTTGGTGATGGTGGTGGTGTGGGGTGGTGTTGGTGAGGTGGGATGTGTGATGGTGGTGTTGGTGGTGTATGTGGAGGTGGTGATGGTGGTGTTTGTGATGGTGTTTATGATGGTGGTGTTTGTGATGGTGGTGTTTTGTGATGGTGGTGTTGGTAGAGGTGGTGATGGTGGTGATGATGGAGGTGGTGTTTGTGATGGTGGTGTTGGTGGAGGTGGTGTTGGTGATGGTGGTGTTTTTGATGGTGGTGGTGATGGTGGTGTTTATGATGGTGATGGTCGTGGTGGTGATGGTGGTGTTTGTGATGGTGGAGGTGGTGATGATGGTGGTGTTTGTGATGGTGGTGTTGGTGGAGGTTGTGTTTGTGATGGTGGAAGTGGTGATGGTGGAGGTGGTGGTGGTGGAGGTGGTGTTGGTGATGGTGGAAGTGGTGATGGTGGTGTTTGTGATGGTGAGGTGGTAATGCTCTGTTGTATTATATACATACGGTATATATATATATATACGGTATATATATATATATATATATATATATATATATATATATATATATATATATATATATATATATATATATATATACGGTATATATATTTTAGTTTGAAATCAATTGTGCGATTATATTACCGGTTCACTTTTTGAAAATAATGTTAAATCTACGCAAGACCATTCGTTCACACCGATACTGTGTAGTAATCTTATATTAGTCAAATACATTCAATCCTCAACATCATATGTATTTACAAAGTTCATATCTTTAAACTGTGCTGTGCAGTAGATAAGAATATATATATATATTTATATATATATATATATATCGGTACTGTATTTTTCTATTCTCTCAGTGAGGTTCGAACCCCACTGAGAGATTAGAAAAATTTAGTGGCTCACGTGTATTTGTGATATATACTTAATATAATTATATAATGTATATATATATAAGAGTTACACTGATGCAAATGGATAATTATGTAGCCTATACTAAATAGGTAAATAACTAGATTAGTGCATACATACCAGTAGCGATAACTACAAATAATATTAATGGATACATATAATATTACCAGTATATATAGCCTATAGGAATGCAAAAATAATGCAACATATTTGAAGTTATTTTAAATCTCTAACTGTACAAGACGAGATAGCCTAGCTAGGCAACTTTCACTTCCGGTAGGATTGCCTTTACGGAGCGTACCATTTTTTTTTTTTTTTTTTTATATATACCAGTACTGTATATATATATATATATATATATATATATATATATATATATATATATATATATATCTTCATTGTTCTACTCTTCATTTCTTTCGTCTCTCTCTCTCTCTCTCTCTCTCTCTCTCTCTCTCTCTCTCTCTCTTTCATAAACTTAGAGTTATGTTAAAGAAACTGACTGGAGCTTTTTAATTAACAATAACGACATAAATACATCTTGGAAGTTATTCGAAACCACTTACCTAAAAGCAGTGCAAGACTGCATACCATCGAAAATACGGCGTCCAGGCCATAATAGTAAGCCCAAATGGTGGAATAAAGATATTTCAAACTGCCTGCTTGCTAAAAAATTTGCTAATGATAGATTAAAATCCTCACAAAATGACGAAGAACGGGTGAAATTTGTAGAGCTACGACGCAAAGCCAAAAAGTTAATTAAGCAAAGTAAAAAGACCCTAGAGTTACATATTGCGAATCAAAGTAAAACAAACCCGAAAGAATTTTAATAGTTATATCAGAAAGAAAAAAGTAGTTACTTCAACTGTTGGACCGTTAGTCGATGAAAATGGAGAATACACCAGAGACGAAGTACAAATGAGTAATGCCCTCAATACCTTCTTTGCATCAGTTTTTACAACCGAAGACCTCAGTGATATCCCTACACCATCGCCGATTCAGATTGATAATTCAGATGTTCTAAGCAATATCACCGTTACAGAGAGAGAAGTATTGAATTGTTTAGATAAACTCAAGGTAAATAAAACGCCTGGACCTGATACAATCTCGCCTAGAGTTCTAAAGGAAGCTAAGGATGAGCTCTCCAAACCACTGACATTACTATTCAATAAATCCTTGCAGTCTGGAACTATGCCTGATCAGTGGAAGATAGCCAACGTAACACCGATATTCAAAAAAGGCAGCAAATCCCTACCCAGTAACTATCGTCCAATTAGCTTAACCTCAGTTGTATGTAAGATTCTAGAAACGGTCATAAGAGACAGACTCGTAAATCACTTAGAGGAAAATAACATACTTAAAGATACTCAACACGGCTTTCGTAAAAAACGTTCCTGTTTAACAAACCTCTTAGACTTCTTCCACGATATCCTCAACCTCTACGATGAGAGTAAAGCTGTAGATATTATATACCTTGATTTTCAAAAGGCCTTTGACAAAGTTCCCCACAAACGTTTACTGCTAAAACTAAAAGCGCATGGAATACAAGACGGTGTGTTGAAATGGATAGAAAATTGGCTCAGCGACAGAAAGCAAAGAGTAGTCATAAACGGTAAGGCATCTAAATGGACCAATGTAAGTAGCGGGGTACCCCAGGGATCGGTACTAGGACCAATTCTCTTTCTAATTTACATCAACGACATAGGTGAGGGTCTCACCTTACAATCTCAAAATTTGCTGACGATACAAAAATTGCAAATAGCGTACTCTCAAAAGATCAAGTTGACGATATGCAACACAATCTAGATAAATTGTCACATTGGGCCCAAATTTGGCAAATGAGTTTCAATGCGGATAAATGTAAAGTACTACATATCGGATACCTAAATGAGAGAGCAAACTATTCGATGAATGGCACTCAGCTTAAGAATGTAAACAGAGAAACCGATCTGGGAGTAACAATGTCGAGTAACCTAAAACCGAGTCAACAATGTTCAGAAGTTGTTAAGAAGGCAAACAAAATAATTGGCTTTATAGGCAGGTCATTTGAGCATAAATCCAAAGACGTTATCCTAACCCTTTACAATTCCTTAGTCCGCCCTCTTCTGGAATACTGCGTTCAATGCTGGTGCCCTTATTACCAAAAAGACATAAACAAGCTAGAACGAGTTCAACGTAGTTACCAAAATGATACCTAGCCTAAAGAACAAACCATACGAAGAGCGTCTTAGAGAATTAAATCTATTTCCTTTAACCCAGCGCAGATTAAGAGGTGACTTAATTCAAGTGTTCAAAATCATCGAAGGCATCGACAATATGAACTGTAGTAAGTACTTCACTATCGACCAATCTAATTACACGCCGGGAAACGGTTGCAAAATTATTGGTAAATCTTTTAACTCACACGAATCTAAGAATTTCTTCTTCAATCGAGTTGTCAACTTGTGGAATGGGCTTCCCCGAGACGTTATAGACTGCAGCACCGTTGATTCATTTAAATTCCGCCTAGACAAATATCTCGCATCAAACCCGCGACTAACTGCGTTTGTAAATGAATAACTTTATTTTATCCTCCCCTCAGTTACTAACCCATATGTCCCCTACTAACTTCCTAGTCCTGCCACGGACATTAGTTCCAGGGCAGTGGTTCCCTTTCCAATGTTCCCTTACCCACTCTAAACCACTGTTTGGACACTTGATCCTCAGTGTTTTGGAGGACAAGCAGCCTAGAAGGGTCACTAGATCTGTTGTTGCTTGATTTCCTTTGTACTCCTTTGTACTCTCTCTCTCTCTTTCTTATATATTTTTCTTTTTCATTCATAATTGTTAGTGTCCCTGCCCCCCCCCCCCCCCTTATTTCTCTCTCTCTCTGTCAGCATAATTAATAATAGTTTCCACAAATTATTTTGAAATCTTCACTCTATCCTCTTTTTTCTCTTTATTGTCACTATCTTCTCTTCCAAATACCGGTACTTATTTATTTATATTACCAATAATCCTATCACACATCTTTCCTCCTCTTCTAGGTGTCTTCTTGTTCTCTTTTACCCTCCCCTGCTCCTTCTTTTGATTTTTTCTCCTATTAACTGGTTATCAAAAATGAAATCTGAACTCGGAAACGTAACAAAATATACAGGTACATTTAATATATTACTAACATAGATATCATAACTTGAGCATGAATACAGGCCTATACCGGTAATACACAAGATATCAATATAATCCGTGAGTCAGTCACGGAATTATCCCGTTACACTGGTATACCGGTACCGGTATATATTATTGTTCTCCTTTTTTAGTCTCTTCCTATTCCAATGGTTTATCGTGATTTTTGCTTACTACCGGTACATCCCTCTTTCTCCTCCATCTGTTCTTCTTCCATCCTTCTGTCTTCCCATCGTTCATCCTTCCTCTTTTGGCTGGTATAAAAAATAATTGAAGTACGGTACCCGGTAATACAAATAAATGAAGTACGGTACCCGGTAATACAAATAAATGAAGTACGGTACCCGGTAATACAAATAATGAAGTACGGTACCCGGTATACAAATAAATGAAGTACGGTACCCGGTAATACAAATAAATGAAGTACGGTACCCGGTAATACAAATAAATGAAGTACGGTACCCGGTAATACAAATAAATGAAGTACGGTACCCGGTAATACAAATAAATGAAGTACGGTACCCGGTAATACAAATAAATGAAGTACGGTACCCGGTAATACAAATAAATGAAGTACGGTACCCGGTAATACAAATAAATGAAGTACGGTACCCGGTAATACAAATGAAGTACAGTACCCGGTAATACAAATACAGTACCCGGTAATACAAATACAGTACCCGGTAATACAAATACAGTACCCGGTAATACAAATACAGTACCCGGTAAGACAAATAAATGAAGTACGGTAACCGGTAATACAAATAAATGAAGTACGGTACCCGGTAATACAAATAAATGAAGTACGGTACCCGGTAATACAAATAAAAGAAGTACGGTACCCGGTAATACAAATAAATGAAGTACGGTACCCGGTAATACAAATCACACTTGACAGTTAGGACTGACAGCCTGACACTCAACATGCAAGGGAGGACAATACAAGTATCTGGTAACTTCTTCATGTCTTTATTTGTATTGTTTTCAGCATTATCATCATAATTATTGAGCTCTCTCCCACATATATATACTCTTTACACCGGTTGTATCTCTTTCCCTCTTCCATTTTCTCCTTCATCTTCTCCCTTTTCTCCTCTCCCTTCCCCTCCCCTTTCTCCTTCTTCCCCTCTAGTCCCCCTCTTCCATTTTCTCTTTTTTATCTTCTCCTTTTTCTCCTCTCGAACCTCCCCTTTCTCCTACTTCCCATTTTCGTTCGCCATTTATCTCCTCTCTCTTCTTCCATTCTTTCTTCATCTTTTGGCCGCTATCCTACCGGTAATGCTAATGGATACCGGTAGTAGCCTATATGGACCAAAATCTCGAACTCCACCGAATCCGTACCATCTAAGAGGGTCAAACCTTCAGCATAGTTTCCAATACACGGCTATTAATGGGAGATGGGTCGGTTTTCTGGTCCCCCTTCTTCCTCATGTTTAGCCCCATTAGTTTTCAGATTTTAAGACGTTTGTCCCATTATGTTGGCGATTTTACGACCTTTCGTCCCATTTCTTTATCAATAATATGATTTCGTGTCATTTAGGTGTCGATTTTTTCCTGGCGAGCGATAGCGATCCTGTAGTTTTTTTGTCGAAAAATGTAAAAAACTATCTTGAAGAAGGGTCTTGGCGTGTGTGTGTGTGTGTGTGTTTTTTTATTTTTTTCAAAGCTCGATGGAGGTCTAGGGCGGAAACTAAAAATAATACGGTATTAAAAATAAACATAAATAAGCTCATTCCCCCTTAAGTAATATGAGAATTCACTGACTAAGCTTATTATACCGAAACAACATATCGACAACAGTAAGACAAATGTTTTGTACTGTCGATTATATTAGTAGTGGAAAGACCTCTCTGATGGAACTGTACCGTAATGTAATAGTACTACACAGCCCACTTGACATTTACTGAAGGGCTTACATGCACCATAATATATATCTTGGTTTCCGGTCAATACCTACAGGTTTTACGTTTTCCTCTTCATCATTATTATTATTATTTTGCTCTCTACAATTTCATGGTTTCAAGCTGGTTTACCTTTTTACCTTTCTCTCTTCTTATCTCCCCTTCACCTGTATTTCCCCTCCCTCTACCTCTTCTCTTCTCTCCTCATTCTGTTTTTTCTTTTGTTTTGCATCATACTGTCTCTCCGTAAGCCTATTCCTCTTTTACCAGGTATCAAAATATCTATGTAGTACAAATACCACTGAGAGTTTAGACTTGACACTCAACATGCAGAGAGGCCAATCTAGGTTTTCGCTCCGTAGGCTATACCGGTACTGGTGTCCTCGTGTCTTTCATTTTCCTCTTCTTCATCAGTATCATCATTATTGTGATATCTACCATATCGTATATTTACACGGATTGATTATTTCATTTTCTTTTATATTCCACTTTTCTCTCTTCCTCTCCTCTCCCCCCTTCTATTAGTTTTCTTCTTTTATTATTTTTTGTCCTCCCTGTTTTGGCCAGAGTAGGCTAATAATAATCCCATTTGACAGTTATTAGGCCTGATACTCTACCTGCGTGTAAGGACAATCATACTTTCCGCTCTGTACGGTAACCTATAGCCTACCGGCATCTTCTCCATTTGTATTTATTTCTTGATGACATTAAGACGATTTGTATTTAGCTTAGGACGGTCCTCTAGGAATACAAGATAGTACAAACTACTTCCATTTACTATCCGACTCCCATAGATTCTTCCTGAGCTGAATGACTTCGTCTAATGATAGCTAGAATGAAAGGAAGATGATGTCACGTAATGAAAGTGTTAAACATTATTTACCGGTACCGTACCTTATTTTCAGACTTCCCGCTTTTCCTTCTTATCAATTTTATATTGTATAATTATATACTCCTTTCAGTTATTTCAGTCTATAGTAGGGTCATTTGCTTGGAATCCGTGACCATTTTGTTCCTACCTTTTTCTCTTGATGGATTTGACAACCTGAACCATTTTAAAGGAAAATTAGCTCCTACTGTATGCCCCTCTGAAAAATGACGGCTAACTCTGCTAGAGCCCAATATTCAAAATGGCCGCCAACGCCATCTTGAAAAACATGAAATGTTATCTCTGGCATCAGATGAGCTACAAGGACGAATGAGGTGTCCTTTTTCACTAATTCTGGCATTACAAATCCACTGGAATGGTTATTGTATTGTATTGTATTGGTATTGTATTGTATTGTATTATACTAATTGTACATACTAATCTGCCACTTCACTGTCACTACATGATTCACTGTATGAGCCACTATCAGAATCACCGTCCTCACTTTCGCTGCTATCATCACTGTTGTTCTCTGCCTGCGGATTTGTAGGTAGTGGTATGGATGGGGGAAGTGGGGGCTGGGTTGAACGGACAGGCAGACATAGGCCATTTACAAGATACCATCCATGGCCGATCGGTGAGGGGTGACTTTGGAGTTGGTAATGCTTTTGCAAATATGCAAGATAGTTTGCATGCTCCAAGTGTGGACGGAGACTGTCCAAGTCAGGCACAAGTCGGATTGTGCTTTTTTTCTTCTGAGCTCTCCACTTCGCTGCCCTCGCATCTCCCAGGGTCTTGCTTTTGGTATTACCATAGACATATCGAATGACAAACCGCTCCAAATCACTGATGACCTGTTCTGTAACTAGGAGCTATGTACCACATGCTGCTAGCAGGTCGTGTGCCTCTTTAGACTTCTCCAGACGATCTGCGATGAGCTTCTTGCTTGCTCCATAGAAGCCAGAGTTGTGGTCACACCCAGTGAGGACATGAAGTGGTATGATGGATGCAGCCATTGCCTCACTGCACAAACATCGGGCATCGATAAGCTGACGTTTGCGTTTCACACACAGGATTCCTGTTGTCTTCTGAGCAACATATGCCACTTGCATGTAGTTGTCTGTGTCCTCTGTGTCAAGAACGACAGCTGCTGTGTAGCTGTCTGACCGGAGCACACTATATATGGTGAGCATTGCCTATCTGCCTCTGCATGGGAGCATGTGAGCTCTGGCACAAGCTTGCCTGTGGTGAGATTCTTTGCAGTGCTGCCAACTACACAGTAGATGATCTCGGTGCTAGTTGTTGCTGCTGTTCTCTGTAATTCCGTTTGAAGAAATGCCTGAAGGCGGATTTTGTTCTCAGGTTTACCCAGGAGAGCATGGAAAACTTTACTAGAAGGAAATTTATCTTCTGTCTTCATGAAGACATTGCTGATTGGCAGTTTTTTTTGGCGCAGTATTCTCTCACTGTCCTTGATCGTGTAATTCTGATCATATGAATCATTGACGCAAATGATGCGCTCAGCATGCTTGTGTCTCGTTAGAATGAAGTGCACCAACTTCTCTGCATAATCTTCCCAGGTATACCTGGTACTGTCTCCCTTCTCTCTGTCTTCAATGGTAGGAGTTGTTAGGCGCCAGATGAGGCCCATATCAATAATAGACGTGTATACATCAGGCTCTGGAATGACAGTCATAGTTAGTTTTTGTTGAAGCTTGCTTTTCTGTGCCTTACGGATGGTTCCATTGACGTTGAAGATGGAAAGGCACTCGGCTGTAACACGATGCTGCAGGACTTCTTGAAGTTTGAGGGCACCACTCGTTTCAACCAGTCCAAGAACAGAGGCCAAGGCATTACACTCCATTTCCTCAGTCTTTCCCTTCAGGTTCTCACCATCTGCTTTCTTCAATTCCTGAGTTGAAAAGTTCAAACGCTTGCTACGGGGAACTCTGTCGTTGAGAGACTTGGTCTTGGAATACACTCTCTCATTCAAGAACTGCTTCAGTTTGCTTGTGCCATCCTCCTTTGCCGATTTCAAGTCGGCAGTGAGAGCGTCTGAGGCTGGGATTCCTGACTAGGGATCGAAGTGTCTTGTTTGTATGGTCAAATGGATCACACTTTAATTCAGTGAGACATGCGCTTATATCCTGTACAGCTTGTTCATCCTTCTTAATTTTACTCGACGAGCAATCAGCATGCTTCCCTTTTCCTTGTTTCTTGTTATTAGCATGGCGATGGACCTTTGTTCTCACCCGATTGATATTATTCACATTCCGAGTGTTTGAAAGGAGCTGCTTTTCATTGTTCAGAATGGCCAACCAACCAAACTTCAGCTTAGAGCCCTTATTCATTGTTGACTCTATCCATATGTCAAGGGCGACACACGAATATGGTTTTCCTACCATTGACTGTGCAAACATACCACTCTCCATGAATGCAGCCTGATCGACAGGAAGGGTATCAAGCACTGCGGTGAAATTGGGGAGATGCCGACCATACTTGTCATTATCATAGATTTGCATCAAAGGAAGCATGAGCTTGAGTGAGGACTTGAACTCAGTCCAGTTGCTTGTTCTGATT
Organism: Paralithodes platypus; assembly: GCA_032716605.1. NCBI lineage: Eukaryota > Metazoa > Arthropoda > Malacostraca > Decapoda > Lithodidae > Paralithodes > Paralithodes platypus. The sequence continues at coordinate 73,706,757 of CM064492.1, read as the reverse complement.
GCATGGATATTTTGAGTTAGAACCTCAACCATTTCCATGAATGACATCCAGTATTCTGCTTGTGGGGCACCCTCAAAGTCCTTGAAGAGAGCATCAATGAGGTCCTTCAGCTCAGCATTTCTCTCTAGCACTGCATGTTTATCTGCAAGTTCCTGTGCATCAATCGGATGTCGAAGCTTGGCAAGGGATGCCTTTACTTCTTCAGATAGAGGGGAATCTTCCAAACGTTTGTCTATGACATGGTGGACCAGAGTCTCGTAGAATAGTCGCAAGCAGCGAACCCCACACTTAACATGTTTTCCACGAAGGGCCTGATCAACAGACCCGTCTGCTATAACACCAGCTGCCACCAACACATCTGAGATGCCAGATGCCTTAAACCTCTTGTATAATATAGTGTAGATGAACGACATTTGGATGTGGAAGGGTGCCATGAATGGTAAGATTTTGCTGAACAGCTCAGCATTCTCACTTTTCAACTCTAGCATGAGCACATAGACAGGATGATCACCAACAATTATTGCAAAAGGCATATTTTTTTCTCCGATTGATTTTGCAAGCTTACACATCACATCATTGAGAATTGTCTTACTGGGTGGGTTGAGATAGGTCATGTGGTATATTGCTCGACTCTTCTCATCTGCATTTGACATGCTGGCGTGAAACCCTGAAAACCCAGGCACAGTCTGTTCTTCTGGCTTAGGTCTCGTTCGGTCATCTTGCGCCCTGGCCAATGCATGGATCACACCACGAATTCTTTGCACTGATGTGTCAGGAGGAGGAGTACTTTGATCAGCTGGTGGCTTCCTGAGAGGTGGTTCCCCACGCTTCGCTGTCTTGTATGGGTTGACTTTTTGCATATCACTTCCGAGCTCTTTGAGAGTTGTCGAGAGGTTTGATGCAAAGTTGGCACCTGGAACTGGTCTATCCTCGTGATTCTCGGAAGGAAGTTCTGTATCAAATTATTCTGGCTGCACAAACATGACATTAGTGCGGTGTGACTGGCCAGCACCGGTCAGTGTGTCGCTCTTGAAGTCATCGTTGTCGACTATGGCGATAGCAGGCTTACCCTCAGCTAGTTCGAAGGGGCAATCAGATGAGCACTTGAGGTCATTGACCACCCAAAAATCTTGCAGCATAAGTACGTCATTGTAACTGATGCCCAGTCCATCTTTGTGCATTATGTCGACTATCTCCCTACTCTTGGTCAGTCCATGTAGCAAGACAGAGAGATTTATCTCAAATGCAGTGCGTTTTCCAGTGATGTAGCTTGTGAGGATAGATGCAATCGATCGGACGGATGGACTGTCATCAAATGCAGACTTATTTGGGTGTTTCAGCCATGTGAGCAGCTTCAGCAGGAGCTCACTGAGGTCTTCTTCTCTCTCCAACTCGTGTATATATGGGAGCCAGGGAATAGTATTTGTCCTGATGACTTGCTCTTTGAATCGTGCCGCAACATTCATCACCAACTGATCATTGCTGACACCCAATGAAGATATTGCCGCCTCGATGTATGTACCTGCTGCTGTTGTATCATATACCAGTTCACTCACATTCTTTTGAATGCGTTCATGAAATCCGATGTCTTCCCCAAATTCATTGACGAGAATTTCCTTTAAGTAGCTGGATTTTACTACTGAGTTATGTCCGTGATTTGAGATAATGCGCTTATAGTCCTGCAGCAGGCCTTGCAGTGTGCGAATTTCATGGTCTTGGAAGATGACTTGACGAATATGATGAAAGAAGAGAGCTTGGGCCTCTCGGAGGTTTACACGCTGCAGATGTTGAGTGCTTTCATCTGAAAGGTGCTTGTGGTCGCTTACATAGTTGCGCCAGCACGCACGATGGTAGCGGATTTCCAACCCAAATGCTGTTTGACTATCTGGGATGGATGCAATCAGAGTGTCAAGTCTCAATCTCATGACCTCATCATCCAGACGGACAGTATGTAACTTGAATTTAGTCCAGGCATCTACTGTTGATAGGAGTAAAATCTGCTTGTCATGATCACTACTCTTGTATGCCCCTTTCATGCACCACACACATAGTCTTATCGTGAAGGACACCCATACTGGAGCGGAGCCTTTTAGGTGCACTGGCCTCTGGGGAAGGGTCTTGTTGATCTGATGCTTCATCTCTTTCAAGACGTTCCTCGGATTTGTGTTTGCGTTTTTCGGCTTGAGAGAGCTTGCGCTTGCTGGATAATGATGCGTAACAAGTGCTATGCATGTGGTGACCCTTTGGTCCCTTCTCCCAATCCACATTTTCATGTATATGTTGAAACTTATCAAGTTCTTTCCATTGTAAAGACTTTTCCCGGATGGATTCCCACTTCTCAGGTGTAATGTTTTCCAACCGATCATCTGCGGTACATCGCTTACCACAGAGTAAAATGCACTCGTATTCATTTAATGTCTTGTCTGGTAACTCTTCACTCTCTCTTCTATTATCCATTATTTCGGTCACTTCACAAGTCGGCGATTTTCATCAGATGGGCATGCGATCCATCTGAAACAGTAAAAAAGTAATATTAGATATACACCGCAGGCAGAGAACAACAGTGATGATAGCAGCGAAAGTGAGGACAGTGATTCTGATAGTGGCTCATACAGTGAATCATGTAGTGACAGTGAAGTGGCAGATTAGTATGTACAATTAGTATAATACAATACAATAACAATACAATATACAATACAATACAATTCAATAACCATTCCAGTGGATTTGTAATGCCAGAATTAGTGAAAAAGGACACCTTATTCGTCCTTGTAGCTCATCTGATGCCAGAGATATTACATTTCATGTTTTTCAAGATGGCATTGGCGGCCATTTTGAATATTGGGCTCTAGCAGAGTTAGCCGTCATTTTTCAGAGGGGCATACAGTAGGAGCTAATTTTCCTTTAAAATGGTTCAGGTTGTCAAATCCATTGAGAGAAAAAGGTAGGAACAAAATGGTCACGGATTCCAAGCAAATGACCCTGCTGCTATGGCTTTACAGTGTACAGTTTTCCACATAGCCTAAGTTCTGTTCCTCGTCATCTTATGTATGAAAGCAAAATTAGTACCGGTATGTATGAATTGCTATGGTGGTTTCTTTTAATTATCAGTTGACTAGTCACTCGTAATTCAATTATGCGCGTTATATTTCCTTAAGATCACTGAGAGAAACAGAGCTTAAGGTGAGAATTGTACATTCTATCATTGAATAACATTTTAATAATGTTGATTTCGCGCTATATTCAATGATATAGGCTACCTTCATTCCGGTAGTAGACTTTGTTACATAGTACCGGGTAATTATAATGTTTTTCACTATTTCTTTACTTTTCATCACTCTCCTTTTCAGAAGGTCTTTAATTTATTTTATGTCTTAAGTTTCATATCTATTACTATTAGGCCCATTATATGTACGGTACTAGCATATTGCAAATGCTCTTTCCTCAGGTTTTAATTAGATTTTCCATTAAGCCTTTGGATTCCTTTCTATTTATGTTGTTGGTGGCTACGGTTATGTCCTTTGTTGTTGCTATATTTTCATTATTGGATGTTGTGTTGTTCTGGTTGTGTACACTAGCACACAGTAAAACAGGTGCGCCAGGTAGAGTGACGCTCAACATGCAGGGAGGACAGTGTTGCGGCAGGACAATACCTTTTGGCATTGGTCTTATCTTACTGTGTGTGTGTGTGTGTGTGTGTGTGTGTGTGTGTGTGTGTGTGTGTCAACATGAAAGGAAAATTGCGTCATCGTACATCAACATAATTTTCTGATTTCTCCCATTTCCTTGTTATTCTTTTTATCTTTGTTTTTCAATAGCTCTTTCTGCCAATACCTTCTTACATGTGCCTTTCCTTTCAAACATTTTCAATATAATGATTATCTTCCTTGTTTTATTTATTTGACTTTACCCTTTACATTCTTATGTTTTACTCTTTCACCAGTTTTTCATGAGATATTCCGTTACGCTTAGGCCTATATCTGTTTGTCTTGATTGATTTATATTTTTTGTTTTGAATTACCATATTGCTTTTTGTTGCCACATATTAACTTACTGTTATTTTTGTCTCCTGTTGTGCATAAAAGCACAGCATAGCCTACATAGGCTACCTGTACCCCGAGACAGGCAGACTGATGGCCACCACGCAGGAGAGGACAGTCTTGCTTCCAGCCAATACCTTCACGCATTCATCTTGCTTTACCGTCTTTACCATCTTTTACTTGAATTATCCTTTGATAATTTATGTGTATATACTGTATATATATATATATATATATATATATATATATATATATATATATATATATATATATATATATATATATATATATATATATATATATATATATATATGAGAGAGATAGAGAGAGAGGCCTATAGGCTATATAAAAGTATCTTATTTACTGCATGCGCTATTGGGCTCAATATGAATACGGTAGCAATACTGCCGTATTGTGAATTTTATAGATTTCCTTTCCTTCGTATGATTTGTTATCTCACTAAATTTTAATGTGTGTTGCCTTTTAACCATTGTCGTGCTTTCACTATATGTTGTTGCTTGCTTTGTTGTTGTAATTTTCGCAATTAATATTAACTATTTGCTATGTGTTTTTTTGTGATCGCCTACAAGCTATTTTTTTTTTTTTTTTTTTTTTTTTTTTTTTTTTTTTTTTTTTTATATTCCAACTTACTTCCTCTCGGGCATAGGCTGAGAGCCTTAACATTCACCGCTTTACAATGAACAGTGAAGCCCGTGAGGTCTTGTTCCAGTCTAGGGAGTGAGACATGTGAAGCACGTAGAGTACAACGAGCACCTGCCATCTTGCCTTCACATGAGGCATGGTGCTCACTCATGGCCCGAAACGACCCCATCTCTGAAGCCATCTCGTTCCCGTGCTTCACTGTCTCACCCCCTACACTCGTACTCTCACACTTACACACACACAACGCCACCTGTTGAGCAGATAACTCACCATGAACATGCAAACCCCACAACTGGTAGACTGATCTTCAACATGCAGGGCAGAACAGTCTTTCCGGTCAGTATGGTGTACCTTCACACATTGGTCCTTCTTTTCTGGCTTTTAAATTACTCTTCCTTGTGTTTTTGCGTGTCTTGTGTATATATATACTGTGTGTGTGTAGTGTACTGCTGTTCTGCTGAGTTTGCCTTTGGCAACACTGAATATGTCTCGAGATGTGGGGGAGAGTCTTCAGTGCCGCAGCGAACCTGTCTGCTCAGGGGCCTGCCACGCTCCTGATCACTCACGCTTGTCTCCACAGACTTTATGAGCTATTAATTCCAGGATATTTCAAGGATGTTTATGTACGTCAACCACAATGAAAGGGTTATCCCCAAAATTATTAACTGCCATTATTTCACCAATATAGCCTACAAACGGAATTTTAGTGGATACCAATGACTTAAACTGGTCCTTTCACCAACACAACTGCAAACAAAAACGGCCACAAAGCCCAACAGCAAACCAGAATGGTTACTCGACACATGCAGATTGAGTTAATTTGACTGTTCGGTTCTGCCCAAATCCTGCAGGTTTTGGACCAAGATGGTAAGAGACCAAGATAGCCCATCTCCTCATAGTCTCTCCCTTATTCTTCTCCTTGTTATGTTTGTGGTCATTTTTGTGTTTATCATTATCTTTCATTTTTACTAATAGCTCCATGTTAATCTTTTCTCCATTTGTTTTCTTTATTTCTCGTTATATTTCCTGCGTTTTCATTGTAATTATATTCATGCATTTTGTCTCATTGTATTAGGTGTTATATATATAAATTTGTATTGATGCTTTGTTTTCCTTTACTGTCAGTTTATATATATGCTTTCCTTCCTATTTTGTCGTTATTGATATTAATGGTCAACTATATTCCATTATTTGTTATGAATTTTTTGTATTTTTTTTATATATTAGCTTTTGCCTGAGCGTAGCCTTCTCTATTATCTTAATTTATCTTATAATACTAATTAAGTATAACGGTACTGTAAGTTTTGTTGTTTTGCCTCTTGGTGTACGGTTTGTTCTCTTTATGACATTCTCTTCCACACAATCACAAATAGTGGGTATAAAAAGGGTAATTATAGTGTCCATAAGAATCTACCCATTGTACAGATATACAGTATTGATGGTAATGAACCCATCTAATACAAGAATAGAATAATCCCCCGTAATAAACCCAATGTCCTTATATACCTTATTCATACCGGTACCCTATTAATACTCGTTATTTGTTACAGTTAGGACCAGTATTAGGTGAATGTCGTGGATTAATGCCTAGTGCAATAGCTCCTCTTGTTGTGTGTAATGGGTGAAATGTATGTTGAATGTGTGTGTACTGTTGGAGTGGCTGTGGTAGTGAGTGTTGTACAGTATGTAAACCAGTGTAATCAGCTTGATTTTGATCAGGTGCTAGCATTCACTTTGTAAATGCGACATTGGTCTACTGCACCTCTGATATCCGCCATTGCAGGGAGGGGTTGATTAGGGGATGAATGTCCAAAGATATTCAACCGGTGGGAGATTGAACTCGCGGCCTCCTGCAAGCTAATTACGCACGGTACCCCTACTCCATGCCGTGTGTATAGTACCGGTATACTTATATTGTTAACCCGTACTGTACCGGCGACGTCTTTTGAATGTTATTCTAGCTATATTTAGACTATTTTGTGCAGATTAGGAAGGATCTGTGGCAGTAAAAGAGGTTGAGTAAGATAGTTCAAACCCTCTTAATTGCTGGAAGCCCTTTTTAGACTGAATATAATTGTCTAATAGTAACCAGAATAACGTTAAAAGGACGTCACTGGGACCGGATGGGTTAAGGGAGGAGACTTGCTTTTTTTCTCTCCTTTTCTCTCTCTTTCTCTGGCTTATATCCATTTGGTCCCATTCAGCCTACTATTTTAAGACTTGTATCCCCATCCAGGTGTCGATTTCTTCCTGGCGAGCAATAGCTAGCCAGCATTATATGAAGAGATCCAGCTTCGACGGAGAAATTTTTCTATCGAAAAATGTACAAAGTTAGCTTGCTGTCAAGACATTTTAAAATATATGCTGGCTCGCTGCCGCTCACCAGGAGAAAATCGACACCTGGATGGGGATAAACGTTTTAAAACAGTAGACTGAATGGGGCCGAATGGATACAACCCAAACAGAGAAGGAGAAAGAGAGATATAAAAACAAAAAAACGAGGTGGACCTCCTTAAGTCCGTTTGTTGACATATCGTTAGTGTGTTTCTCTTCCAGGTGACCGAGAGAGACAACCAAACAAGTGACTGCAGCTTTCATCTGCATTAGTCTGGGCAGGAATACCGGTACATCGCTTCCACTCACTCTTAATTTGATTTGCCAGTATTATCTTATTCGTTCCATTTCCTTGAGTTTAACATATTCAGCATGATGGAGTCCATTTTTTATGTGTGTCAATATACGATTGTACACAGTTATACGAAATTGAGTATGCCGCTTTGATTCCTAGAGATCCTCCCTAAGCCGAGTCCAATAAATTAATGTTTGTTTGGTAGAATAAGATTAAAGTGTCACCATCGTATTGAAAGTGGTGGGCTAGCAATTACCATAGGACCCTACACACCCACTTAATGACGAAACATATTTAAGACGTTCACCTCATTAGTTGGTGATTTTAAAACTTTTCGTGGCATTCAGATGTCGAGTGTTTTCCTGGTGAGTGATAGCGAACCTGTAATTTAGAAGGCCGGGAAATTGTTTACCGAATATAATAGTACACATTTATCTCGTAGGAGGATCTTGGGGATGTTTCTTAAGCTTGATGGAGGTCTAGGAGGAAACTAAACAAATAATAAATAAATAAATATATGGACCAATAATAATTAGACCCAACCCCCTTAAGGACGAAATGACTCCTCCCTTCCCAAAGACGGAATAACCTGGTACGACATCACTGGAAGGCCTGTCCTGATGCCAGTGATGGAGAAATGTTTAGTAGTCAACGAGAACGATCAGGCATTTTATTGTCTTATTTAAAATTCATCCCGTCCAGTGGTGTTCTCAGATGCGCTTTATTTGTTCTTGTTAAGTTACCTCATCTAGTCATATCTCCTCCCCCCTCCCCCATAAAACAAACAAAACAACAACAACAACAAAACCAAACAAAACAACCTACCCCCCAACCCACAAGATAGGCAACCAACCAAACAAGTTACTGACTGCAGGAGTGATGTTTAGTATTCTGGAGATGAACATATCACTTCCGCTCACATCTTCTATCTTCTTATATTTATCTCTTGATTTTATCTGTCTTAATACTGGTGTTTTCTCCTCTCGTATTTTTTCTTGTAGTTCAATTTTTTCCCTATTAATTTCCTCTTTCTTTTATTTATATATAAAAAAATAAAAAATAAACCAGAAAATGTGATATACCCGGTACCGTACCTAAAATACATTCCGCATCCACTTAAATCTTTATATTGGTACCGGTAGTTAATATTAACTCTGAGGCCACATAGTATAATATGATCTATCGATAATTTCAAAATTGACTAAAATACTTAAAATTAATAGTTTAACTTACAGTCTTAGACGAATGGAGAAAGGACAGATACATCGACCTAAATCAAAGCTATGCACTTAATAGCAATTTCAATTCATGAAGCTATTAGAATGGTTTTTACTTGGTAAGCACTTAAACCGAGGAAGGGGTTTACAGAGACGGTGTTTGGAGAATGTATGATTTTATTTACTTTAAGGAAGCAAAACGATTTTGTCTCAACTCAGTAATTTTGTGTGTCGTTAATCAGACAGACTGGTGTACGGTACTTAATCGGGAATTTAACAGAGTCAAATATTTTGAAAACTGTGTTATGCGTAGAAAATAGGTGGACGGAATGCTGTTGCTGGATTTACATAATCTAAATCAACTTCGGTAAGTTTCAATCTGCCTCACTCGGTATTATTCAAAGTGACAACCACAATCGATAACATTCGACTTCAATCATCCTGAGTTGATTTTTCTTGATTTCAAACTGTCTTTTCCACCATACGTGATCTCACTCGACCCAGATCACCCTCATTCAACCTAAATCACTCCACTTGACCTAAATCATGCTTCCTCAACCTAAATCACCGTCACTCGACCTCGATCACCCTCACTTGATCTAAACCACCCTCACTCGATTAAAACCACCCTCACTCGACCTATAGCACCCTCACTCGACCTAAATCCCCTTCACTCGACCGAAATGACCTCATTCGACTTAAATCAATCTCACTTTTACCTTATCTATTTTTTTTTTTTTTTTTTTTACCGGTATATACTTTACGTAGTTGGTCAATCTTGCTTATGCTATTAATGCTACTTTTATAGGCCTATAATTATAAGTCCGCCTGTGTTGACTAGACACAATTCTGTTTAACTCTATTAGGTACATTTTAAGAGAGCTTGCATGTTCTCTAAAGGCTTAGCCTGGACTGAAATACAATATTTTTTGTAAATTATATCAACAAATGGAGGCCTAACATTTTGTCTAAATAAACTTAATAAATAAAAGTGAACTTCAATAAAGCGCATCAGACCCCAACAAACCACACTGTCCTTCAATAAACCTCATTAGACCCCAATAAACCACACTAGACCCCCATAAACCACAATGTTTTAATCAACCTCGTTAGACCCCAACAAACCACAGTCCTTCAATAAACCTCATTAGACCCCAATAAACCACACTAGACCCCCATAAACCACAATGTTTTAATCAACCTCGTTAGACCCCAACAAACCACACTGTCCTTAAATAAACCTCATTAGACCCCAATAAACCACACTAGACCCCCAATAAACCACAGTAGCCCTCAATAAACCACACTAAACCCCAATAAAGCACACTAAACCCCAATAAAGCACACTAAACCCCAATAAACCAAACTAGACCCCAATAAGCCACACTCTAGAACGGTAGACCCCAATAAACCACACCAGACCCCAATAAACCACACTAGACCCCAATAAACCACACTAGACCCCAATAAACCACACTAGACCACTTCTCACTGCAATGGTGGACATTAAAGGTGCGGTAGACCAGTGTCTCGTATACAAAAATACTATAGTTGCACCTGATCAGAATGGGCGGCCTGATTACACTTGTTACAGACGATATTCACCTTCACAGGCATTCTAACAGTACGATAATATTCCACAGGCTCCTCACACACTATACAGGACAATATGTGGTTGGTCTACCAACTCTTCCCCGAAAATATACTAGTGAATCGAACGAATTGCTTTGGAATATGAAAGCGATCAATTTGTGGCCATGCCTTCGGTTATCAGGGCTGATCTGGCATTAGGTACCGGTACATATATTATCCTTGTTTATTTTCTTGTTGTTTCTTGGTGTTCCGCATTTATCCCCTGACTGTGCTATGTGATTATTATATTAATAAGTTTTGTTCATGTCTAACTTAAGCATTCTCTCCTTGTCCTTGAGTATTAACAATATTTGATTATAACCTGGCGAGTTGGCACTCGCTAGTTCCGAATACCATCTTTCAGTTGCAAACACTGAAAGATGTTATTCAAACAATAGCAGATAATCTCGAAGTTGAGTTTTGTACCTCAAAGCGGCCAAGTTAAGCCTTTCTGGTAAAAAAAAACACACAAAAAAACAAAACAAAGAAAAACAAAATAGTTGTGTAGGTGTTACGAGACAACCAAACAAGTTAGACCCGTCAGTGTTTAGTATGCTTACGGGGAGAGTCAGGGCTTCCGGTCGGGGTCTTCTTCTTTTATTGCTTTTCTTCTTCCCAAGTGTCTTCATTATCATCATCATCATCTTCTTATTCTTCTTTCCCTTGCTACATTATTTTCTTGCTGTTCTCATTCCGTATCTTGGTTTCTTCTAAATGTTTCTTTTTCGTCTGGTTCTGCTTCTTTTTGTTCTTTCACCCTTAACTTCTTACACGGTAACTCGAAATGAATGAAAGCAATCGGGCTGACGTTTTTATCATTTGGGAAGAGTCAACCAGGAAATAGGTGTGGATATTTACAGCCATTTTGCTCTAGTCCCTTTTGAGTTACAGAGAGGTCAGGGATCAAGATTATTGTCAAGTTCGTTGGCACTACATTTAGTAGACTCCAATGTACCGGGCGAATTATGGATAGCCTATAGCGTTAAACGTTTCTTTCCTCCTCTCTTCCTCAATTTTTCGTCTTCCTCATTTGTTATACACTGATTATATTATACCGTATATGTTTATCTCTGTCATGAAAGCCCGAAAGGCTTATTGTAGAAAGTCACCTCACTCATGTCCTGGCTCTTCTGGATTAAGGAACATAGCTGTCTTGAGTGGAGGGTTGTGGGTTTGTTGTATATATATCGAGTCCCTCAATATTTTTACTCACAAATCAGTATAAATATTATACAATTTAATTTACCGGTATTTTCCCCACAATTTGTGTTTCTTAACCCCTCCTGTACCAGTGACGTTTTATTATTTGATTTTAGCTACATTTAGACGATTTTATGAAGCTTAGGAAGGATACCAGTATATGGTACCGGTAGCCGAAAGGATTAATTGAGCTAGTTTGTAGTCTTTTAATAGGTAGACGTCTTTCCTAAGCTGAATAAAATCGTCTAATAGTTTTCAGAATATAATGAAAAGGAGGTCACCGGTACTGTACGGGTTAATGAACCTTTGTACTCACACTTATTCAACAAACCAAATTATTTTGCAAGCAAGCTTTAAGTTGACATTTGTTTTGGCTATTAATGATTTTATTGCAGACAAATATTTTCACCATAAATTTATCCACCTGTAAGTTTTTCAACAATATATATATATATATATATATATATATATACCGGTATATACAGTATATTATATATATATATTATATATATTACCCCTGGGGGTAAGGGGGCCTCTATCTTATGGTGGAGGAAAAAAAGAATATGCCCCACGTGTCCTACTGCGTGTCGTACAAGGCGACTAATAAGGGGAATGGGGGTAGAATGTAGTCACCAATCAAACAGGGCTATACCCAAGAGAGGCTGCTTTCTCGTTTTCCTTTAAGCTTTCTACCTGCAAAATAATATAATTAATATTTTAATTGGGCATTTGATAAGGAATCGCTGGAACTCCTGTTCCATTTGCTTGGCCTCTCTTACTGATTCCCTTTGTGCCTCACTTACACTGAGAGTAGTATGCTCTAACAAACCCCTCCTCCTCCTATCTACTTCACTACACTTAACATGCACACCACACTTACTCCTTCATAATTTATTAAAAATTATGTACAAAGGCGCAGCCTCGGAGTCCCCAGGGGGGGGGGGGGACCGGGGGCCATAAATGCCCCCACACATGCCCGACCTTCCCCTGACGACCCATCTAAAAACTCCCACGGCCTGTCACTCTTACTATCAACTTTTGCAATATTCGCGGCCTTTCCTCTAATTTTCACTCTATCGAACACCATCTCTCCTCTTCCAAACCTGATCTTCTTTTTCTCACCGAAACTCAGGTGTCTGAAGCAACTGCCAGCAGCCCCTTCTCTGTATCTTCCTACTTTCTCTATCCTAGTTTCAAAGCCAATGGCGGATGTTGTGCATACGTGCACAACAAACTCACTTGCTCTCGTGTTCTCGATTTTGACTCCTCTGAATTCTGAACTTTATAGCTCGAACTATCCTGTCATTCTCATACTAAATATTTCTGTGCTGTCTATCTTTCCCCTAACTCTAGTTCCGACTTTCCCAAATTCTTCGACTATCCAAACTCTAAAGTGGAACACATTCTATCTATCTCTCCCTTCTCTGAAATCTCCATCTTAGGAGACTTCAACGTTCACCACCGCCAATGGCTCCCTTCTCACTCTACTGACCCACCTGGTGAACAAGCCTACGCGTTTTCTATCATAAATGACCTAGAGCAGCTGGTCCAGCAACCTACCCGTATCCCGGATCGCTTCGGAGATCGGCCCAACATTCTTGACTTATTTCTGACTTCTAACCCTTCTTCTTATACTGTCAATCTTTTCTCTCCTTTGGGCTCCTCCGACCATAAACTTATCTCCGTCACCTGTCCTATCTCTTCAGTACGGCCATCCGATCCTCCCAGCCGGCGGCGCTTGTGGCACTTTGGCGCTGCCGACTGGGAGGCTCTCCGGCAGTACTTCTTTGATTTTCCATGGAATGACTTCTGCTTCCATGGCCGAGGACCCTCGGAGAGTGCTGAACGCATTACCGAGGTAATCCTCTCAGGCATGGAAGCGTACATCCCATTTTCTTTCTCTCAGTCTAATGCCAAAAAATCTTGGTTTACTCACGCTTGTTCTACTGCTGTCCACAACAAGGAGGAAGCATTCAAACGGTACCGACGCCTTAAAACTCAAGAATCTCATTCTTCCTATGTTTCTGCCCGGAATCAAGCCAAATCTGTTCTTTGACTTGCCAAGCACTCTTTCATCAATAATAAATGCACTGAACTATCCAACTCTAGCTCTTCCCAAGCTTTCTGGCATCTAGCCAAAAACCTCTCCAACAACTTTTCTTCCTCGTCTTTCCCTCCCCTTTTCCACTCTGATGGCACAACCATCACTTCTTCCTCTGACAAAGCTGAACTCTTTGCTCAAACTTTTGCCAGAAACTCTACCTTGGATGATTCCGGTGCTATTCCTCCCTCTTCACCTCCCTCTCTCCTACTTATGCCTAATATCCTAATCTCCTCTAAAGATGTACTTTCTACCCTCTCTGGGCTTAATACTAAGAAGGCGTACGGTCCGGACGGTGTTCCTCCTGTTGTACTTAAAAACTGTGCTTCCGTGCTGATCCCCTGCCTAGGCAAACTCTTTCATCTCTGTCTCTCCTCTAACGTCTTTCCTTCTTGCTGGAAGTTTGCTCTCATTCAACCTGTCCCAAAGAAGGGTGACCGCTCTCAACCCTCCAACTATCGTCCAATTGCTCTCAGCTCTTGTATCTCTAAAGTTTTTGAAACTATTCTTGCTTCTAAATTTCTTAAGCATTTCTCTTCTCATAATCTGCTCTCAGATCGCCAGTATGGCTTCCTTAAGGGTTGCTCTACTGGTGATCTTCTTTCATATCTTACTAACTGTTGGTAATCCAACTTTCGGGACTTCGGTGAGACTTTTTCTGTTGCACTAGACATATCGAAAGCCTTCGATAGAGTCTGGCACAAATCTTTAATTTCTAAACTGCCCTCCTTCTGTTTCTGTCCCTCCATCTGTGTCTTTGTCTCTAATTTCCTTTCCGGCCGTTCCATAGCTGCTGTTGTGGACGCCGGACGGCCATCGCTCAATTCCTCATCCTATCAACTCCGGTGTTCCTCAGGGCTCTGTCCTATCTCCTATTCTCTTTCTAATTTTCATAAATTATCTTCTCAACTGTACATCTAGTCCCATCCATTCATATGCAGACGACTCTACTTTACACCACTCAATTAGTTTTCCAGAATGCCCCAGCCAGTAGTCCCTCAAAAGTAAATGTAATGAAGCCATAAAATGCTTATCTTCTGATCTAGCTACTATTTCCAATTGGGGTAGAGAAAACCTTGTTACATTTAATGCTTCCAAAACTCAATTTATCCATCTTACTACCCGTCAGGTACCTCCTGAGGACTACCCCTTATTCTTCAACAATACAAAAATCAACCCTTCATCTTCCCTCAATGTTGTCGGTGTCTCTTTTTCTTCTGCTCTCACTTGGAAAGACCATATTACCAGTCTCGTTAAGGCAGCCTCCCAGAAGCTGGGTGTGCTCAACCGCCTCAAGGGGTTCTTTACCCCTGCGCAGCTACTTGCTCTGTACAGGGGCACAGTGCGTCCTTGTGTGGAGTATTGTTCTCATGTGTGGGGAGGATCCTCTCACACCGCACTCTTAGATAAAGTAGAAAGGAAAGCTTTTCGTATCATTAACTCCCGTCCACTCACCAATTCTCTGCAATCTCTCTCTCTTCGCCGCAATGTTGCATCTCTCTCACTATTCTATCGCTACTACAATAATCAGTGTTCCTCGGAGCTTTCCCAGTGTATACCACCTCCTCTACGTAGGGTACGGAGCACCCGCCTTGCAACACAATCCCACCCCTACTCTGTGCAACTCTCCAACCCAAGAGTGAAACGCTATTCTCAGACTTTCTTCTATTCAACTGCTGAGCTCTGGAACTCTCCCAGAATCAATCTTTCCCTCTTCCTATGACTTAAATTGCTTCAAACTCCGTGTGTCCAGGCATTTTAGCTCGAACGTCCCTTGATTTAGGCCCTGTCACTCTTTGAAATCTGGGGGAGGCACTCGCTGCAGGCAGTTATATATATACTGTATACAGTATTCCGGGTATTATATACATGTATATATATATTTTGTTTTCTTCATAAATCTGTATGCCCACAGGTATTTTCACACATACATTTCATCCACCATGCTTCATTCTATATACAAGGTTTATAAATGTTTCGCTCATCATTTTCTTTCCTGCGAATGTTTTAACTCATACATCTTGACCAGGGTCCCTGCACCTCAGTTTCACCTAGGCCTACCTGTCGCAGTATGAATAGGAACCAGGTATAGCCTAAGTGGACTATTGTGAAGTTCCCTCTGGGGTTGGCGGTCTGGTACTACTTTAAAGGGTAGTAGCAGCTCTGCTACTATAAGTTGGAAGGGTACTGTCCAGGTCACCGAAGCCTTCTAATCCAGATGTAGCCAATTAGACCAGTCAAAGTAGGGCTGGACTTAGAACAAATTGTAATAGAAGGTTTTTTGGCTTTAACTTGTTTATTAGGTCCCTCTGATGAACATATAAAAAGTCTCCAACTTTTGGACACCGGGAAAGTGGTTAATTTGCATAAATTCAAGATGGCCGCCGTCCAAAGCTTCAATTTACAGATAACTTTTTTCTGGTTGCTCCTAGACCCTATAAATGTATTACAAACAACGTTTTTTGGCTTTAACTTGTTTATTAGGTCCCTCTGATGAACATATAAAAAGTCTCCAACTTTTGGACACCTGGAAAGTGGTTAATTTACAGCCAAAAAACCTTACAGCCAAAAAACCTTCTATTGCAATTTGTTCTAGGTCAAGCCCTACCTTTACTGCACATTATTGTCTATTACATTTTGCCTAGGCCTATACTAATCCCATCATCTTGTTTCTTGTTTCATGCAAGGACTTCCAGGAGGCTGCAGATCTTTTGGATAAGCTGTTGCGTGAAGACGTTTCACCGGATGAAGTCTGCAGTAAAGACGTTTTCAACAGAATTTCTGAAAAACTTAAAGCTGAGAAGAGCTCCTTAGCAGAGCATAAGATGGGAAAGCTATGGATTCAATACATGGACATGATTGACCTGCTGCGTCGCTTCCTGAGGGCACTGAGAATGGGCGATTTCCTACTGTACCTCGGAACACTCCAGGAGATGTTGCCGTACTTTGCAGCGTGTGGTCATAACAATTATGCCAAGTCAGCCCATGTGTACATTCAAGACATGATTGAACTTGAGCAGCTCAACCCAGACATGTTCTGTCAATTGAACTCCGGTCTATTTGTGATCCGCCGAAGTGATCGGCTGTGGGCAGGACTGCCAAGCGACTTGGTTATAGAGCAGGTTTTGATGCGCTCTTTGAAAACGAATGGTGGATTGACACGTGGTAGGGGCATGGAGGAAACGCAACGCCTGCGCTGGTTACTTGCTATGCCAGCCTGCGCTGAGGTGAGTGAAGTTATGCAAGAACTGACAGGGAAGCATTTCCACACCTCTGAGCAGCACAAAGAAATGACTGAAGCAAGGCGTGAACGAGATAGGAAGGACACAGAGAAGGTTCTCGCATTCTTCAAGGATTATGATCCATTTCAAGAATCAAATGAACTCAGGAATATTGCCAACGGTGTGACAGGACCAGCCTCGGCCAATCCTCATTTACTGTATGAGGTTGGTATGAACATTGTGCAGAAGATGGAAGGTAGCAATGCTTTTGACTTTTCATTTAGGAAGAAAGATCAAGTTGAGTCGTTGGGTGCAAAGGTTACAATCAGTGCTGAAAAAGTACCAATCGACCCACAGCTCCTTTTCCAGAGGCTCCTCATCTTTGCTAATAACAGGGACTTAGGTGTTGAAGAGGTCTTTGCGTATGAGTTGTCTAGCTACCCTACTGCTCTGTTCGATAAGTGGGGGAGGCTCAGGGAAGCCAATAAACCACAGCTAGGAGATGAGATAGCTGCTGTTGTTCCCAAGTCGTCATTGGAATCATTTGAGGAAGAAAGGACTGTGACCCATGTTCTGGATGGTGGTTCCTTATTGCAAAGGATTCCATGGAAGAAGGGTGACACATTTGAGGACATTGCAAGCATGTACATGAAGCATGTTTCCAAAAACTTTCTCAACCCGGTGGTTGTATTCGACGGTTATAAATCAGGACCTACTACCAAGGACATGACACACAATCGACGATCAAAAGGAGTCAAAAGGTGATGTTCACTCCAACCATGCCCCTTCGGTCAAAAAAGGAAAACTTCTTGTCAAACTCGGACAATAAGCAAAACTTCATTGACTTATTGTGTGAAACATTCAAGGCAAATGGAATTGACTGTGTCAATGTGCCAGCAGATGCAGATGTCATGATTGCGAAGAAGGGAATTGAGCATGCAAGGGAAACCGTGACATATGTGATAGGTGAGGACACAGACTTGTTGGTGCTGTTGTGTCATTATGCGGAACGAGGGATGAATGATTTGTACTTCAAGTCGAGCAAGGAAGGTGGGAAATGTTGGCATATTAACTCAGTAGCAGAAGCTCTCGGTGAAAGCATCTGTCGTGTCCTGCCAGTTGTCCATGCACTCTGTGGATGTGACACAACCTCACGACTGTATGGTATTGGTAAAGGGGCTGCCTTGAGGAAAGTGAGGGAAGACAACGGTTTCTTGAAATGTATAGAAGCATTCTGTTGCCAAAGTGGAAGTAAAGACGTGATATCATCAGCTGGTGAAAAGGCCTTGGTTTATTTGTACGGGGGAAAAGGAAATGACACCCTTGACGGACTGCGAAAGACAAAGTTTTGCAACAAGGTGGCAAAAAGTTCAACTACCGTTGAAGTTCACAGCCTTCCCCCAACAACCGATGCAGCCAAATACCACTCGTTCCGAGTTTATTGTCAGGTCCAGAAATGGATGGGGAACTGTGTGGACCCCGAGAAATGGGGCTGGTGTCTGCGGAAGGGACAGCTTGAACCGAAGACGATGGATTCGCCAGTGGCTCCTGATTCACTACTGAAATTGGTCAGATGTCAGTGTAAGGGCAACTGTGACACTCAACGCTGTAGTTGCAAATGGAATGAGCTTGAATGTTCCAGTGCATGTGGTCAATGTAAAGGACTCTGTCAAAATAGCAACTTTGATGCAAGCACCGATGATCCAAGTGAATACGAACTCCTATCATGAATTACATAATTGGCTCTGAATGACGTCATACTACGTCATGGTTTTTTTTTTTTTTTTTTTATAAAAAAGAGGGACAACAGGTCAAAAAACCCATACAAGCACAAAGTGCCTGTGTCACCCCTTGTGAAAGAGACAGTTCAGCCTGTCTGTAAGGTTTTTCGGCTGTAAATTAACCACTTTCCAGGTGTCCAAAAGTTGGAGACTTTTTATATGTTCATCAGAGGGACCTAATAAACAAGTTAAAGCCAAAAAACTTTGTTTGTAATACATTTATAGGGTCTAGGAGCAACCAGAAAAAAGTTATCTGTAAATTGAAGCTTTGGACGGCGGCCATCTTGAATTTATGCAAATTAACCACTTTCCCGGTGTCCAAAAGTTGGAGACTTTTTATATGTTCATCAGAGGGACCTAATAAACAAGTTAAAGCCAAAAAACCTTCTATTACAATTTGTTCTAGGTCCAGTTAAATGATTGCTAGAGTTACTGGACTAAATGTAAACACGGGGGTGACGTGAGGTTCTGACTAGCCTTCTGTAGCATAGCCCATGGAGTGTACTGAACAAGCTCTATCCTCTTCATGTTCAGTCTCACTCAGACGTTAATGAGGGCCTGGGTGTAAATTTAGGTGGCTCGGCAGTATGTCAGGGTAAATTTGATTGCTTGTCTCACCTTTCCTATATTCATGTAATGTCATAATAATATATACCGTACTTATAATTTCGGCCTATTTCGGTTATCCACGACTCTTACTCTCACACTCAAACTCACTCACACACACACGCACACACACACACACACACACACACACACACACACACAGCCCGTAGCCTAGTAGGTAGAGCTCTCGTCTCACACACGAGGGGTCGGGGGTTCAATCCCAGACCGGGCGGAGACAAATTGGGCTTGGCTCCTTTCATGTGTTAGCCTCAGTTCACCTAGCTGTAAATAGGTACCTGGAATAAGTGGACGACGTTGTGACGTCCCATCTAGGGTTGGCAAAATGGTACAAGGCGAGATGGGTATCATATGGTTCACCTAAGCTGATGGCTACCTAAGCCTTCGGGCGAGACGGTACCGTCTATAGTGAGAATGGTACCATACAGATCCACCCTAAGCCTTCGTTTCCAATGTCGCCAATTGGCTAAATACAGACTACACACACATCCACAGCCATTCCAACAGTACATAAAACACTTAACATGCATTTCACGCAATACATTCCCAGTTAAGGAGGCGCGATAATAATGAGCTTAGCTCGCATTGCGTGGATTCCCCTTGACGAACAAGTAACTGAGTAACACACACACACACACACACACACACACACACACACACACACACACACACACACACACTATTTTTCTCTCTGGAAATTATAATTGAAAAGGTTCAGCACTAGTACTTGTGGAAACTGTTTCACATACAAGATCTGTTCTTCCTGGAACAAACTTTCCTCAAAAGTTGTAAACAGTTCTTCAGTAGAGCAGTTCAAGAAGAGAGTAGATAGTATTTTGCACATGCTGTAATGAGTGTAGTGCACTAAACAGTCTCTCTCCTTTCACTTCGAGTAGGCTATAAGAACATAAGAAAATGGGAATCTGCAGACAAGAGTATCTCTCCGAAATGGACTGCAAGGTCTCTGAGATACTTACTATTCCTGGTAACTCTCGTTTTCTCTCTCTCTCTCTCTCTCTCTCTCTCTCTCTCTCTCTCTCTCTCTCTCTCTCTCTCTCTCTCTCTCTCTCTCTCTCTCTCTCTCTCTCTCTCTCTCTCTCTCTCTCTCTCTCTCAAAGTAGTTAGCCTATCCACATTGTTCCTTTAGAGAGCAACTTGTAATACTGTACGGTACTTCACAAATATTCATCTAATGAAATATAAACATTGTAACATCTTATGAAGAGGCTTTATTAATGAAAAAAAAAAAAAAAAAAAAAATTGTAAATATTTTGTAAAGGAATTAACCTTCGGTATTCCCAACTTTTTATTTTATCTTATATTTGTTTTTGTGTTGCCTTACCGATCGGGGCGATTGGCCGTGACCCAAGTGTGTGTGTGTGTGTGTGTGTGTGTGTGTGTGTGTGTGTGTGTGTGTGTGTGTGTGTGTGTGTGTGTGTGTGTATTTACCTATTTGTAGTTTACAGGAATTGAGCAGCGCTCGTGTTGTCCTGTCTTAGTTACTTTATAATCAATCCATTTTACTTAGACACGTATCGTAATGGATATTCCAATTCCCAGTATTTTGGACTAACATATCATAGCTTATGTTGTCCTATTTCCATATTTACTTTTATGTGTGTGTGTGTGTGTGTGTGTGTGTGTGTGTGTGTGTGCAGGCATTTAAAGGTTTATGGGTATTATATTACTTCTGCTGTTCTATTATATATGTGCTAACTGAGCCTACATTTTACGTGGGCACTAAATGTAAATTACTTAAAAACATTTATGTCATATCTGGATAATTTTACTTAAGATAAAATAATGAATACGGTACATGAATACGTACAGTATGGATTTTGTTTTCACTTTTACCATTAGGTCTAAACACCTTCGTTTGTGTGTGTGTGTGTGTCATGATTATTTATTTGATATAACCTGATCTTCGCGGTTTCTATTAATTCTTACAAGTTTAATAAAAAATATGCTCTCTCTCTCTCTCTCTCTCGATTCATTGATGGTAGAGTAAGAATGGATTTGGCGGGCCTCCAAGTTGAGTGAACTGTTCTCCCCCCCTCCCCCCCCCCCCTCTCTCTCTCTCTCTCTCTCTCTCTCTCTCTCTCTCTCTCTCTCTCTCTCTCTCTCTCTCTCTCTCTCTCTCTCTCTCTCTCTCTCTCTCTCTCTCTCTCTCATACACGTAGATAAAGTAAATATGTACGGTACCAATATAAGTAAAATATTGAAGTTTGTGATTAATAATAAAATGAAAACTGTTGAAATAGGTCTTAGGAATGCATTAGTAAACAAAATAAGCATACCGGTAGCTATCTTGTTAGCCTACTAAGAACTGGGTGATATCAATGTGTATTTCAATAGTTATCCCGTTGTATCTGTATATTTATGGCCTAGTATCTTGGCTTAGCGAGTTATGCCAGAATAAGAAGCGAATGTTAAAGGCTGTACCGGTAGTCCATGCATCGTAAGTGGGCCAGAAATCATAGCCCCTAACCTCTGCCACTATAGAAGGGCTGGAGCAAATGGGCTGTACATTATTACACCTAGTCCCTCTTCCCTATTGGTAGAAATGTTAGCTCGATTACTTAAGGGGGTAGTGCATGTTTGTTGGTCTATATATTTATCTATTATTATGTTTTGAGTTTCCTAGCTAGACCTCCATCAAGCTTTAAAAACACAAAAAACCCTTGCGAGATAAATTTGTAAATTTTTCGGTAGAAAAAATGTCCAGACCGAAGGCCGGTTCCTTCTAAAAATACAGCTTCGCTATCGCTCGCCAGGAAAACATCGACACCTAAGTGGCACGAAAGGTCTTCATATTGACAAAGAAATTGGGCGAAAGGTCTTAAAATCGCCAAACTAACGCAACGAATGTCTTAAAATCTCAAAACTAATATTCTAAACAGGAGGGAGAAGGGGGTTCAAAAACAGCGACTACGGTACCTCCCCCTCAAGTCGTTTATGAGGTTAGGATCTTAGTGAAGAAATTATTATATTTTTTCCACCAGCCAACTTCACTTCAAAACTCAATTAATGAAATTAACAAATACATGTGGCACTCCAAGGACTCGAACCTAGGATACTCACATCGAAATTCCGCGCACTTATGCATTACGCGGTACGCTATCAAGACAACTTATAAAATGTATCAATATAATATTGTTCTTGCGACTCTCTGTACAGGAATTATGTGGGTATGGCAACATTAATCTAAATTAGTTTTGTTTTATTATTCGAGGTGTTCCATGTGTAACAAGGACCATATGTCACACATTAGGTGGTCATTATTTGATTATTATACTCAATTTAGGAAGGACCTCTTAGAAGGAAAGGAGTAAAGCTATGTCAAGCAACCCTCTACAGCCCACAACCTTTGCCTAAATTGATAGGCCTACAGTCGTCTAATGATAGCAAAATATAAGTACAAACATGCGGCCTAGTATATTGAAAGGGTTAACGGTCTGGGCGAATAGAGAGGCGACAGCTAGCTTAATGAAAGCTTGAAGGAAGCCTAAAGTTATATTTATCCTTCCTCTAAACTCGCCATGGACACGGTGCAAAGTGGGGAAGGGGATGGTTTCACTCCTGTGTTTACGTTGGGTTACCGGTACCGGTAGCCTACAATATTAATACATGTTCTAGTAATGCTGGATTTCTCTCTTATTAGGCTATAGTCGTAAAGGGCATTGTGTTCAATAATCACCATACCATAGGTCTAATGGATCACCTGTTAATTGATATGCTCTCTTACACACACACACACACACACACACATATATATATATATATATATATATATATATATATCTCACATAATATACACACATACAGTACGATGCACGTACAGTACGTATACAAAGTCATATTTACTACAAATACGTAAGCACAAACCACCATGTTGTGGTCTACACACACCCGAACACAATATACCCCCTCCTCCCTTTCTCTCCCCCTCCCCCTCCCTACTCTCTCCCCCCCCCCCCCCTTTCTCTCTCTTTTCTTCTCTCCCGGTTCATTGATGGGTCTAGCATAGTTTTGGCGGTGCTCCAAGTTGAGTGAACTGGTACACCCTATCCCCTTCCCCCCCCTCTCTCTCTCTCTCTCTCTCTCTCTCTCTCTCTCTCTCTCTCTCTCTCTCTCTCTCTCTCTCTCTCTCTCTCTCTCTCTCTCTCTCTCTCTCTCTCTCTCTCTCTCTCTCTCTCTCTCTCTCTCTCTCTCTCTCTCTCTCTCTCTCTCTCTCTCTCTCTCTCTCTCTCTCTCTCTCTCTCTCTCTCTCTCTCTCTCTCTCTCTCTCTCTCTCTCTCGTTCCAGTAGCGGATGTTCAAAACTTTCAGACCACTAGGCTATAATTATGTTCTCATTATCTCTTATGATGCTGAGTAGGTGGAGGGGGGCATTTCTTAGCATTGTTAGTGCACAAGTATATTTTGCAAACCCTTGCATTGCAATAGGACACACTGGCTATATCGTACCGGTAGCTATTAAGTCAGTGTATACTCACAATATACACTAATTCTGACCCTTGTTCTGAACAAATTTGATCATTTGGAAACAGGTCTAAACGGTCACCATCTAAACAGCCACAATCCAAGTTAGCCACGGTTAGGCTACGTAGGGTAGGTTTGGTTAGGTTAATTTAGTTAGGAAGGTCTGCTTAGGTTAGGTCTGCTGAGATTAGGTTTAGCCTAGTTAGCCTACATTTGTATAGGTTAGGTTAATGGACTGCATGTCGCTGTGGCTGTTCTGGTTGTGGCCGTGGCGGGGTATGAGCCTTGGTTCTGGGGTTTATAATTAGGCTTAACAGGTTGATTAGTTTTAATCTCCTGTTGCTTTGACCATTTAAAAGTTGCATTAGTGACCATGACTGTGCATTATTTAAGCTACTACCGCAGCATGCACCACTACACCCCGTACCGGTATAACAAATGGCAATGTTTTCTTTAGTGCATAATAAATATACCCTAACAATATCAAGCTCATGAAAGACAAATAAACAAAGAAGACAAAATAGAAAAAAAACCAATGCAACGCAACAACACCCTGACCATGCCAATGAACCTACAACATTATATACCGGTACACATTTTTGTGGGAAATGCTTTGCCAATCTCATATCGAACTAAGTAAGAAGAGAAAGTTGATATATATTTTTGTTCTTTTACATGTAGATGACGGTATATGCCAACGAATATAATATTTAAAAATTTGATCTATATTGTATGTAGTTTTATGAAGGATTACGTGGATAAATTAGCATACTTAATGATTTAGCCGCGATGACTTATTGTATCATTGGTGAGGTAAGGTGAGGGAGGTCGACTAATCATCTTGTTTTTTTTTTTTTTTTTTTTTTTTTGTGTGGTCGTCATGTTGCTTACCTTCCGATGTTGGTCCTTCAATACTGTCACTCTCAGAAGTTGTCACCCACCTCCATAATTTCAGCTGTGTACACAAAAATCTTTAACACACATGATTGAAGCTTATATATTCAAGTTTTGATAAGCTTTGTTGTTGAGTTTTTTCTTATATTGAGGGTAAAATATAGTACAAGTTGTGAAGGTGGAACAAGATTTTAGAACATGACTGTACAGGTGGCCCAATGAGTCCCCAATGTTATTATGTTTGTCCCGCTTTACATTTTCGTAATGGTTGTCAGATGTTAATTTTGGAGAAACACTTGCACGACTCCCTCCTAATAAATCATTCCTCGTAGCTAAGTGATGGGTTATTATTGCTAATATGTGCAGAATACAGTCGTAAGATATATACAAACCGCTACCCAGTGGTTGTATACACGTCGACTTGTTATACATGACCAATAGAAACATACGTGTTTTATTGGTCTGGGTATACAACATGGATTCTATTGTAAAGAAGTTTGCATTGTCTCAACCAAAATGGACATTTCATACATGCGTCATCACCTAAATTAGTCAACCATTATCTAGTTTGATATACTCCCAAGCCTCTAACCGATTCCACATCAGTATAATGTAACTAAACTAATACAAATAACATCGGTGCCGTATTGTGTATGTGTAGAAAGTCAACCAGACAAGACGCGGTAATGCCATGTGTAGGAATGGTCATAACTGGGTTGCATATATTAATCTTGTGGAGGGGAGGGGACGGGGAGGGGGATAGGGGTAACTTCCGGCGGCTCGCGCGCGGGCGGGAATCTTCAAGGTAAACTCGCTGGAATTTACATAAGAGGAAAAAAACAACGCGCGAGGACAAAAAAATAGCGGGCCTGAGCAAGCAACCTAAACACACCACCGGCTTGTGGACTCTTAAGGCGCTCGCTCGGGTTAACTTCCAGAGGAGGTTCTTTTCACAAGCCTTTTTATGGGAGAGCTGGGGATATTCTTTTTGTTTACGGTACGGTACGGTAGCTCTTCGTAAGGGTTCCCGGCCAACACGTCCAATTTAAACTGTAGATTTAATCCTTTGAACAAATAAATAAATAAATAAATAAAATAAAAATAAAGAGACAAATAGCAATAAACCAGTACCACCGTAATCAGTATACGGTACCAACTTATAGTGCTAACCTAAGTTGGTTACTGGTTGAACTGGTCTGGTAGTTGTCCGGTCACCCTTCGTAACACTATGGTGAAGTGGACCACACACAGGAGTACGGTAGCTTCAGAGCAAAGGCTAGTAATAAAGTCCTTGGCAATAACATTACGAAGTGTAACCAGATATGAACATTAAAACACTCGTTTAGCCACTTGAATATTTCGGCACTGTACGGGTTCAAGAGACTCACAATAATATCAATAATTAAAGATCATACAAAACAAGCCCGCAAGAGTGGATCGGATGTGAATTCAGGCACACTACATTTGTTATGTTGCAAATCAAAGACAGATGCAAAGGCAACAGATCCTATACTAAAAGTCTGACAATTTAGTTGACATTTAAAATTATACTAATATTGACCTTACAGAATAGACGATCTGCTTGAGGTATCTATGCGTATCACACAGACACAGACACATTTATACTCGATATCCAAGAGTGTCGGTACTCATAGAACACCAACACATTATATTCCCTTCAGGCGCCTGTTCCCTACCTTCATTACCATCAAACATTTATTAAATATCAAACATGGGCCGTGTCATGGTCGGTAGTGCATGATGGAAGTGTCAGCAGTTTGATCAGACCTCCGTGCCAGTGGTAGACTTAAATGTTTGGGCTGCTCGGTCTAGCCATTCGTGGGTAATATCCAGTAAAGTCCCTGTAACAAGGTCACGCCCTAGCCCTATCTATCAAGGGAACTCACCTCCTTTTTATTCTTCTCTCTCTCCCTCTCTCTCTGAGTTGTATCCATTCGGCCCCATGCAGCCTACTGTTTTAAGACGTTTATCCCCATCCAGGTGTCAATATTTTCCTGGCGAGCGGTAGCGAGCCAGCATATATATATTTTTGTTTTGTCAGGAAGCTAAATTTGTAAATTTTTCGATAGAAAAATGTCTCCGGCGAAGCCGATTTTCTCCATTTAATGCAGGCTCGCTATCACTCGCCAGGAAGAAATCGACACCTGGATGGGGACAAACGTCTTAAAACAGTTGGCTGAATGGGGCCGAATGGATACAATCCAGGAAAAGAGAGAAAAGGAGAGAAAGATAAAAAAAACATCCGGTGACCCCCATAACTCCCAGCCGGCGGTCACTTCCACTGTCCTGTTGAAATTACCCACACCGAACACCTTAGTTAACCCTTTGAGTACCAGCGACGTGTGTTATATTCTATTCTAGCTATATTTAGACGATATTTTGCAGCTTAGGAAGGATCTGTGGTAGTTAAACGGGTGGGTTGAGATAGTTTGAAGCCTTATTATTGCTAGCGGTAGCGGTCCTTCCTAAGCTGAATAAAATCGTCTACTAGTTGCCAGAATACGATGAAAAAGACGTCACTGGTACTGTACGGGTTAACCCCTTCTGTACCCACCATAACCTTTATATTGGATTTTGGCTACCGGTACTAAGCGATTATATTCAGTTTAGGAAGGGTCTGTAGCAATTATAAGGCTTCGAACTATCTCAATCAACCCATTTAACTACCGCAGATCCTTCCCAAGCTGCATACTATCATCTAAATATAGCTAGAATATAGTATAACAGACATCGCTGGTACAGAAAGGGTTAACCCTATCAGTATTCGTGGACGCCTTTCTTCACTATATTTTGGCTCTTATTAGACGGTTTTATGCAGCTTAGGAAGGACATCTAGGGATCAAAGGGGTATTATCTATCCTAACCCCTTTCTTACCGGCGACGTCTTTAAAAAAAAAAAAAAAAACCTAGACCCACTTTCAAGATAAACTTTTAAATTTTTCGGTAGAAAAAATTTCCGGCCGAAGGCCGGTTACTCTTAAAATTACACTATCGCTCGCCAGGAAAAAAACGAAACCTAAATGGTACGAAAGGTCTTTATATTGACGAAGAAATGGGGCATAAAGTCTTAAAATGACCAAACTAATGGGCCGAACGTCTTTAAATTAAAAACAAAAAAACAATGGGGCTAAACATGAGGGAGAAGGGGGCCAGAAAAACGGGCCCATTCCCCATTAAATGTTTATGATTGAGAGTGTTAACCCCTTCTGTACCGGCGATGTTTTATTTTTTTATTTTTTTTTTTTATTTTTTTTTTTTTAGTTTATTCTAGCTACAATTTAGACGATTTTGAGCAATTTAAGAAGGATCTGTGGTAGTTAAAAGGGATAAGTGAGATAGTTCGAAGCCTGTTAATTTGAGAAGGATCTGTGGTAGTTAAAAGGGATAAGTGAGATAGTTCGAAGCCTGTTAATTTGAGAAGGATCTGTGGTAGTTAAAAGGGATAAGTGAGATAGTTCGAAGCCTGTTAATTTGAGAAGGATCTGTGGTAGTTAAAAGGGATAAGTGAGATAGTTCGAAGCCTGTTAATTTGAGAAGGATCTGTGGTAGTTAAAAGGGATAAGTGAGATAGTTCGAAGCCTGTTAATTTGAGAAGGATCTGTGGTAGTTAAAAGGGATAAGTGAGATAGTTCGAAGCCTGTTAATCGCATAGAGGCCTTATTTAAACTGCATACAATCGTCTAATAGTTGCCAGAATATACCTCAAAGGACGTCGCCGGTACTGAAAGGGTTAAGGGGAGATGGGCCGTTTTTCTGGGTCACTTCTTTCTCCCTCGTGTTTAGCCCCATTCATTTTGAGATTTTATGACGTTGGGCACATTAGTTTGGCGATTTTAACACCTTTCGCCCCATTTAGTTGTCAATTTTAATACCGGTACCTTTCGTGCCATTTACCTGTCAATATTTTCCTGGCGAGTCTGTAATTTAGGAGGAATCGGCCTTCGGCCGGGACATTTTTCTACCGAAAAATGTACAAATAGCCTATATCTTGAAGGGGGATCCTGAGGTTGTTGTTTTTTAAAGTTTGATAGAGGTCTAGGGAGGAAACTAGAAACAATAGGCCTAATCTATTAATGAAAATATCTACCAAAAAAAGAGCCCGTCTCCCCTTAAAGTGGTTATGCTTTACCGGTTCTCGTAGCTACCGGTAACCTAAAGTCGTGTCCATCATGAACTAGAGTTATTAGGCCGAAGGGGGAGGTAGTTGCTTTTTCTGGACCCCATTCTCCCTTATCTTTAGCACCATTAGTTTTGACATTTTAAGATGATCGCCTCATTTGCACCATTTCTTTGTCAATATTCAGATCTTTCGTGCCATTTAGATGTCGATTTGTTCCTTGTTAGCGATAGGGAGCCTGTAAATTTTGAGGAATCTGCTTTTGGCCGGAATATTTTTCTACCGAAAATGTACACCTTAATCTCGAAGGTAATCTTGATGTTGTGTCGTTGTTAAAGCTTGATGGAGACCTAGGGAGGAAACTTGAATAATAATGAATACATAAATGCATAAATAAATAAATAGCACCTACACCCTTAAGGGAGCCCACCTCGCTTTTTTCCTCTTTCTTTCCCTCTCTCTTTGGCTTGTATCCATTCGGCCCCATTCAGCCTATTATTTTAAGACGTTTGCCTTCATCCAGGTGTCAATATTTTCCTGGCGAGCGGTAGCAAGTCAGCATATATATATTTTTGTTTTGACAGCAAGCTAAATTTGCAAATTTTTCGATAGAAAAATTTCTCCGGCGAAGCCGGATTTCTCCATACAATGCTGGCTCGCTATCGCTCGCCAGGAGAAATTGACACCTGGACGGGGATAAACGTCTTAATACAGTTGGCTGAATGGGGCCGAATGGATACAAGACAGGGAAAGAGAGAACAGGAGAGAAAGATAAAACAAAAAGCCGGTGACCCCCCTTAACATCCTCTGATACCTGTAGTTTACTTGTAGAATTTGGTTCGAACAAGAGTTATAGCTAGATTATTGTCTGTCTTAAATGTTTTATTATTGCTAGTTACCCGATCGTCAAATTTAGTGTCTTGGTAATCATGAGTTAGATGACGACATAATTATACGGTACCATACCTACTGTATAGATACTGGTAACCTAGAATCTTGTTAATGGTGAATAAATTATTAAACCTTACCTCATCTTTAATCAACTAATGATCTTGCCTATCATGTCTTAAAGGTCACGACTACCTTAGGCGTAATCAATCGTAAATCTTGTGTAGGCCTATCATGAGTTAGAATAATTCTAACTCATGTTAGGCCTACACAAGATTTATTTGACCCTAATGCAATTAACGACTGAACTGATTTATTTGACCCTACTGCAATTAACGACTGAACTGATTTATTTTACCCTACTGCAATTAACGACTGAACTGATTTATTTGACCCTACTGCAATTAACGACTGAACTGATTTATTTTACCCTACTGCAATTAACGACTGAACTGATTTATTTTACCCTACTGAAATTAACGACTGAACTGATTTATTTGACCCTACTGCAATTAACGACTGAACTGATTTATTTGACCCTACTGCAATTAACGACTGAACTGATTTATTTGACCCTACTACAATTAACGACTGAACTGATTTTCAAGTGGTGCCGGTAATCGAATTGAAAGGTTTTCATTATTGTATAGCTCTTTAACACATTCATTCAAAGGGCTATGGCTCGAATCATATTTATTTATTTATTATATATTTTAACTTCACCGGGATAAGTGCTATCTTTCAGTAGGATGACTTTATCTTTATCATAGCTACCGCCAGACGGTACATGAGTGAACTTTTGGGTTTGGTTCAGTTGTGTAAATGCAAACCAAAAGATCCAATTACTGTCTTCAATAATTTTCACACAGAACAAGTGTCGTATATTTTAATTAAAATGTAAAACTTGCAAACTAAACAAACCAAAATTGGGACAAGGACAATATAAAGTCAAATTAAATTATCAAAATCGCTATGTGGAAACAACGCTTACTAAAATTAATTCTATGAAATAAAAGAACACAATCCACCTCATAGGGTGTACATTACTACATGAGCAAGTTAATTTGTTTCCCAAGCAAACTAATCGCACACATAACGCACTATCGTCACGTTCAAGGAATTAGTCAAATTTGGGAAGTCCGGGACGTTCTGGTAAATTTTGCTAAACTCTGCATGAATAAAGAAACTACATGTTAAATGTCAAAATATTCATTTAAAATCAAATTTGCAACATGACAAGACATTAACAATAGTACAAATACAAATATTGAAAAGATATCTATATTATTACAAAATAATATATAAAGTGCAGTACAGCACTCACTAACGATAGTGCTATCGGGTAGGTACCTGTAAGCCTAGCATGCCTCAAGTGACCCCTATCAATAACTACCCTACAAATAACCTACATTTATCGCGATAAACTAAGGAAATCGCAAAAGCAAGCAATTGATACTATCGACAATGAATACATATACTATAAAGAAAAATAATTGCAAAATATGAAGTAACAACAGATTTAAACACAGAGTACTCTTTTAACAAAAACAATTAATTAAAAACAATTATCAATTTTAATATTAATAATAGAAAAAGAAAAAGAAAAAGATAAACAATAAATAGACAAAAAGTAAGCAGAGGTTATACAAGAAACGTTTCAAGTTAAAAATGCTTGATTAAAAATTTTTATGTCAAATTTTAGAATGCAGTCACAATAATTGACCCTAAAAAGATTAAATTTATGTAACAATTTACTTGCCTCAAAACCTCTGTCTACTAAGAGTCTGTATAGTAACCCAGCTCTAGCCCAAATGTCATCTACTTTAGTGCAAATTTTACAAAATCTTATTAACTGGGAATAAAAACAATTATAAGTTATTTTACTATCGATATTACTACTAGGGAAAAGAAAGTTTATTACGTTAAAATTAAAATCATCAACTTTGTGATATACTTTAAGTATGCACTGTTCATTAACAATCTCTATATTTATATCAAGAACATTTTCAACTTTATAATTTACGTTACATTGTGTGAGGGGAATAGAATTAGGGTAAATAAGTTTAGCAACTTGATTAAAATTTAACAAATTGCAAACGAGAATATCATCAATATATCTACTATTATTATTAAACAATTTAGCAAGTGCTAATTTTTCTGGGATTTTATTTTTCTTGCTACTGTCAACTAAGTCTTATATATTTAAATTCTAAAGCAAGCAAGAATAAATCTGCAATTAAAGGGCTAGCATTTCCACCCATAGGAATTCCTAATATTTGTTTGAAAATGTAAGGCCCGAATCTAACATAAGTATTGAAAAGGAGGAATTTAAGTTTAGTTCTATCAAAATATACAGAACTAGTGGGAGTAGAGCTAAGTGATGCATTATTAAAATATGTATAAAACATTTATGAAATAATTACCATTCCTAACGAACCTGTCAAAGTGCAAATCTATAATAAAGCAAAGCTCTGAATATACTAATATTATTTTTAATAATCTCACCACCACACCCCCAATGAAATTAATTAAAGTATATATGATCCACCGGGATTCGAACCCGGGTTATCACACACATATTTTTGCCACCTTAACCATTACACCACCAGGACGGTTAAAATCTAAAGGCAAATTGGTATACAAAGTTGAAAAGTCGAAGCTATGTACCGAGGTAACTTTCGGCATGGTATTTATTTTATCAATAACTTCTAACGAATTGTCAACACTCCAATAATAGTTAATGCCAGTTCTTCTCATGATGGTATCACAATATCTTTTATGACTACTTTTAATGTATTTTAAGCAATTTACGACTTGTTCTGATAGAGTTTTAGTGGTAGCAAATTTTGCTCCGGCAATAAAGCGATCTTTATAAGGTCTTTTATGAAATTTAGGTAACATGTATAATTTTGCAATGCACTTGTTCTTATCAGATAGTTTAATATCAAATGTTATATTTTTCTTGGTATGTTCATCGATTAAGTTATCAATATTCAGATTATTTTGAATTTCATAAACAGAATTACCACAAATATTTTTACGTAATATGTTACCTTTAATGCCTAATTATTTTTCATTTTTTCAAGATAACATTTCTTACATGTGAAGCTATAATTATTGCTGGCTTTATCTACTGTAGTGATTACAAAATGTTTATGTAAATTTATTAAATCAGCTTTAAGCTTATTATAATTATAGTCTACACAATCTGAAAGATTAAATTAATTTTTAAGTGAGAAAATTTTATTTCTAATTAACTTAATTAATAATTTAGACCATGCTTCTAGCTCTCTCGCATCGCCAGCACACAATTTTTAACAATTTCTCTTTTAATTTATTGATTGAAAAAACAATATCTTTTAAAATTATGTCCCATGTTACTTTATTATTCCCTATTGTAAATTTAAACCCTTTACGACATAGCTCCGCTAATTTGTTGTTTGCAAAATGTTTAACTAGTTCTACATCACCTGTTAATATGTGACATATCGGACTATAAATGAACTTTGCTAGTGCATCACGTCTGCTAGCTGGCATAGCCATGACTCTTTCACACACGCATTTATTATTATTGAAAATATAATTATCTGAAAGATTTCCTAAAACTGTATTATAATTACCGGTACAAATAATAGACCCAACAGGTCGTTCATATGAATACACTATTAATGGTT
The DNA here is from genome assembly GCA_032716605.1 of Paralithodes platypus. Classification (NCBI taxonomy): domain Eukaryota; kingdom Metazoa; phylum Arthropoda; class Malacostraca; order Decapoda; family Lithodidae; genus Paralithodes; species Paralithodes platypus. The sequence goes on along the minus strand of CM064492.1, from coordinate 73,673,574 downwards.
TGAAATCTTTACAACCATCTGGTAACATGGACTTAACTTTCTTTGAATTAATAAGACTATTAACAATAATTTTGTCTAAAATTTTAGAGGAATAATTTAAAGTGGACATGACTTTATCTTTAATACGGTTATCTTTGGATTTCTTAGAATTAGCTCTAATATATCCCATAAAAGCAAAGACTATATTCTTAAATTTATTTGTGAAATTATGTTTATTGTTTAGAATATTTTCTATAAAAGGAGCAACACTTTTCTTTTGTAGGCCTTTCAATGAATCTTTTAATTTTATAATTCCGAAATTTCGATATAATGAATATAAATTATTGACAATAATTATAATATCAGACCTGTTTTTCTTTTTATTAAATGAATTTAGTCTTCTATTACCATGTCTACCAGGTCTTCTGTTTAAAACAGGGAAGTTAAAATATGGGTTATTAAAATCGTTTTTTAATAAATCTTTATACAAAATGTTGCCTACATTTTTTATTTGATTGTAAGTCCAAATGGTCATTAATTTTCCAATCCAATAATTTTCTCTATCTAAAACATTTTGATTACTTTGAACAATTTATATAATTTTGTATTTACAATAAAATTTAGTACAATCTGTGTTAAAATGCTTATATAGAAGAATCTTGGAGTCGATGCCGTTCTTAATTCCTGATCTATGCCCGTAGGCTCTTTCTCTTAAACATTGCTCCGTCTTTCCAACATATTGTATACCACATTTATCACAGGTTATTAAATAGATAAAATTCTTTACTTTACATGGAGATGTTACATTAACAGAAGATTTTTTTTTTTTTTTTGTATTGGTAATGTAACTTTAAAAAAAAATTGATGCTCAAAATCAAATTAATTCACACAGAGTTTACATTTACAGTTATCATCGAAAAGACGCCGGTTATTTTCATTGTTGTTGTTCATTTTTAGTTTTTGTTAATTTTGTCGGGTGTGAGGGTACAGAAAATTTTTCTAACGCATAGTTCGTGGCCGGTCCTGGTTCGTCGACGAATACAAGTAAAGGAAGGGACAGTACATGGGAAACACGTCGTATACTAATGTTGCCACTAGTACAGACCGGCCTCACATCTATACTGTCCCTGAACCTATATAAATTAAAATGTAAAACTTGCAAAATATACAAACCAAAATTGGGACAAGGACAATATAAAGTCAAATTAAATTATCAAAATCGCTATGTGGAAACAACGCTTACTAAAATGAAATCTATGAAATAAAAGAACACAATCCACCACATAGGGTGTACATTACTACATGAGCAAGTTAATCTGTTTCCCAAGCAAACTAATCGCACACATAACAACGCACTATCGTCACGTTCAAGGAATTAGTCAAATTTGGGAAGTCCGGGACGTTCTGGTAAATTTTACTAAACTCTGCATGAATAAAGAAACTACATGTTAATTGTTAAAATATTTATTTAAAATCAAATTTGCAACATGACAAGACATTAACAATAGTACAAAATACAAATATTGATAAGATATCTATATTATTACAAAATAATATATAAAGTACAGTACAGCACTCACTAACGATAGTGCTATCGGGTAGGTACCTGTAAGCATAGCATGCCTCAAGTGACCCCTATCAATAACTACCCTACCAATAACCTACATTTATCGCACAAATAAACTAAGGAAATCGCAAAAGCAAGCAATTGATACTATCGAGAGGGAGGTCATTGATGAGGTCATTTATGAGAGGGAGGTCATTTGTACATTCATAGCCAGTTTTATTATACTGTACCTTAATGCCAGTACTTTGGTGCTTGGACATTTAGGAATGAAATTTTAAAAAAAATACGATAAGTTAGTTGCCAATGAAAACAAAACAAAACAAAAACACTAACACAGTCTTATTGAGCTAGATAATATAGCAGTTTTATTTTATTATATGTTTACGAGAACTACCGTATAAAGGAAAGGGATGGGGTGATGAGAATTACGGTAAGGTTCTGTGGTCAATGAGACGGTAAGGTTCTGTGGTTAGTGAGACTGGGAGATAATGGTTGGCGGAAGGGCTTCTGTGTAAACGTTGGCGGCAATCAAGGAAGGGAGGGAACCAATGATGGGACAGAGAGGGGAATGAAAGGAGTGGAAGAAGGAAGAAGGGAGGAAGGAGAGAAAGGAAAGAGTAAACCAGGAATGGAGATGGACTATAAGGAGATATAGAAGGTCTGTTGGTATAAGCCATCATTTATGTTCATATGTCGTTAAACGATTACAGACATACTGGGTTTCATGCCTAAGGCCTCTCTCTCGATGTTGTTCTTGGTGGTTGTCTGAATGGAGGAGGGGGGGTGGAGGAGCATACTCAAGAAGTTATATATATAGGCGCTGAGGTTGAGCTTGATGGAGCCATGACTTCTCTTGGAGAGGTGTGGGAAGGGGTGGGGCCTTTAGAGAATGTCTGTGAAGGGTTGGGGATGGTTGGTGGATCTGGGGATTTAAAAATCGTCACAGTAATGGTATAGGCCTACATGTTTAATAGCCTTCACTAATATTTGTCTTTACGTTTGAGTGCAAAGTGTTATATAAGCACTACCGGTATAGTCCCGAATGTTCTCAAGTGGTCTTTCACCCAGGTCAAGGTTTTTGGTCATCTGGAACGGCTACATTAGTAAAAAGAACTATCCCCTCCTCCCCCATCCCCTTGCTCACTGAAGTAAATAAGAACTAGCAGTGCCAGTATGATCTAAACTGTCCACCATCTAAGAATAATGTAGACTGCCATCGAGCCTCCCGAAACTACTGCTGCTTCTACCCCCAATAGCCAGCTGCCCAGAACTGCAGGAGCTGCAAACTCTTATCCAGAGCCACACCCTCGGTGCCCCAGACTCCTATTTCAATGCGTTAACGATGCATTGGGAGACAGAATTGCCCAAGCTGTTGAGAGAGGAAGCCAGGCCAGTAACTGAGGCACTCACCCTACTATTGAGGCCACTCCTGATGATGTCCTTGAGAGAGACCTGCTGCCGATGCCCTGGAGTGTAATCTGTTGCAAAGCTGTGGCAGAGGCGCAGCTGACGACAAGATGATAAGCTACCGAGAAGCCCTGGTCCAGGTGGACTAGCCCCATCACCTTTTTGATCAGTTGCATTAGACAGCTGTAGGACCGTCGGGTGGTTGATAGAGTACCGGTACTTATAGCAGTACTGGTAGGAAAACATTGATAAGTCTCCTTGCTTTTCCTGTAGAGACGAGCGTCATTGCTCAAAATACCTGTAACTTACTTCCTAAGTAAACTCAAGTTAGCTATTAGAAAGTTACCAAATAGATAGTTAAATGACTCCTTGTTTTATAAACTCAGTCTTGCAAAGTTGGAACTTAAAAACCTAGTTAGGTGGAGAACTTGGTTTCCCTGCGAAGCTAAGAAAACCAAAGCTAGTGGTTAGGATATCTAATTAGCCTAATCACCCTGATCTTAGCTTTGCCAATAAATTACGAAATCAAGTTAGGATCCGTTAAGCTCTCAGTTACTGAATTAGGAGATTGCCACATTAAATAAAAGCCTAGAATTGCTAATGAACTGTTCAGGTTAGATTGCCCCACCCTAGGTACTCAGACTTGATAATGTTAACAGCAGTTTTCTTCGGAACCTGAACAAATATTGATTAATTGCATAATAATTATGAGAGTGGATCTATGTGAGTGAAGGACAGGAGACAACAGGCAAAGCTGCCTGTAACAAGTGTAACGGGAGTGCTCCCGAAAGAGCTGAGTTTAGGAGTAAAGTTTGTTGGTGGAGAGAACATAATAATTAATTCTGGTTCAGTAGTTTATAGAGAGGCCTTCCCTAGGGTTAAGCGCCCCATTAATTACGCTTTCCATTCACCTATTCATAGCCTCGGATTGTGCAGTTGGAATGAATGTACTAGCTAAGATTGGTATGCAGGATTCGAAACTGCATAATAAATCGTAGGCTTGTGCATCATTCTTTAACTGTCTTCGTGGCGCATTTTTTTTTTTTTTTTTTTTTTTTTCTATGTGATTGAGGGAGGCAAAAGGCATAACTGCCTATAGCGAGTGCCTCCCCCATAGTTGAAAGAGTGACAGGGCCAAAATCAAGGGACGTTCGACGTTATGCAATGCATAAGTGTGTTGATTTTCGGTGTGAGCATCCTGAATTCGAATCCCCGGACTGCCACATGTGTTTGTTAATTTCATTAATCGAGTTTAGGAGTAAACTTGCTTGGTGGAGAGATCATAATAATTGAATAAAAACAAATCATTGTTGCCACAATAAGGACCGTTCACTGCATACCTGTTCAGCCCCTGAGTTCATTGTTGCTTATGTTGAAGAGTTAATACTTGTTTATGTTGAAGAGTTAATACTTGCTTATGTTGAAGAGTTAATACTTGTTTATGTTGAAGAGTTAATACTTGTTTATGTTGAAGAGTTAATACTTGCTTATGTTGAAGAGTTAATACTTGTTTATGTTGAAGAGTTAATACTTGTTTATGTTGAAGAGTTAATACTTGCTTATGTTGAAGAGTTAATACTTGTTTATGTTGAAGAGTTAATACTTGCTTATGTTGAAGAGTTAATACTTGTTTATGTTGAAGAGTTAATACTTGCTTATGTTGAAGAGTTAATACTTGTTTATGTTGAAGAGTTAATACTTGTTTATGTTGAAGAGTTAATACTTGCTTATGTTGAAGAGTTAATACTTGTTTATGTTGAAGAGTTAATACTTGCTTATGTTGAAGAGTTAATACTTGTTTATGTTGAAGAGTTAATACTTGCTTATGTTGAAGAGTTAATACTTGTTTATGTTGAAGAGTTAATACTTGTTTATGTTGAAGAGTTAATACTTGCTTATGTTGAAGAGTTAATACTTGTTTATGTTGAAGAGTTAATACTTGCTTATGTTGAAGAGTTAATAGGCCTACCTGCTTATACTGAAGAGTTAATACTGGCTTATACTGAAGAGTTAATACTGGCTTATGCTGAAGAGTTAATACTGGACGTGAAAGAGTTACACCTTGTTTTTGTGAATGAGTTAATGATATTGACTGTAACCTAGAGGTCCAGCACAATACATATAAACTTGAGGATTCTATATTGTATAGCATTTCCGTGTATTTCATGTATTTATACAGTATATACCCATAACCTTTATGATAATAAAACTATTGTATGGTATGTCTATGTTACCATTTGTTTGTGTTATCCAGCTGAACATGCAATAGACCCAAACCTTAAAATAATTGTATTACAGTTATGTTACGTTAGTAAAGAATAGGTGATATAATAACCGTTGGAATAAAAATATATCGAGGAAAATTTGATAATATACTTTATTAATTTCACTCCCAACACCAAACACCTCCCCATGAAATTAATGAAAGCATGTGATCCTACTGGGATTCGAACCTGGGTTATTACATACAGATCTTGAACACTCTAGTCATTACACCACCAAGACAGTTATAAGTGCTGTACCGCTGGAAATACATATGATGATGACAGTAAAGCCGGTATCACACGAGAGCTTTTATAGTCAACATTCAATAATCAAAATTTTGTAAGCAACATTTCTAGAATATTTTGCACTGGTATCGGAAACTAGACTGATGGTAGATGAATAAAGGTAACCAAAATATTTAAAATGTTGACCTCATAAACTGCCAGACCAGTGTTGAGGATAAATATTGAGGGAAAAAGCGCTCGTGTGAGACCGACTTAAGTCATGTGGGGGGCCCTCAACCCATTATTGTGTCTCACAGCATACAGTAATGTAAACAAAGCGGGCGATACGTCCGAATACTACTGTACATGGAAGTCGGCCCAACAGCCATGGGACCGATTCTCTAGGGGATGAGGAGTCATGATAGAGGTACTCCAGCTGGTAGATGGGTAGAGTCTAGCTCCATGGGTAGAGTCAAGAAGATAGAGTAATGGAGGAAGGTGCTAGGAAGGGGTTCACAGTAGCCTTGGTGGTTAGAGTCTGCCAATGGAGGTATTCATTGTCTTCCGTGTGTGTGTTATTCACTTCACTTTCTTGTTCGTCAAGGGGAATCCACGCAATGCGAGCTAAGCTCATTATTATCGCGCCTCCTTAACTGGGAATGTATTGCGTGAAATGCATGTTAAGTGTTTATGTATCGTTGGAATGGCTGTGGATGTGTGTGTAGTCTGTATTTTAGCCAATTGGCGACATCTGGAAACGAAGGCTTAGGGTTAATCTGAGTGTGTGTTACTCAGTTACTCAGTTACTTGTTCGTCAAGGGGAATCCACGCAATGCGAGCTAAGCTCATTATTATCGCGCCTCCTTAACTGGGAATGTATTGCGTGAAATGCATGTTAAGTGTTTTATGTACTGTTGGAATGGCTGTGGATGTGTGTGTAGTCTGTATTTAGCCAATTGGCGACATCGGAAACGAAGGCTTAGGGTGGATCTGTATGGTACCATTCTCACTATAGACGGTACCGTCTCGCCCGAAGGCTTAGGTAGCCATCAGCTTAGGTGAACCATATGATACCCATCTCGCCTTGTACCATTTTTGCCAACCCCAGATGGGACGTCACAACGTCGTCCACTTATTCCAGGTACCTATTTACAGGTAGGTGAACTGAGGCTAACACATGAAAGGAGACAAGCCCAATTTGTCTCCGCCCGGCCGGGGATTGAACCCCCGACCCCTCGTGTGTGAGACGAGAGCTCTACCTACTAGGCTACGGGCTGTGTGTGTGTGTGTGTGTGTGTGTGTGTGTGTGTGTGTGTTTTCTTATATTACAGAAACAGCTATAGTATTAATTGTGTTTGAGTATGAGTGCATTTCATGCAATGGATATAACCTAGGCCTATTCTTCGTTAATCTCTCTTATTTATTTGGTTTGTCGTGCTGCACAAAATACATTAGAGGAAACGAACGTGTGTGTGTGTGTGTGTGTGTGTGTGTGTGTGCTAGAAGGGGAGGGGGTGGGTGGGACAATACCAACAGAGCTACTGTGTACACATTATCTCATGGTCCCTACCCTCACCCCCTTTTTACACACACCCACACACACATACACATACGGGCGCACGCGCAGACACACATACACATACACATACACGCACAAGCGCGCAGACACACGCTTACACACACACACACACAATATGAATATATATATATATATATATATATATATATATATATATATATATATATATATATAGAGAGAGAGAGAGAGAGATACCGGTATATAATCACAAATACACATTATTTTATTGTACTCGCTAGGCGGCTAGGGAAATGAAACCCCGAGTTGCAAGCATGTTTCTGTATTCCAAGACATCTTTCGAAATACAGACGACAGCTTACAGCCCTGAGATTCAATTTCCTAGAGAGTACAAGAGATATTTATCTATCTAGGTTATATATATATATATATATATATAACCCCAGCATCAACAACCAAACACAAGACCTTCAAATTCTTCCTTCAGGCAAGAGCTACAGGCATACTGCCCTCGTTCCTCTCGCCCTGTGCCCCCCTCCCGTACCTTTCCGCGATCAGCACACTACTGACAACACCAACCAATCACAGCCTCCCACAGCCAACAACCAACCACCGATAAGATTTAGTGCCCGTCTCGCGAATAGACTGCCTTCCACCAATGAACAGCCACCCCACACCCAGTAGCTCCGCCCACCTACCTATTCTTGATCCTCGAATTTTGTATAAATATGTTGCTTTGTCCTTATTCTAATCATTACCTGCCCATTCCCTGAAGATGCAAGATGTTTACTTGTGAAACGTTGGATCCACCATGAATTTTGCTAACCTGTTGTACCTCATCTCTGAACCCCAGAGGAAAATTGTTAGAAATATTGAAAGCTGTAACAATAAAATACTGAATGCTGAAACCGCTGTTGCCTTTAACCTTGTCTGTTTAAAAGAGAATATATATATATATATATATATATATATATATATATATATATATATATATATATTATATATATATATATATATACCGTATATATATATTGTGTGTGTGTGTTTTTATTACCCTCATCCGAGGTATCGTCCATGCTTTAACCAACTCCACCACGGCGTGGTAAAGAATAGTTAACCATTTCCTATATATATTTAGGAGATGGAGAAATCCTACTTGGAAGAAGTACGGTACCGGTATTCTATTCCATACCAAGTCGTAAGACCCATTTTCCAGAGTACAAACACCAAGGAGTTTTACAACTATTCCCATACAGTTCGGGTTGAATTGATTACCGGTATATATAATTTAATGCTTTCTTGGTGGAATATGGCTTCCTTAACCCTTTGAGTACCAGCGACGTGTGTTATATTTTAGTCTAGCTATATTTAAACGATATTATGCAGCTTTGGAAGGATCTGTGGTAGTTAAAAGGGTTGGTCGAGACAGTTTGAAGCCTCGTTATGGCTAGAGGTCCTTCCTAAGCTGAATAAAATCGTCTAATAGTTGCCAGAATATGATGAAAAGAACGTCCCTTGTACTGGACGGGTTAAGGGCCGCTCTACTGGTGATCTCCTTTCTTATCTAAATAACACTTGGTCATCCTCAAGTGTTATATCAACAAATATAATAACGTCCCCTTAAATGGGAGGTAGGCAGCACACAACTCTAACACGATTCATATAATTATGGGACCAGCTGTACTGGAGTGGCAGAGCACTCGTCTCAACCAGTTCGATTCCCGGTCACACTTCCGAAATCAATGAGCTTGCCGTGGACTTACCTTCTAAATCAATGAGCTTGCCGTGGACTTACCTTCTAAATCAATGAGCTTGCCGTGGACTTACCTTCTAAATCAATGAGCTTGCCGTGGACTTACCTTCTAAATCAATGAGCTTGCCGTGGACTTACCTTCTAAACTTTACCTTTGATTTCCTTATGTTGAGCATTTTTAAAAGTAGTTTGTAGTTCATCAATAAAGGAAGAGTTTATCAAGTACCCACTGGATTCAAGATGTTGTAAGCAGTAAGGTATACAACATGGTGGACCCTGTGGTGGAGAGAGAAAGAGAGAGAGATAGAGGTAGATAGCGTGTGTATGAGAGAGAGAGAGAGCTCGATGGCTAGATATATAGCGTGTGTATGTGTGTGTGTGAGAGAGACAGACAGACAGACAGAGAAGGAGGAAGATACACCTGCCGGTACAGGAAGTCTTTCATTATCACCCTTGTATCATGTTAACAGCGCTACACCTCATAATGGCACACTGGTTTAACGCCTTTACGATCCGCTGCACAGGAAATCCCAGAGAGACACGTGCCGCTCATAGCCTTTCGTGAACCTATTGTGTGTAACTTTATGCAACTACAAACATCCAGCTAGCTCTCACAAACACCTTCTCATCCTATTCACTTCACTACACTAAACATGCACACCACACTTCATTCCTCCACACCAAAATTTAAAAAAAAAAAATATTAATTATAGCCCAGCCTCGGACTCCCCAGGGGGAAGGACCATAGGCCTAAATGCCCCCACACCCGACCGACCATCCCCTGACGACCCCACAAAATTACCTGGACCTTGGCCTGTTACTCTTTCTATTGATTTCTGCAACATTCGCGGACTTTCCTCTAACTTTCACTGTTGAACACCATCTCTCCTCCTACAAACCTGATCTTCTCTTCCTCACCGAAACTCAGGTGTCTGCAGCAACATCCAGCAGCCCCTTCTCTGTATCCTCCTACTTTCTCTATCTTAGTTTCAAACCCAAAGGCGGATGTTGTGCATATGTGCACAACAAACTCACTTGCTCTCGTGTTCCCGATTTCGACTCCTCTGAATTCTCAACTTTATGGCTCAAACTTTCCTGTCATTCTCTTACTAAATATTTCTGTGCTGTCTATCTTTCCCCTAACTCTAAGAACTTTCTCAAATTCTTTGACTATTTAAAATCTACAGTGGAATACATTCTATCCATTTCTCCTTTCTCAGAAATCTCCATCTTAGGAGATTTCAACATTCACCACCGCCAATGGCTCTCCTCTCACACTACTGACCCAGCTGGTGAACAAGCCTATATCTTTTCTTTCCTAAATGACCTAGAGCAGTTAGTTCAGCAACCCACCCGTGTCCCGGATCGCATCGGAGATCGGCCCAACATTCTTGACTTGTTTCTAACTTCTAACCCTTCTTCTTATACTGTTGATCTTTTCTCTCCTTTGGGCTCCTCCGACCATAAACTTATCTCTGTCACCTGTCCTATCTCTCCAGTACGGCCACCCGATCCTCCTAGCCGGCGGCGCTTGTGGCACTTCGGCGCTGCCGACTGGGAGGCAGTACTTCTTTGATTTCCCATGGAATGATTTCTGCTTCCGTGGCCGAGGACCCTCGGAGAGTGCTGAACGCATTACCGAGGTAATCCTATCGGGCATGGAAGCATACCATTCTCTTTCTCTCAGACTAATGCTAAAAAATCTTGGTTTACTCACGCCTGTTCTACTGCTGTCCGCAATAAGGAGGAAGCATTCAAACGGTACCGACGCCTTAAAACTCAAGACTCTCATTCTTCCTATGTTTCTGCCCGGAATCAAGCCAAATCTGTTCTTCGACTTACCAAACACTCTTTCATCAATAATAAATGCACTGAACTATCCAACTCTAGATCTTCCCAAGCTTTCTGGCATCTAGCCAAAAAGCTCTCCCAACAATTTCTCTTCCTCGTCTTTCCCTCCCCTTTTCCACTCTGATGGCACAACCATCACTTCTTCCTCTGACAAAGCTAAACTCTTCGCTCAAACTTTTACTAGAAACTCAACCTTGGATGATTCTGGTGCTATTCCTCCCTCTCCACCCTACTCTCTCTTACTTATTGACAAACTTATTGACAAAGTTCCCCACAAACGTTTACTGCTAAAACTAAAAGCGCATGGAATACAAGACGGCGTGCAAATTGGCTCAGCGCCAGAAAGCAAAGAGTAGTCATAAACGGTAAGGCATCTAAATGGACCAATGTAAGTAGCGGGGTAACCCAGGGATCGGTACTAGGGCCAATTCTCTTTCTAATTTACATCAACGACATAGATGAGGGTCTCACCTGTACAATCTCAAAATTTGCTGACGATACAAAAATTGCAAATAGCGTACTCTCAAAAGAACAAGTTGACGATATGCAACACAATCTAGATAAATTGTCATGTTGGGCCCAAATTTGGCAAATGAGTTTCAATGCGGAGAAATGTAAAGTACTACATATCGGATACCTAAATGAGAAAGCAAACTATTCGATGAATGGCACTCAGCTTAAGAATGTAAACAGAAAAACTGATCTGGGAGTAACAATATCGAGTAACCTAAAACCGAGTCAACAATGTTCAGAAGTTGTTAAGAAGGCAAACAAAATAATTGGCTTTATAGGCAGGTCATTTGAGCATAAATCCAAAGAAGTTATCTAACCCTTTACAATTCCTTAGTCCGCCCTCTTCTGGAATACTGCGTTCAATCCTGGTGCCCTTATTACCAAAAAGATATAAACAAGCTAGAACGAGTTCAACGTAGAGTTACCAAAATGATACCTAGCCTAAAGAACAAACCAGACGAAGAGCGTCTTAGAGAATTAAATCTATTTCCTTTAACCCAGCGCAGATTAAGAGGTGACTTAATTCAAGTGTTCAAAATCATCAAAGGCATCGACAATATGAACTGTAGTAAGTACTTCACTATCGACCAATCTAATTACACGCGGGGAAACGGTTGCAAAATTATTGGTAAATCTTTTAACTCACACGAATCTAAGAATTTCTTCTTCAATCGAGTTGTCAACTTGTGGAATGGGCTTCCCCGAAACGTTATAGACTGCATCACCATTGATTCATTTAAACTCCGTCTAGACAAATATCTCGCATCAAACCCGCGACTGACTGCGTTTGTAAATGAATAACTTTATTTTATCCCCCCCTCAGTTACTAACCCATCTTTCCCCTACTAACTTCCTAATCCTGCCACGGACATTAGTTCCAGGGCAATAATTCCCTTTCCAATGTTCCCTTACCCACTCTAAACCACTGTTTGGACACTTGGTCCTCAGTGTTTTGGAGGACAAGCAACCTAGAAGGGTCACTAGATCTGTTGTTGCTTGATTTCCTTTGTACTCCTTTGTACTTTGTACTTATGCCTAATATCCTAATCTCTTCTAAAGATGTACTTTCTACCCTCTCTGGGCTTAATACTAATAAGGCGTATGGTCCGGACGGTGTTCCTCCTGTTGTTCTCAAAAACTGTGCTTCCGTGCTAACTCCCTGCCTAGGCAAACTCTTTCGTCTCTGTCTATCCTCTAACGTCTTCCCTTCATGCTGGAAATTTGCTCACATTCAACCTGTCCCAAAGAAGGGTGACCGCTCTCAACCCTCCAACTATCTTCCAATTGCTCTCATCTCTTGTCTTTCTAAAGTTTTCGAAACTATTCTTGCTTCCAAATTTCTTAAACATTTCTCTTCTCATAATCTGCTCTCAGATCGCCAGTATGGCTTCCTTAAGGGTTGCTCTACTCGTGATCTTCTTTCATATCTTACTAACTCTTGGTCATCCTCCTTTCAGGAATTCGGTGAGACTTTTTCTATTGCACTAGACATATCGAAAGCCTTCGATAGAGTCTGGCACAAATCTTTAATTTCTAAACTACCCTCCTTCGGTTTCTATCCCTCCATCTGTGCCTTTGTCTCTAATCTCCTTTCCGGCCGTTCCATAGCCGCGGTTGTGGACGGCCATTGTTCACTTCCTCACCCTATAAACTCCGGTGTTCCTCAGGGATCTGTCCTATCTCCTATTCTCTTTCTAATTTTTATAAATGATCTCCTCAACTGTACCTCAATTCCCATCCATTCATACGCAGACAACTCAACCTTACACTACTCCATTAGTTTTAAAGAACGCCCCAGCCAGCAATCCCTCAATGACAAACGTAATGAAGCCATAGAAATCTTAAATTCTGATCTAAATACTATCTCCAATTGGGGCAGAGAAAACCTTGTTACCTTTAATGCTTCCAAAACCCAATTTCTCCATCTATCTACCCGTCAGGATCTCCCAGCGGACTATCCCTTATTCTTCAACAATACAAAAATCGATCCTTCATCTTCTCTCAATATTCTTGGTGTCTCTTTTTCTTCTGCTCTCAATTGGAAGGACCATATTACCAGTCTTGGTGAGGCAGCCTCCCAAAAGCTGGGTGTGCTCAACCGCCTTAGGGGGTTCTTTTCCCCTGCTCAGCTTCTTGCTCTGTACAGGGGCATAGTGCGTCCTTGTATTGAGTATTGTTCACATGTGTGGGGAGGGTCCTCTCACACCGCTCTCCTAGACAAAGTTGAAAGGAAGGCCTTTCGTATCATTAACTCCCGTCCACTCACTAACTCTCTGCAATCTCTCTCTGTCCGCCGCAATGTTGCATCTCTCTCGCTATTCTATCGCTACTATAATAATCAGTGTTCCTCAGAGCTTTCCCAGTGTATACCACCTCCTTTACGTAGGGCACGTGGTACCCGTCTTACAACTCAATCCCACCCCTACTCTGTGCAACTCTCCAATCCAAGAGTGAAACGTTACTCTCAAACTTTCTTCTACTCAACAGCTGAGCTCTGGAACTCTCTCCCAGAATCAATCTTTCCCTCTTCCTATGACTTAAATTGCTTCAAACTCCGTGTGTCCAGGCATTTTGGCTCGAACATCCCTTGATTTTGGCCCTGTCACTCTTTCAACTATGGGGGAGGCACTCGATATAGGCAGTTCTGCCTTTTGCCTCCCTCAATCACATAGAAAAAAAAAAAAAAAAATCTGGATTGATTTATGCATATAATGTCAGCGTAATGAGATGTTCTTATCCCTATCACTACGAGAGGCGTTTCATGAGCTTCATAAAATAGGTACAGGATAGCCAGAATGAATATATAAACTGTATATAGTAGGTTACAGTATATACCGGTATATATATATATATATATATATATATATATATATATATATATATATATATATATATATATATATACCTGTAGCGAGTGCCTCCCCCAGAGTTGAAAGAGTGACAGGGCCAAAATCAAGGGACGTTCGAGCCAAAATGCCAATAACTCTCTCACTCACTCTCCTAGTATATAAAGCTAATATGGTACCGGTAATATATTAATATAATGGGTAACCATAGGAGGTACTGGTAATGTGTTACTGAATTACCATAGGTAGTGTGGCTATTACTGAGAGAGAGAGAGAGAGCGAGCGAGAGAGAGCGAGAGCGAGCATGGAACAAGTGCAACAGTGGGCAATCCAGCAATGGGAAAGAAGCATAACATCTAAACTAAGAGGAGGAAACATTGGAAGTAAACAATGGTGGAGTATAATCAAGGACAGATACCTGCTCTTTCTAAGGATAAACTAAGGAGAGTACAAACAACAAAAGAAGAAGTCAAGAAACTACTCCATGGACTAGATGAAAAAAAAAAAGCAGTAAGACCTGATGGAATTAGCTCTCGCATACTAAGAAGATGTGCATCAGAACTAGCTATTCCTCTTTCAATAATATTTAACAACTGTTTTGATCAGGAATGGTGGCCAAACTTATGGAAAATTAGTAATGTTGTGCCAGCCCATAAGAAAGGAAACAAAAGTGAGGTGAATAACTACCGCCGAGTGTCCTTACTGCCGATATTGAGCAAAGTATTGGAACATATAATATCTGCGAGACTCACTGCTCACTTAGAAAAAAATCATATATTATGTCCAAGGCAGTTTGGATTTCGAAGAGGCTACTCAGCTGCAGATCTACACCTTCTAATGACTTCAAAATGGACTACAGCACTAGATGAGGGGAAACGAACTGCCGTGCTTGCCTTGGACATAGAAGGTGCCTTTGACAGAGTATGGCACAATGGTCTAATGAAAAAACTAAAGGCAGTTGGGGTGAACAAATTGTTTGTCCTGTTAGAAAATTATCTAAGCCACCGACAATTTAGAGTGGTACTACGTGGGAACACTTCAGAGCTGCAAAACATTGAAGCAGGAGTGCCACAAGGAAGTGTTTTGGGACCACTATTGTGGAATATATTTTTAAACGACCTCCTACACCTTATCCCTGAAGCTCATGCCTTCGCAGATGATGGTACCCTCGCAATTACATACAATCCAAATGCTGAGGAAGAAGCTGTGAAGACGCTCAATGCCTGCATTGAGAAAATAGTTGACCGGGGTAAGAGGTGGAAAGTAAGTTTTGCTCCCAAAAACCCCCCAACTTATGCTCATCACAAGATCAAACACACAACTTAAACTAAACTTTAATGGAAAGATTATTAACTCTCAAGAGGAGATCGAAATCTTGGGAGTTAAATATGATACAAAATTGAGTTTCAAATCTCACATTGAAAATATTGCAAGAAAAGCCTCTACAAAACTTACATCTTTAAGGAAAATAGCATGGTTCCTAGATACAAAAGGTAAAGAACTCCTGTATAAAGCTCAGATAAGATCTTCTATGGAATATTCACACCTTGCATGGGGAGGAGCAGCCAAAACTCATCTTAGCCTCCTAGACAAAGTCCAGAGGAGAGCACTGAGGATTATTGAGGGAGATATTCTACCAGTACCGGAGACGGAGCTAGACAGTCTGCAACATCGTAGCGACGTAGCTGGCCTAACAACACTTGTCAAGATACAACAGCAACATGCACCACATCTACAATCACTGAGGCAACATCAGCGCAAACCAGGACGCACCACAAGAACAGTGGTCAGAGCACCTGCAGCACTGGAGGAGCCCCGTTGTAACACGACTCATTATCAGAGACAGTTTGTACCTAAATATTGTAGATTGTGGAACACTTTGCTGTTGGATGGTGAAGAATTATCAAATAATACTGTTCACAAATTTAAATGTAAAATTAATATATGGTTAAAAGAACACCACTTAATTTTTTTTTTTTTTTTTATATATATATATATATATACAGTATATATATATATATATATATATATATATATATATATATATATATATATATATATATATATATATATATATATATATATATATATATATATATATATATATATATATATAGGCCTAAATAAGTAAATAAATAAATAATAATAATAATAATGGTAAAACTTTAAGATAGGATCTCTATCATATGTAGTCCTTTAATCTAATAATACTATGATAGTTCAGAACAAGAATTAATCATTATAACCATGAATTGCCAAGTGTTAAAAAAAAAAAAAAAAAAAAAAAAAGAGAGAGAGAGAAAGAGATATCTGATATCCAGACTGCCCTACCTTGACCCTGAATTGCGTGAAAATTCCATTGTCATTCTCTCTCTCTCTCTCTTACGAGACAGACTCGTAAATCACTTAGAGGAAAATAACATACTTAAAGATACTCAACACGGCTTTCGTAAAAAACGTTCCTGTTTAACAAACCTCTTAGACTTCTTCCACGATATCCTCAACCTCTACGATGAGAGTAAAGCTGTAGATATTATATACCTTGATTTTCAAAAGGCCTTTGACAAAGTTCCCCACAAACGTTTACTGCTAAAACTAAAAGCGCATGGAATACAAGACTGTGTGTTGAAATGGATAGAAAATTGGCTCAGCAACAGAAAGCAAAGGGTAGTCATAAACGGTAAGGCATCTAAATGGACCAATGTAAGTAGCGGGGTACCCCAGGGATCGGTACTAGGACCAATTCTCTTTCTAATTTACATCAACGACATAGATGAGGGTCTCACCTGTACAATCTCAAAATTTGCTGACGATACAAAAATTGCAAATAGCGTACTCTCAAAAGAACAAGTTGACGATATGCAACACAATCTAGATAAATTGTTATGTTGGGCCCAAATTTGGCAAATGAGTTTCAATGCGAATAAATGTAAAGTACTAGATGTCGGATACCTAAATGAGAAAGCAAACTATTCGATGAATGGCACTCAGCTTAAGAATGTAAACAGAGAAACCGATCTGGGAGTAACAATATCGAGTAACCTAAAACCGAGTCAACAATGTTCAGAAGTTGTTAAGAAGGCAAACAAAATAATTGGCTTTATAGGCAGGTCATTTGAGCATAAATCCAAAGAAGTTATCCTAACCCTTTACAATTCCTTAGTCCGCCCTCTTCTGGAATACTGCGTTCAATCCTGGTGCCCTTATTACCAAAAAGATATAAACAAGCTAGAACGAGTTCAACGTAGAGTTACCAAAATGATACCTAGCCTAAAGAACAAACCATACGAAGAGCGTCTTAGAGAATTAAATCTATTTCCTTTAACCCAGCGCAGATTAAGAGGTGACTTAATTCAAGTGTTCAAAATCATCAAAGGCATCGACAATATGAACTGTAGTAAGTACTTCACTATCGACCAATCTAATTACACGGAAACGGTTGCAAAATTATTGGTAAATCTTTTAACTCACACGAATCTAAGAATTTCTTCTTCAATCGAGTTGTCAACTTGTGGAATGGGCTTCCCCGAAACGTTATAGACTGCATCACCGTTGATTCATTTAAACTCCGCCTAGACAAATATCTCTCATCAAACCCGCGACTGACTGCGTTTGTAAATTAATAACTTTATTGTATCCACCCCTCAGTTACTAACCCATCTGTCCCCTACTAACTTCCTAGTCCTGCCACGGACATTAGTTCCAGGGCAGTAATTCCCTTTCCAATGTTCCCTTACCCACTCTAAACCACTGTTTGGACACTTGATCCTCAGTGTTTTGGAGGACAAGCAACCTAGAAGGGTCACTAGATCTGTTGTTGCTTGATTTCCTTTGTACTCCTTTGTTGTTTGTGCGTGTGTATGGGTGTGTGGCGAGGTTTTTTACCGTGTTGGTGTATCCAGGACAATATAGAACTGAGGAACTTTAATATCACTCATATAAAATCGTACCTGTTCTCTAGGGGACTTTATTATAGTACCGGTATAAACTTGTTTTTAGTGTTAGCTTTGTGAAATTTTAGCGATTAGACATATATTAGTCGTATTATTGAAAGAAAACTAGCATTCAAAATCGTCCCTAAGTTGACAATAATTGTATTGAATTGTATGACATGGCATTGACAGTGTGAATATATACAGTACACTAATCGCTCACTTCTACAGCACTATACGTACACATATTTATTATTTGTATATCTTTTATTAGGGGGCGGGGGGAACTTAGCTGGTAGAGCTTCTGTTTGGTGATCACACAGACCGGAAATTAAGTCTATACAACTAGATTGTTAGAAAAGGTGTCTATTTTGGTTCACACAAAATAATGTTTGAATTGTAATTGGAATAGTTTGTATATACAATATTTTACGGTCATGTTCTTTCTTATTATGTACGGTACTGCAAATTTAATCAAATACCGGTACCATCATTTATCTGTATAGTTTATATAAAGCAATACCGGTACTTTGTCGAGTTATGCATATTTGACAGTAGCCTAATTGTGATAATTCAATATGATTAGAACTAACCACATGATTATTATTGTATCATATTTTCATTTATGTAGGTGCCACCCTCACATATTTATAACTGTAACAAATTACTGTAGGCTACAATAGAACATATGTCCAACTGGTACAGATATATTCTTAATTGTTATATTTAAGCTATTTGAAGAAGCCCCCAATGAACTCAGAAACGGATTATAAAAATCCAAAGTACGGTATAGCCTAGATTAAAACAATATATTTAGTTTGCTATTATATAGCCTACTCGGCATGGACTAAAACAACATACCGTACATATAATTAGGTCTTTAACAGCCATACGTATGGACAACTGTAGAAGCGCCTGCGCTGAAATGTGGTATGAATTTTATTGAACAAATTTGACACGCCAATGAAATATTTTGAAACCTTTCATTAAAACACATGCCAGTGTCGGTGTTTTCCATCAATCATAGTTCACTATCTCAAGTGTATCATATAGCTGTGTACCAGCTACCTGTGCATGTATTGTAGATCTGAGAACCCACCCTTGGTTTCAAAGAAGTTACGTCCCATTTCCGCGTATGTCCAATGTTGCCCTCCGCTAATCCATTACGGAATTTACCGGGAAAGGTACAGCGGAAAACAAGAATTAACCTACTACCTTCTTATCTCTTTGTTTTGGTTCTTGTGCACCCCAGACCCCCCCCCCCCCCCCCAGCTAAATGTTTACATTTTTCGGTATGACCGATTTTTCTTAAATTGCAGGTTCGCTATCGCTTACTCAAAAGAAGAACAAAACGACACCTGAATGGCGTGAAGCGCCTTATAATCGCCAACAAAAATAGTTGAAACGTCTTAAAATCTTGAAAATAATTGAGTAATAGGAGGAGGGCCAAAAACGCCTGTCCTTCTCTCCCCCCCCCCCCTCTAGTGTAAACAAATTCCTGGCCCTTAATATAAATCTCCCTGTAAAGCCCGGTTCACACTAGCCGTCTGTTGGGGATCCGTTTTTGGGCCTGTGACGTCACATACAAAAAACCGGACGTGGAGAAGGGAAGTTGAAATGAAATGCGTACCACATTCCAGAGCGTGGGCCAGACTCTAGGGGTGGGGCACGTACTTCTCTGGCGTACGGTAAACACCTACTAGACGATCGTCAATATGGACTGAGAAACGATCTTTCTTGGTGTTTTTTTTGTCTTTATTTGGAACGAAGATGAACCACCACCGTAATTCAATTCATATTAACTAGGAATATACATTGTCTCTATCTGGAGGGGCGCTAAGCAGTACAACGTGTTAACTTTGGTGGTGCCGCGTCGGCTGCCAGGTCAATAGGTTAACATATTAAACTGCCTTAATATTTGCCTTGCCATTAAAATTATACATATAGCATATATTGTGATGCGATATTAACTATAATGTAATGGAAATTGGCAGAAAAATATTACACACATTTCACTTCAATGTTCAATATACGTATGTACGTACACCAAAAAGATAAATCGAAACCATCTTTTTGAGTGGTACGTATTTTGGTAAACGGCTCCCCGGTTCACAATAAGTACACGCCGCATGTCTGTAAGTGACGTCACTCTGACGTCACGATTTTTTATACGTACAGTAAAACGGTAGGAAAAACGGCTAGTGTGAACCAAGTATATCTTGGTGTGAACCGGGCTTAAAAGAGTTTGCCCGTAGCCATTTGACACGGCTGGGAACTAATTCCAATGTAGTTGCAAGTAAAGTTGACCACAGAAAAAATATATATATAATTATATACAAAGTAAATAAATAAATAAATAATTAAATAATTAAATAGATATATACGGTACAACATAATTAAATATATACAGTATATACGGTACAAACTAATTAAATATATATCTGGTTGTTTTCTCCACCACGTTCATGAGGGATCAATACAAAATTAGATTTGCAATACCGTAGCTAAATTCTATTTTATGCTAGAAACAATGATATGAACGTGTGGTCAAGAATACACTCTAATGAATATTGGCATTTGCAGATAATTTAACATTTACATTCTTAATTGGCTAATTTTCATGGGGGAGGGTCGCCGGCCCAACCACCCAAGCCCTTTTAGTCTTCTTCTGATAGGTGCAGTTGGATGCAGTTCGGATCACTCTCCTACAGATGCACTGTAGGATAGTAATAGAAGAGTTTGTAGATGAGGAGAAGGTCTGGAGAAGGAAAAGAAGTTGTATACTGCCTTCCTAAACTTGGGGAAAGCCTATGACAAAGTAGATCGAAAAGGTTTATCGTAAGCACTGAGAATATACGGAATAGATGGCAAGTTGGAAGCAATGCAGGGCATGTATGAGGGTACAAGGGCGGCAGTGTGTGTCGAGGATGAACAGAGCAAGTTCTATGATCTGAAGATTGGGTTAAAACAAGGGTGTGTGATGTCCCCATGGTTGTTCATTATATACAGTAGGTGGATGGAGTCATGAAAGAAATACAAGGAAGAACAGTGGATGTTGGATTACCCCTGGTAAGTCAAAGGAGTGAGTTGAAGTTGCCTGTGCTACTGTTTGCTGATGATACAGTTCTGTTGAAGGATGATAGTGGGAGTTGAGGTGTTTGGTGAATATGTTTGGTACTGTGTGTGAGAAGCGGAGCCTGAAGGTCAATGTGATAAAGTATAAGCTACCGATATTTTCTTTGAGAGGAATACAGTCACAGTGTGAAGTGAGGTTGAATGATCAGTTAATGGAAAATGTCAGCTCATTTAAGTACTTGGGCAGTGTGATGAGTAGCGATAGGAGTTTGGAGAATGAAATGCGAGAGCAGGTGCACCAGGGGAGGAGTGTTATAGGTACGCTGAAAGCAGTGACTAATAATAAGGGGGTGAGCTTTGGAAATAAAGAAGTCTGCATGATAGTGTGGTGATCCCAACATTGACGTATGGGAATGAAGCCTTTACGTTGTTGGAGAGACAAAATCAAGAGTGAAAGGGGTGAAAATTAGTTACTTGAGAAGTGCATGTTGAGTCACATGGAGATGTAGACAGCCAAATGAGGAAGTACGAGAGCGATGTGTAGATAAGCTAGAGTGTTAAAAGAACAGCTTGAGTGTTTCTATCATTTGGAGCATACGGTATGTAAAGTGAGAGCATGCTTAAAATTGTTTGGGATTGAGGTGGAAGGGCACGGAGAGAAAGAGGGTGGCAGACCGAAAATAACTAATGACAGAGGTGCGTGGAGGCGATTTATTCGTGGGCATCCCCTCGGGGTTTAAGGCATTTTTCAATACATAGATAGAATTCCTTGAATATGATAGGTCTTTCCTTAGGCCTATCTGAATATAATTATTTGGCAGTAGCTCTGCAGTTTATGGAGTTGTCAAAAGATTGAAAAGGTTACCGGTACGGTACTTGAAATATAATTTTAACCTTGCAAACTCCACAAGTCCTTCCTAAGTTTAATCTAATTATTTGCTGGTAGTTAAGATTAAATATATATGACTTCTCTCGTGTTACAAGGGTTAAAAGCAAATACAAGTGAGAGAAAAAGACTGGGACTGTGAGACAGGAAAGAGACTCAGGTTGACCCCCAAATCAATCACATGGCTCACACATCACTCACCAGCCACGGGTTTCACATGTCTCATGGTCCTCTTTAGAGACCCCAATGTCATTATTGTTTTTCAATTATATTTTGTTTTATTTTATTTAAACCTTAGGTAAAAGCGTACGGCCGTATGCTAGGTTGCAGCGACGCCTATCTCCGTGTCTTTATCCTTTATCCCCTGCAGCGGGTGAGATACCCGGCCTGAAACACAAGGGCTACTACATATTATCCAAGTTACTACAGTTTGCATCCATATATGAGATGACACATTAAATGTGTCATCTCATATATGGACAAATTTTGTCCATTCCTACTACAAGCTCCCATATACTGTTTCGCGAACAGAGGCACTCGGATGTTGTACAACTGTTC
The DNA here is from genome assembly GCA_032716605.1 of Paralithodes platypus. Taxonomy (NCBI): domain Eukaryota; kingdom Metazoa; phylum Arthropoda; class Malacostraca; order Decapoda; family Lithodidae; genus Paralithodes; species Paralithodes platypus. The sequence continues at coordinate 73,651,181 of CM064492.1, read as the reverse complement.
ATCCGTCTCTCCTTGCCTGGAAATCGAACCAGGGAACTTTTGCTTGTAAGCCATTTGCTCTACAGTATATACTTCGCCAAAGGTTGCCCTAAGGACTAAGGTCTTTTATACGTTGCCAAGTAATTTAACAGATAGAGTTAGGCACAACACTTACGGTAATAACTCCTATTTTCACCAGCGACAAGGGTGTTTATGGCATGTCAGTAAGCTAATGGTAAACTAGCACAACATAATGTGAATCTCAATATTATTTACCCATAGAAATACCGGGATTTGAATTTGTATGTTCGTGGTTATAATCCAGTACTTTAGCCACTCAGCCATAGCTCACCTTACCTTATACATTATATTACGACAAGTGGAGTAATAGCACATAAAGGAAGACAGAAACTCACCAAGTTCATTGTGCAAACTCATTGATATACATTATAACGTTATGCACATTATATTTGTACAAATTTGAACATATACATTAATATACCGGTAGTACATTTCAAAGTGCAACTAATTTGCAACATGTACTCAAATCACATGTACCATTTATACAAACATGATAGGCTACTTAAACTAACAAGGATTTCGTAAAATTGCCATAAAACACTAAAGTGACAGGTGAAACTCACATACAGTAAGTCTCCTGGATCTGGCGACGTCGATGCCAGGGTCGTCTCCATCCCTCGGGACGTCCTCGCCTTAACATGTAAGAATGGGGCTGCGCCGAGCTCACACCCACGAACGGCCCTCTTCCCACAATGTTTCGCCCGGGATCATCTAGGGACCATGCTCAGTCTACGAGTTCCGGTTGAAGGCAAGCGAAACATTGTGAGAACGGGTCCTCAAGTCGGGGCGCTAGAGGGATGAGGTATTTGGTTAGAAGGAATTACTGTTATTACGCTGCCGGCTTTATTAATTCGCGTTCTATGTTGATGTTTTGGTGGAGGGAGGGGGAGGGAGAGGGGCAGGAGTAGGAGAGGAGATTTGAGGAGGCTTGAGGGAGGGATGGAGATAAATAGCTTGGGGAAATGTGGATAAAAGAGGGGGAAATAAGCTCGATTGAAAGGAGGTAGAAACAGTTACCGTAAGGTGGGAGAAACGAGACGAGAAACAAATATACGCTCACATGTGTGTGTGTGTGTTTGTGTGAGAGAGAGAGAGAGAGAGATGAGTGGATGATGGGAGGGAAGCAGGTGGCGAGAAGGAGGGAAGGAAATAAAGAGGAAGTTGACGCCAAATGAGATAAACCAAGTAAAGATGAATATGCACATCCGTCTGTCTGCGTGTATGTCTGTGTTTATGTGTGCATAAATTTACAATTCTGTCTGTTTCTGTATATGTGTGTGTGTACATAAATCTACCTATCTGTCTGTGTTTGCATAAATCTACACATCTGTCTGTGTGCGTGTGTGTGTATGTGTTTGTGTATGCATAATTCTACAACAACTAAATGATATGTTGAGAAGTGAAATGCATCGATAAACCTAGAAGAGGGACAGCAAGATGAAGGACATTGAATAACAACAGTGGATTTGGAAAGGTGGAGGTGGAGAGAGAGTACAAAGGAGTACAAAGAGAGAGAGAGAGAGAGAGAGAGATAGAGAGAGAGGTGGAGGAAAGAAGAGAATGAGGTGGAAGAGGTGGGTGAAAGGAAAAGAGATAGGGGGAAAGATATGAAGGTTAAATTGGAAAATACAATGATGGAGATAGAGATAGGCAGAGGTGGAACGAGTGATGGAGGTGGAGGGAGGGAATGATGGAGATGGAGAGCAGGAGTTGGAGGGAGGGAGTGATGGATGTGGAGAGAGGGAGTGATGGATGTGAAGGGAATAAGTGGTGGAGGTGAAGGGAGGGAATGGTGGAGGTGAAGGGAGGGAATGGTGGAGGTGAAGGGAGGGAATGGTGGAGGTAGAGGGGAGAGAGGCAGGAAGGTGGAGGGTGGAGAGAGAGAGGAAGATGGAGGGGGGAGAGAGAGGAAGGTGGAGGGAGAGATGGAGGTGGAGGGGTGGAGGTAGAACATCAACTTACAGCCTTTGGGCATCATCCTCCTCCACCATCATCACCAGGGACACTATGTCTATCTCTCTCTCTATCTCTCTCACTCTATCTATCTCTATCTATATCTATCTATCTATCTATCTCTCTATCTCTCTCTCTCTCTCTTTCTCTCTCTATATATATATATATATATATATACCGGTATATATATATATATATATATATATATATATATATATATATATATATATATATATATATATATATATGTGTGTGTGTGTGTGTGTGTGTGCAGTATCTACCTAGCTATCACAGTATAGTAATCGTAGGTTATCGAGATACACTGTATCATTCTCTCCTTTGATAGGTACCGTACCGTATGTCGAAAGTGGCATTTACCGTAGGATCAGTAATAACCTAACTTGTTTAACTAGTAGGACAATAAAGATACGTCCCTGGTTCAATCAAATTCTGAATAGTCACGCTGGAGAGTCTTATCGTGATATTTTCGCGGATTCGAAGTTCGAACTAGGGGGTTCTTTCTCCGATTTTGGGTCCCTTACCGCAAAGTTCCATTTTCGTGTCCAGTCCAGATCTACTGTAGTCTATGCCTGTATCTATAACTTTACGTGGTTATATCTATAGGAAAATTAACTAAGACAATATAATCCTTACCCCACAGAAAGATAGGCTTAGATAAAGATAGATAAGATATTCAAGCTTTGTTTCAGTACAGTATTGCTGAAGTGTATGAATTATTAATTGAAATTGTGAAGATATCACACGATTTTTTGGTGTGACTATGCTTTGGCCAATTGTTCGGGGTACACTTTTATTTCGAAAACAAAATCAAAATATCAAATAATTAAATATAGAACGCGATGTTATAATGCTTTGAATGTCTCAGTGAGGCCGCAGATATTATGTCAGTGTGTTTAATCAGTCATTGTTCACTGTCTCACCTGTATAGTACACTATAAGACATGTATAATGGCTATATTTAACTACTCAAACTGCTTATATGAACCCTCGAACTGCAAATACGTGGCTTCGAAAGCTTAAGGCCACCATTTGTCTGAAAGTGTACCAATCAACCGGACACAAAAATCGGGTCCTACCCCAGATACCCCTTCAATTCAAAGGCGTTGTGTTAATTCAATTCTGGCTAACAGTAGGTGATTTTGCTAGGTTTGGGAACGACCTACTGTACAGTCGCGCTAATAAGTCATGTCTCAGCTGTCATTACGTTTGGCTCGCTCTGTGCTGTATTAATGTCTGTCAGATGTTGAATAGGGTGGGTAAGTGTAGGAACATGTTTGTATATCTCACTGGAAACGAATAAATCAAGTTTTAGATATTGCCGATACTAATTATTGATATTAAAACATACTTGGTGCCGAGACATCACTTATTAGCGCGACAGTATACGACTGAAAGCAGTGAAAGCTGTCCTCATTAACTTTCAAACTCTCTCAGCCTCTTCCTGATCTGAATAAAATCATCAAATGGTAGTCTGTATATATAATAAGAAAGGCATTAACGTACTGAAAGGAATACTTTAAAATGTGTATATACTGTATATACTTCAGTTGTATTGAAAAATATTGTTTTCAGCCATCAAAAATGGAAAGTAGAGTAAAAGTGATGAGACTAGAACGCAACTTTTGAGCGTGAATGCCACACATTTATGAAGGCACCTGTACCGGTTTGGGTAGCCAACTCTTATGGGCCTGTACAATGGCAGTTAGGTTAGGTTAGCTAAGGGGGGTCACCGTTTGTTTTTGTTTTTTATCTTTCTCTCCTTTTCTCTCTTTCCCTGGCTTGTATCCATTCGGCTCCATTCAGCCAACTGTTTTAAGACGTTTATCCCCATCCAGGTGTCGATTTCTTCCTGGCGAGCGATTTCGAGCCAGCATTGTATGGAGAAATCCGGCTCCGCCGGAGAAATTTTTCTGTCGAAAAATGTACTAATTTGCTTGCTGTCAAAACAAGATTAAATATATGCTGGCTCGCTACCGCTAGCCAGGAATATATTGACACCTGGATGGGGGTAAACTTCTTAAAACAGTAGGCTGAATGGGGCCGAATGGATACAAGCCAAACAGAGAGGGAGAGAAAGAAAAAAAGCAGGTGACCCCTCTTAAGGTGAGGTTAAGTGTGGGTAATGTTAGGTTATATTGTATTAGGTGAGATTTGGCCTCAGTTAAATTACAGTATTATATACAGCATATTATATTTAGCTTACCTACATTAGATTAGCTAATGTTAATGTGGGTAATTTTATGGTTGACTATGTAAGTGTAAGGTATGGTTTGGTAAGGATTAGTTTGTTATGTTACTCTTACGTACGTTAGGTAAATTTAGATAGGGATTACATTTGAGCAATGTTATGTTATACCGGTATATAACTATGTTTGGTTAGGTAAGGTAGGTTAGGTGTGGGTGTTGGTACTTAATGTTATGTTATACCGGTATATAACTATGTTTGGTTAGGTAAGGTAGGTTAGGTGTGGGTGGTGGTACTTAATGTTATGTTATACCGGTATATAACTATGTTTGGTTAGGTAAGGTAGGTTAGGTGTGGGTGGTGGTACTTAATGTTATGTTATACCGGTATATAACTATGTTTGGTTAGGTAAGGTAGGTTAGGTGTGGGTGGTGGTACTTAATGTGTGGTTAGGTAAAGTAATGTAAGTTTAGGTGTTGGGGAACCAATTACATATGTAAGCGAACTTAATCGTGAGCTAACCAAATTCCGTCAAATTAATGTAGGCCTAGTAAACTTAGACTCAAAAGTTGTGTCCCACTTCTAAGACTTAAATTTCAATTTCCTTTATGATATAAGAAAAAAATATTACATTGGACGTAAAGGCTTTGTTGACTGACTGAGTGTATATGTTTATTTGGTCAAAAATAATAGCCTACCGAGATAACACTATAATATAAATTAACCAATGGTGAACTGCGAGCCTGCCTGCCACTCACCGGATCAGGAGTTGAATTGGCTCTTGATTATGCGAAAATGAGCAGGGAATGAAGGTAATTTTGGGCCAATATGCCCGCTCCACAGGGGTTAACTGTAAACATCTAATCTAAAGTTTGATAAACACATGTTTATACGTTTCTATTTATTATGACGAGTGTAGAAATCCCGACTTCCAACCTCACACTACAAAAAGACTTTAACAATTTAGCTTACATTTATTCTGTTTACAGTTCGTTTACACCAGCTCTCTCTGAGTTACCTGAAGTTATACCCTGTTCCAAATAGGTAGGCCAGTAATCGTGAACTCTAACCTCTGTAACTCAAAAAATGCTAGAGCAAATGGGGTGTAAATTTCCACCCCTATTTCCTGGCTGGTAGAAATATTAGCTCGATTACTCTATTTGTTTGTGAGTTGAGATTAATGGTCAAGCGTTTTGGCCTACTTAGTTGGAGTACGGTATAGGGGGTCACAATTACTAGACTCATGATAACGGATAATCTATAGCGATAACAGAGCTGAATTTATGGAGGTGGAACACGACTTATAAACGTGACATTTTTTTTAGTGATCAAATTGCGTATCTCTAGCCCAAATTTATGCTTTCCAACATGCATAGTTGGCCACGTGACTTTGTATCCACTCCTTCAGTATATGTATGGAAGGAAATATTATGATTGAGTTACATGAATAATTTGCTATGAAACCGTTAATTGGTCATATTCAATTACTGCACAAAAAATTCAGTCGTACTAAATTCCCTTCCATTCATAAAATAACTTAGTGTACCGGTATATAAATTGTGGACAACCGTACCACATGTTTTGTGAATGTGCTTAGTTTGTTGGTAACGGATAAAACTATTATACAATTGTATGTAAATTAGCTATTGTATATTACTCAAAGCTCAGCAATACTTTCCGGAACAAACTAAGCATACACATACTGTACACGTATACAAATGTAATACAAATAATCACATTGACATTTATAGCAAGCACCCACAATATAGTATTACAAAACACAACACCCATAACAGTGACACACAATAAAGACAATAACACAAGCATCACACAGTAACAACACAACCTCACAACAAAAGCACAAACATCACACAGCAACAACATAAACATCACACAACAACAACACAAACATCACACAACAACAACACAAACATCACACAGTAACTACACAAACATCACACAGTAACTACACAAACATCACACAACAAAAGCACAAACATCACACAGCAACACCACAAACATCACACAACAACAACACAAACATCACACAGTAACAACACAAACATCACACAGTAACAACACCAACACCACAAACATCACACAACAACAACACAAACATCACACAGTAACAACACAAACATCACACAGTAACAACACAAACATCACACAACAAAAGCACAAACATCACACAGCAACAACACAAACATCACACAACAACACAAACATCACACAGTAACAACACAAACATCACACAGCAACAACACAAACATCACACAACACCACAATCATCACACAACACAAACATCACACAGTAACAACACAAACATCACACAGTAACAACACAAACATCACACAGCAACAACACAAACATCACACAGCAACAACACATACATCACACAAAACAACACAAACATCACACAACAACAACACAAACATCACACAGTAACAACACAAACATCACACAACAACAATACAAACATCACACAACAACAACTCAAACATCACACATTAACAACAACACAAACATCACACAACAACACAAACATCACACAACAACAACACAAACATCACACAACAACAACACAAACATCACACAGCAACAACACAAACATCACACAGCAACAACACAAACATCACACAAAAACAACACAAACATCACACAGTAACAACACAAACATCACACAGCAACAACACAAACATCACACAACAACACAAACATCACACAACAACAACACAAACATCACACAGCAACAACACAAACATCACACAGTAACAACACAAGCATCACACAGCAACAACACAAACATCACACAACAACACCACAAACATCACACAACAACAACACAAACATCACACAGTAACAACACAAACATCACACAACAACAACAATACAAACATCACACAACAACAACAACTCAAACATCACACATTAACAACAACACAAACATCACACAGCAACAACACAAACATAACACAACAACAACAATACAAACATCACACAACAACAACACAAACATAACACAACAACAACAATACAAACATCACACAACAACACAAGCATCATACATTAACAACAACACAAACATCACACAACAACAACACAAATATCACAACAACAATACAAACATCACACAACAACACAAACATAACACAACAATGCAAACATCACACAACAACAACACAAACATCATACATTAACAACAACACAAACATCACACAACAACAACACAAACATCACACAACAACAACACAAACATCACACAACAACACAAACATCACACAACACAAACATCACACAGTAACTACACAAACATCACACAACAACAACGCACAAATCACACAGTAACTACATAAACATCACACAACAACGCAAACATCACACAGTAACTACACAAACATCACACAACAACAACACAAACATCACACAACAACACAAACATCACACAACAACACAAACATCACACAGTAACTACACAAACATCACACAACAACAACACAAACATCACACACACACAAAGCAACAATACATAGCTACAAAATAGTAGCGTGCATATACACAGAACAGTAGCACATACACACAGACAAACACACACACACACACACACACAAGCCCTGAGGTGAACCAGTGTACATTGAACCTTGTCACTGAATGGAGCAACGCGGTTCTGCTCTATATGGTTCGAACCCTCCCTAACCCCTCCCCCCCCCCTCTTCCGCCAATAACCTCCCACCTCCTACCCTGTGCATGCAAACCCCGCTGCTACATCAATGTCTTTTGTTGCAGGTCTGTGTCTGTCGCCTGACGTCCAAATGGGAGCTCAGATGTGGTGCACCTGCCCAGACTGCTTCAAGGAGTCGAGGGTGAGTTGCTTCATTATATATCCTTCTCTACTGTAGCCTATGCTTATAGGCAATAGCGGGGTCCTACCTCCATGACTTCAAATTTAATTTACTCTTTTGGTTGAATGCAAAACTACTACTGAACCATACTGAATGGCATTTATTAATGTTTGTTAAGCATATTTTATTTTTATTGTTTTCATTTAAGTACAGAGATAACCAGATTTGAAATTATCAAGGTAGGAGAAGATTTTTGAACGTGACTATAAAATATGTAATGCCTTCATCAACCTATTGTGTCCGTCTTTACGGGAAGCGGTTAATTCATTATCGAAAGTAGCTTAGATCCCTTAAATGCAGCGAAGATCCCTTAAAGCCATGTCCTTAGTAGAAACATGAGGCAAAAATGTCACCATACCGTTTACCCGTTCAACAATAGGTAGCGAAGCTATTTTCACGTTTTTTTTAATAAGTGTCCATAAATTTTAATGTCCACTTACCATAACATGCGTATATACAGTAGGCCTATGTACTGTACGTAATAATAGTAACTATACGTCATACACCTCTTTCTACAGTATGGCACTGGTCCTTCACATACACAATTGATGGACCAGTGAATAGAGGTACGGTACTATAGGTAGCGCCAACGAACTTGACAATAATCTGGACCCCTTAACGTCTTATAACTCAACATGAATGTAAGCAATCGGGCTGACATTTCTATAATTTGAGAAGAGTCCACCAGAAAATAGGTGTGGATATTTACAGCCAGTTTGCTAAAGGTAATTTTGAATTACGAAGACGTGAGGGATCGAAATTATTGTCAAGTTCGTTGGCGCTACCTATAGTAACAAATAGTTTCCCTTCTGTACGTGGGTTGCGTGGCTTACGGCAAGGTCCATAGATACTCAGTAGTATCTATGGACCTTGGCTTACGGTTGCCTTAACCAAGGAGACTGGCACGTGCATACAGTAGCCCATCCGACATTCGGGTGTTTTAGTGTATTTGTTTATGTAGTATTGTGGGTTAGGGTTCTGTTTGCCTTTTTCGAGCAATGTATTTAGCTTTGTCAAAAATAAAATAAAAAATAAAACATTCCCAGACCCTCTTCAAGCTACCCCCTCCCAGAATCCTCATTCAAGCTAAATTTATAAATTTTTCGGTAGAGAATGTCCTGGTCCTGCAATTATGCAATTAAATTACTTGTAGTTAAAATTTGCAGTATTATTATGATAAATTTTAATAAAATTTTAACATTTGCAATGCGTAATGATTACTTTTGTTCTAAGTTTATAATATTAACTACGATTATAAGTATTTTTCAAATGCCAAGTATCTGGCCTTATTTCAGGCTTCTTACAATACTCTATTAACCATTTTAAATAGTGCAATAGGTCCTTATTTTACTGGGAGAACTAAGATAAGAACTGAATAAACATGTACGGTTTATAAGGTTTAATTACCGGTACTTAAGTTATAAGGTAAGTTTGGCAAACATTGAACATAAGAACATAAGAAAATGTGAGTCTGCAGAAAGCCGATTGGCCTACACAAGGCAGATCCCTGTCACACCCAACCCTAATTATAAGCCCAGCTTAAAAACACCATTAGAACTTACCTCACCGAAACGGTCAGAGGTCAGAAAAACGGGGATAGGTAAGTGACTGGTAAATAATGATTACAGACTTATATAGAAATACAATGAATGTATTTATGTATTTAGAGATAATAGAACCTGTGATAAATGCAAACTTTTATTCTGTGGGGAGGAAGGGAGTGAGTATTGACGGTATTAGAGGCTTCTACAATAAGGAAATATAATTATATCTTAATCGCGTCGGCGGAATCGTCATCGTAACCCATAAGGTATAACTAAAATTCGGCAAAGTAACAAAGGGATAGCATGTGTACTGTGATGAATTATTTTACGTTAGTAGGGATCTCAAGATAGGGAACAGCAATACTTCTAGTATAACTCTGTTCTATTATTCATATATGCTTTCCCGGGATCATGGGCAAGGGTCAAGGGGCAAGAGGAAGTCTTCACAGGTGTTTGATGAAGACCAGGTATCTTGTCGTAGTCGAGGATTCTTTGTTTTCTTCTTCTGGTGGTTCTCGACTCGCAGCCTCCGACTGTAGTCTGTTGGCGCTTTTGATACACTTGCACTTTACCAGTAGGCATACTAACTGGTTCCTCATTAGGCGTACTAATCGAGTGTGTGGGTAAACATAAGAACGTAAGAACATAAGAACATAAGAAAATGGGAGTCTGCAAAAAACCGATCGGCCCATACAAGGCAGATCCCTGTCACACCCAACCCCAATTACAAGGCCCAATTCACGAATACCTTGAGTACTGCCCCCACCAAAATGGTCAGGGATTAACACAAGATTACGGGGGTCTGCTGAACGCCGATTGGCCCACACCTGGTAGATCCCCCTCACACCCAACCCATCTCGTCCATATGCCTATCTAATTTTATCTTAAAGCTCCCTATTGTTCTTGATCCCACTATATCCCGTGTCAGAAACACGGGGATCTGCAGATCCCCACACCTGGGCCACACCTGACAGATCACCCTCACACCCAACCCATCTCGTCCATAATGCCTATCTAACTGTACCTTAAAGCTCCCTATCGTTCTTGATCCCACTATAGCACTTGGCAGCCCATTCCACCCATCTACAACTCTGTTACCAAACCAATATTTGCCTATATCTTTCTTGAAACGAAATTTATCTAATTTGAAACCATTTGTACGAGTTCTTTCGCTATCACTGAGCTTTAGTACATTTTTCATGTCCCCTTTATTAATCCCACTAACCCACTTGAATACCTCTATCATGTCCCCTCTAACTCTGCGTCTCTCTAACGAATGTAAGCCTAATTTTTTCAACCTTTCTTTATACGGAAGATTTATAATATTATGGATAATTTTTGTCATTCTATGTTGTACTCTCTCCAATGTCCATTCTGTAATAAGGACACCAACATTGAACAGCATAATCCATATGGGGTCTCACTAATGACAAGTGAAGTTTTAAGATAACATCAGCAGTTCTGTTACTCACACTCCTAGAGATGAACCCAAGAATCCTGTTTGCCTTGTGTCGAACGCTTATACACTGTTTTCTAGGCTTCAAATCATTGCTAACAAACACACCTAGATCTTTCTCATAATTCGAGTTTTCTAATTCCATATTAGCTAGTTTATATTTAACATTTGTATGCATCTTCCCTATCTTTAATACCTTGCATTTGTCAATGTTAAACTTCATCTGCCAATTTACTGACCATTCGTGTAAGGTATCTAGATCCCTTTGGAGGCACTCTATATCTCTATCTGAATCAATTGTTCTCCCCATTTTGGTATCGTCTGCAAATTTACTTATCCTACTAGTTATACCTAAATCAAGGTCATTTATGTATATAACAAACAACAGAGGACCTAATACAGATCCCTGGGGGACACCACTTTAACTGCTCCCCATTCTGACTTTGTACCATTTATGCTGACTCTCTGCTTCCTACCAATTAGCCATGACCTAATCCATCCCAACAACGCCCCACCTATTCCATGTGCCTCAACCTTTCTCATCAATATCTCATGGGGGACTCTGTCGAAAGCTTTACTGAAATCTAAATATATTATATCATATGACTTGTCATTATCTACTGCTTCATAATTATACCTCTGAGAAAAAACTAAGCAAATTAGTAAGGCAAGAACGTCCCTGAGTGAATCCATGCTGAGAAGAATTTATTAAATTAAATGTATCTAAGTGGTTTCTAATTTTACTAGCAATAATTGACTCTAGTAGCTTTCCTATGATTGATGTAAGACTAATGGGACGGTAATTGGATGCTATTGATTTGTCACCTTTTTTGAAGATCGGAACTACGTTTGCAAGCTTCCAAGCTTCTGGAACTATACCTGTCTCTAATGACTTGTTAAATAGAAATGTTAATGGGTAACTTAACTCATCCCTACATTCTTTTAATACTCTAGCATATACCTCATCAGGACCAGGCGATTTATGAGGTTTCAGTCTGTCAATTTCCTTAAGCACATCATTTCTACTTATAGTAACCGTACAGGGATATATCAAAGGCATTTGGTAGAGTCTGGCATCAATCCTTATTGTCGAAGATGTCACACTACGGCCTTGCATCATTAGTTCCACTAATTTCTTTTTATCTTCATAACAGAAAAATACGTGTAATGGTAGATGGCCTTTATTCTCAATTTCACTCAATAAATGCTGGTGTTCCCCAGGGATCAGTTTTGGCCCCAACTCTGTTTCTCATTCATATCAATGATCTCATATCTACCACTCATAATCCAATACATTCCTACGCAGATGACTCAACACTCCACAGTTCCTTCACATTTACCAATTCTTTCACCCAACCCGATCTTATAAATTCAAAAATAAACACTGCAATTTCTCTGAACCAGGACCTTTCTAGAATTAATGAATGGGGACAAGATAATCTAGTTTCCTTTAATGCACAGAAAACCAAGTACATTCAATTTTCTAACCGACAGAATCTCACTGACTCCCATATATTTTTAATGATGTAAATATTCCCACTTCCCCTAGTATTGACATTCTCGGTGTAACATTAACTACTAACTTGAGCTGGACACATTATGTTAGAAGCATTGCTAAGAATGCCTCTAAAAAACTGGGACTCCTGTACAGAGTTCGAGAATTCTTCACTGACGAGCAGTTGGCCGTAATATATAAAAGTCATGTGCGTTCTCAGATGGATTACTGTTCACCTCTGTGGGGTGGAAGTGGAGTGGTTGCATTGAGGCAGTTGGACAAAATTCAAAATAAAGCTATTAGATTAATCAATAACCCTGCAATCACACAGGACCTTCCTACATAATCCATACGAAGAAACGTTGCATCCCTTGCATTATTCTACAGATATTTTCACAGCAATTGTTCCGAGGAACTTGCTTCAATTGTGCCGCCTCTCCACATCTTTCCCCGTAGAACTAGGGCAGCTGAGAGCGCCCATGAATTTACACTTTCTCCTCCACAATGCAGAACTTCTGCTTATCAGAATTCATTTATCCCCAGAGCTACTACTCTTTGGAATTCACTTCCCTCGAATTGCTTTCCACAAACTTACAATCTACAAATGTTTAAATCCAGTTGTTACAAACATTTTATGAATGGAGGATGCCTTTAGGTACATGGACCTTTTTGTTTTATCTGTGTTTTTCCTTCCTCCGTTCATTGTCTCTTTAAAAAAACAAAAAACAAAAAAATTAACCTATTTTCTATACTATCGCTATATACCTTATGGACTTCTGGAAACTGCCAAATTTTCATTGGTGAAAACGGAAAGAAATTGACTATTTAATGTACTGCACATTTCTAAATAATTTTCTGTCATTTCTCTTATCGAAGTTTTAAGGGGACCAATTACATCTCTAACCTTGGATTTATATAGTTGGTAAAAAGCTTTAGGATTATTTTTTGAGTCATTGGCAACCTTAATTTCATAATTTCTTTTTTCTTTCCTAATATCCTTTTTTACCTGTCTTGATAGATTCTGATAGTAAGCAAGTAGGTTAATTTCGCCTTTCCTAATTTTTCTATATATTCCTCTCTTTTAGAACATACCTCTATCATATCCCCTCTAACTCTGCGTCTCTCTAACGAATGTAAGCCTAATTTCTTCAACCTTTCTTCATACGGAAAATTTATAATATTATGGATCATTTTTGTCATTCTACGTTGTACTCTCTCCAATGACTCTAAGTCAATTCTGTAATAAGGACACCAAAATTGAACAGCATAATCCATATGGGGTCTCACTAATGACAAGTAAAGTTTTAAGATAACATCAGCAGTTCTGTTACTCACACTCCTAGATATGAACCTGAGAATCCTGTTTGCCTTGTTACGAACGCTTATACATTGTTTTCTAGGCTTCAAATCATTGCTAACAAACACACCTAGATCTTTCTCACAGTCTGAGTTTTCTAATTCCATATTAGCTAGTTTATATTTAACATTTGTATGCATCTTCCCTATCTTTAATACCTTGCATTTGTCAATGTTAAACTTCATCTGCCAATTTACTGACCATTCGTGTAATGTATCTAGATCCCTTTGTAGACACTCTATATCTCTATCTGAATCAATTTTTCTCCCTATTTTGGTATCTGCAAATTTACTTATCCTACTAGTTATACCTAAATCAAGGTCATTTATGTATATAATAAACAACAGAGGACCTAATACAGATCCCTGGGGGACACCACTTTTGACTGCTCCCCATTCTGACTTTGTACCATTTATGCTGACTCTCTGCTTCCTACCAATTAGCCATGACCTAATCCATCCTAACAACGCCCCACCTATTCCATGTGCCTCAACCTTTCTCATCAATCTCTCATGAGGGACTCTGTCGAAAGCTTTACTGAAATGTAAATATATAATATCATATGACTGGTCATTATCTACTGCTTCATATACCTCTGAGAAAAACTAAGCAAATTAGTAAGGCAAGACCGTCCCTGAGTGAATCCATGCTGAGAAGAATTGATTAAGTTAAATGTTTCTAAGTGGTTTCTCATTTTCCTAGCAATAATTGACTCTAGTAGCTTTCCTATGATTGAAGTGAGACTAATGGGACGGTAATTGGATGCTATTGATTTATCACCTTTTTTGAAGATCGGAACTACATTTGCAAGCTTCCAAGCTTCTGGAACTATACCTGTTTCTAATGACTTGTTAAATAGAAATGTTAATGGGTAACTTAACTCATCTCTGCATTCTTTTAATACTCTAGCATATACCTCATCAGGACCAGGCGATTTATGAGGTTTCAGTCTGTCAATTTCCTTAAGCACATAATTTCTACTTATAGTAATCGTACTTAACCTATTTTCTATACTATCGCTATATACCTTACGGACTTCTGGAAACTGTGCCAAATTTTCATTGGTGAAAACGGAAAGAAATTGACTATTTAATGTACTGCACATTTCTAAATCATTTTCTGTCATTTCTCCTATCGAAGTTTTAAGGGAACCAATTACATCTCTAACCTTGGATTTATATAGTTGGTAAAAAGCTTTAGGATTATTTTTGGGTCATTGGCAACCTTAATTTCATATTTTCTTTTTTCTTTACTAATATCCTTTTTTACCTGTCGTGATAGATTCTGATAGTAAGCAAGTAGGTGAATTTCGCCTTTCTTAATTTTTCTATATATGCCCCTCTTTTTTCCTAGAAGATCTAATAGTCTATTATTCATCCATTTGGGTTGGTTCTGTGTTGATCTAAATTTTCTTTTGGGGATATATTTATTTTGCGCATTGAATACTGACTTGATAAAATTATTGTATGTATCTACCAAGTTTAATGTCTCTTCCTGACTTAAGATGACAGGTGCCTGAGAAAGGATACACTCATTTGGACACCTGGATCGACTTACTTTTTTGACCATAGGGTCCGCTAACCCACCATAATTGGCTTTTCTGAAGTCAGGTATTAATGTTGTATTCTCTCTGATATTACCTTTCCATTGTATATTAAAATACACAGAATTGTGATCACTATTTCCTAGGTGGTCCCCGATTTCTACACTATTTATCATATGTTCATTGTTACTGAAAACTAAATCGAGAATATTATCACCTCTAGTCGGCGTATCTATGAATTGAGATAAAAAACTATCTTGTATTAACTCAATAAACTCCTTTGAATCAGAGTCGCCTATTTGTTGCTGCCAATCTATATTAGGGAAATTAAAATCCCCCATAATGCACACGTTGCTAAACCTTGATGCTATTTTAATTTCCTCCCATAATGATGTTCAGTCATTTCTACTCATATTTGGCGGTCTATACATAACTCCAATAACTAAGGTCTCACTACCTTCGTTAACCTCTACCCAAACACTTTCATTTTCATTATTTACTCTAATACCTGATTTAATACAGCTTTTTAATGAACTCCTGACAAACACTGCTATACCGCCGCCCCTCCTACTTGTTCGGTCATATTTAAACAAACTATATCCCGGTATATCAAACTCTGCTAAAAAAAATGCCTGGTTTCTGTATTAATCCATGTTTCAGTTAGCGCTATTAGGCCTATGTCTATATTTTCTTTGCTAACCAGTGCTCTAAGTTCGTTCATTTTGTTACATAAACTCCTACAATTTGTATAATAAACCCTCAAACTATTACTTGTATTTGCAACTATTTTTCTATTGTTTTTAACTAATTTATTTTTACCTGTTGAACTACTGGACCTAGACGGAAAAGCTACGCTATCAGAATGTTCGTTATTACTATCAATTTAATGTGGCTGGGATTCTATTTTACTTACACACCTATGGTTTATTAACAAAACCCTGCAACAAACTTGTCGAGTGAGCTGGCTAAGGTCGAAACTCCTAGTCGAGAGAGATGTACTCCATCCTGGGCATACAGTTCATCCTTACCATAGAAGAGGGTCCAGTTATCCAGGAATGGAATAGTATTTGCCTTGCAATACTTCTCCAGCCTGCTATTTACACCAATAGCCCTGGAGGACCATTCCTTCCTTACCCCTCTTCTTGGTAGGATACTGTGTACCACAGGAACTCCACCCTTCTCCTTGATCCTCTCCAACAGTTCCTGGTACATGGTGAGCAACTCCTCAGTCCTGCATTTCCAAATGTCGTTGCTCCCTGCGTTGAGGAAAATGATGGTGTCCTCTCCACTCGCTTCCATGACACCATCTAGCTTTTCTGCCACCCTCTCGACTCCGGCACCAGGCAGACAGACAACTTTACCAACATGTGTGTTAGTAGCCCTGCCAAGGTATTTAACCATTGAATCCCCTACAATTAAAATAGACTTACCTGTTTTCTGTTGCTGGCCTGTAGCAGCAGAAGTAGCTACAGATTTCCTCCCCTCCCCTCTCACTGCCCCGCTGTAAGACGGGTCATCTCCTTCCTCCTTTCCCCCTTCACTGCCATCACACTCGTCATCCAGGGAGCTATACTTGTTTTTAACAGTCACATACTGCTTCTGGAAGATTAATTTAATTCCTCTTGAAGATGCCACCTTCCAGGAAGAGTCCGGGTTTCCTACACCAGTGGCATTTTTCTTTTCCTCAAATGCCATCTTCAATGCTAAGTTCTCGTCCTTGAGAGATTGTACCTTGAGCTCAACATTCTCCAGCCTCTCTTACAAAGCAAGACAAAGCTGGAGAACATGGGAAGAGATGACAATCTCATCAGCACAAGCCATCACTAAGAATGTTCACCTCACTAGGGGATAAAC